>OZ026630.1:863904-1348904 GCA_964020975.1 Hermodice carunculata
AGGAGGCAATGTTGTCCTGCTAACATACTATAATGCTGGCAATGTTGTCCTGCTAATATATTATAATGCTGGCTACAGGAAGGAACCTTTCCTGCCAGCATAATGTAATGCAAAGGAGGCAACCTTACTTTGCCAACATTACATAATGCTAGTAATGGGATATACCTTTTCCTGCCAACATGATACAATGTAGCAACTGGAGGCAACCTTTTCCTGCCAACATGATACAATGCAGCAACTGGAGGCAACCCTGACACCTTTTTGAAAAGTTAACAATGACAGATGTGACAACCCTGTATTATGACCTAAAAGCAGCAATCAAAAGCACAAATGATGGGTAACTGACTGACAGTCTCTCTAAAAACATTCCCTACAAGTGGCATAAAGTGACATTAAAATGGACATGTTCACCTTCCATTGACCTCCCACTGACACTGGCCACCACAGCACATCATGTGATATGTATTTACAACTCCAATCAGGTCTCCAGGATGCGATTATCACTCCTCACTCATATATATTTAGCGTAAATTGCTTTATTTATATTGTCTTTTTTTGCAGGGGGGGGGGGGGGACAGGCACTTTTTCACGGTCAAAGTAAATCTGTGAATTCCAAATTATTGCAAAATTCTGTAATTCAGGGTTTCTTTTCAATTTCTCTCAGACGTAAGCAACTTTTTCTTACAGCTCCATGCATTTCCATATGAAGTATCCATTTCCTGGATCATATTTGAGAATCATGAATTCTTGTTTTTTCTCTCTCTGGTTTTGACTTCAATAAATCTTAGTTTTTCTCAACACTAAGGATCCCAGTACATGCTGTGTGGGTCTATGTCACTGTAATATTCTGTCACCTCCATAACTAACAAGCCATTGCCAAACCAGTTTGTTTCATCAACTTTTATTCAAAATACCCATTGCAAACCGTATCAGAAAGATAAGCACAGGGCTCTACTGTTTTTTCAATTTCCTACAGCCCTCAGGGCTGGCAGTTCTGGGATCTTACTGACCCTGTCTTTCAACTTGCTAGCCCATCTAAACAAATCCTATTTACAAAATCCTAATTTCTGGTTGTCCCCAAGGCTAGTACTTTGAGATGACAACTTGCCCTGATTCAATTTGACTTATCCCACACACTAGTGGACATGCATACTGCAGAGCTCTGGTATGAAATGACTGAGTGCCCTGCCAATACTGTGGACCCTGTGGTGAGTGAGCTACAGGTCAGTGGTCACTTGCCCCAGTTTACCATGAAGACACTCCACGTCCCTCACCAATGTCAATTTGACATCATTAAGCACAATTATGGCAACAATTTTGTGTATCAACGTGTGAAAACTTTCAGCAGTCAGCAGGTGCCCTGTCCAGCCAGGGTTTTGGTCACTTTCCTATACAGTCACAGCAGGGGGGGGGGGGGAGGGGGGGAGGGGTCCACTTGGTCATTCTTGGGAGGATATACCTCAGGGCTGTGCAGTCCAGGGTCCCACACTGCACCGCTGCGGCCATAATGGAGGAATTATTAAGTGCTGGAGCCAGGAGTACAGTCATCTAAGAGGAATGTGCCAGCGATATATAGCCAAATAAAGTGTGTACATACTGCACAACAAATAACCTGCAAACGTGACCTGCCTACAAACTAGGACACCATACATTATTCAACCAATATAGAGTACAGCCTATTAGCAATACATAAGAACAATTATGTATTTACACAAACCCACAGACTGACAATTAGGCAGGATGTTCTACATATCACATACATGAATGCTACAAGGAACTGCTTCTCCCAGCAGATAAATCACAAAACCTCACCAGGCACACACCAAGACAACCCTCTGATCAAAACCTCAAACTATCTTCCCAATGATCCCAGCCAGTGACAAGGAAAGTCCAAAGTCCACTCACTGCACTCTTCTTACAAATAGATGCCACTGTGGGCCCCAGCCCCCTGACAGCCCTTTGAGGACCAGGGGTATTGGGGTATTGTAGTGAGCCCCTGCACCACTGGCCATTGTCAATGGACGCAGAGTAACATTACCTGCCCCTGGGAATGAGGTGGTTCCCGTCCAGATGAAAACAACCAAGCCATCCACACATAGAAGCCTTTGACAGTGGGGAAAACTTTGAAGTGAAGATGTAAAGCACAAAGTACAGAGAGAGAGAGAGAGAGAGAGAGAGAGAGAGAGAGAGAGAGAGAGAGAGAGAGAGAGAGAGAGAGAGAGACTATAGTCCAGTATACCCTACTCCCTGACTGTACTGTGTGCCTTTCTACTGGGAAGTCGGCACATTGGGTTAAGTCAGAACCCCCATCACCTTTTGCAAGCAAACTGTTTTACCACAAGAAAACTTAACAGAGCTTAGGTGAAAACATTCTATTTTGCTTTGAGCTGATATTGACAGGAAATTCCACACTCTGACCTTTCTATCAAAAAATTATTAAAAGGAAGTTACTTCATCACACGAGGAAGCTCCACTTTGTTGTTGCCTGTGGTCATAATTAGGCTCAGCTGAGCAAGTTGCTGGAGAATAGTAGCTCCTGGGTGTCTGAACATGGTGCCCCTGGGGTCAGAGAACACCCTACTCCTGTCTCTTCCACTTCCCCGACACAACTTTAAGGGTACTGTGGTTTTACCTTTTATGGCTACTTGTCAACTGTGCAAACAAGATTCACGCACACTTGCATCCAAGGGACAATAAGAGACCCACAAGCTGCCAAGACAGATGAGCTTCAAGCTGCTGTTTGCTGACATGGCTGAGTGGTCCCAAATACAATTACAGTCTTACAGCCCACTCTCCCAAATCAGTCCATTACACATCCAAAAACTCATTCATTGGTGTGTTCAAATTGTGTTATCACATTTGCACAACCACTTGGTTGACCCCATTGTCATGCCATGAAGCTCTTTAAATGCACCAGTTTATAACCATGCCATGAGGTTCTTCAAGTCTATCAGTTTATAACCATGCCACAGGTTCTTTAAGTCTATCAGTTTATAACCATGCCACGAGGTTCCTCAAGTGTATCAGTTTATAACCATGCCATGAGGTTCTTCAGGTCTTATCAGTTTATAACCATGCCACGAGGTTCTTTAAGTCTCTCAGTTTATAACCATGCCAAGAGGTTCCTCAAGTGTATCAGTTTATAACCATGTCATGAGGCTCTTTAAGTGTATCAGTTTATAACCATGCCACAAGGTTCTTCAAGTCTATCAGTTCATAATAATGCTATGACTCTCCTCTCTGCAATCCTCTGTGTGTTGTTTTGGACAACTTCTTGCTCCACCACTTAGATGCTGTCTGCAAATGTCTTATGATGGAAGGAGACACCACCTGCGTGCGCACTCACTGACCTTGTAACTACCACTGCTAACTCTACTAAATGAAGCAAACAAAATGGCTAAGATCTGAACACTAAAGAGAGATTTCTGTCTAGCCACCTTTCTCATGACATAAAGAGTTTTCTGTCTAGCCACCCTTTTTATGACACTAAAAAGTTTTTTGTCTAGCCACCCTTGTATGACACTGAAGAGTTTTTGTCTAGCCACCCTTGTATGACACTGAAGAGTTTTTGTCTAGCCACCCATCCAAGCCCGTGGTTCCCTCAATACAGCAGCAAAGCGGCCTTCAGTTTTGATGAGACCTGTTTTTGAGTAAAATAATCTTTGTCTTGACTGTGTGCTCCACCCATGCGATGTAATTATCACCAAAAGTTTCAAATAGCAGCCAGCTTTGTATTTATCTGTACAAAAAATAAAACTAATTCCTCTCTTCACACACTTTACCAATTTAGCAGACATTAATCGCTGCTGTGCTGCACTCAAATTTAGCTATAGAATCCGTGACTTTTAGATTTCCCTGTGGTTACTGAGTCAGACATAATCAGTTTGGTCACAGCTATGTACCTGACAAACCCATACTATATGGAGTGTCCTATTTTCTCATATGTACATATATTTGCGACAATGTGTCTCTTTTTACATCATACACAATGCAACAGTATGTTCTCTTGACATCATACACAATGCTACAGTGTGTTCTCTTGACATCAGGCTCATATGCTACAGTGTGTCCTTTTCACATCCTACTCCTATGTTATGTTGTGTCTTTTTATAATACATATGCTACAATGTGTCCTTTACAGCTGCCCCCCCCCCCATGATGTACACTGTGCCCTCTATACAATGCATACATAACATCTAAATGCTACCAATGCCCCATGACTTAGATCTACATTGCCTCTGTCTACAATGTTCTACATTGCCTCTGTCTACAATGTTCTACATTGCCTCTGTCTACAATGTTCTACACTGGATTTCTCCTTATTTCTAACAGCACTTTAACTTGGACATAATAATCACTGACAGCAATTACCAACTGGCCACTTGCATTCACTGTCAATATCTTGAGTTAGCTACCTCATTTCAGTCTAGGTTTTTGTTTGTTGCTGTTGATGATTTTGTCCTGAACATCTATCTATTCTGGATAACTGATGTTGACTGAGATGTTTTCCAGACTGAAGAGTAACCAAGACAGTCTTCCGGCCCATCAGCCTGTAAGGCAGACCCATCAGGCATCAGGCTCTGTAGTACGTCACCGATGCATATTTAAGATCCACCTCCCAAGTCTCACACAAACATGGGTCTCCCACAGGCTGTCCCAAATGTCTTCTCTTTCTGTTAATTGACTCAAGTAGCCTGATGGAGGACAGCTGGGGTTAAGTATAAACCCATACTCCTTTTCATAAATATTTCAACATGTTTACAATCTGGTTTTGTATGAGTTTGAATGATTACCACTCTTTCCATTGCACCAATATTTGCTTTTCCTATAAAGACCTCTTTGTGTCCAGCTTCTGGTTAAAAAAGAAAAAAAGAAACGAAAAAATAATTTCTTTCCAATTATTAACTGCTGGTATTCCTGCCTACCTGATCTTCAGACCGACCGTACCATCTACCCACACATAATCACTGGCAGCATTGTGTCTGTACAGTCTCTCTCCATATTGGTCTTCTGACCTACTGTACCATCTAACCTCACATTATCACTGGCAGCATTGTGTCTGTACAGTCTCTCTCCATATTGGTCTTCTGACCTACTGTACCATCTAACCTCACATTATCACTGCCAGCATTGTGTCTGTACAGTCTCTCTCCATATTGGTCTTCAGACCTACTGTACCATCTACCCACACATAATCACTGGCAGCACTGTGTCTGTACAGTCTCTCTCCATATTGGTCTTCAGACCTACTGTACCATCTACCCACACATAATCACTGGCAGCATTGTGTCTGTACAGTCTCTCTCCATAATATTTACATTTGTTATTTTTGTTAGCATTGAAAGAATAGGAACGGTAGTGTAGTTCATGAGGCAATGGTTACACTAGAGCATCTCGTGCAACCAACGTGCTGCGCAATAATATCCTCTTAACGCACTTTGTCATTATTTAAGCTTCCGCCGAAAGTACTGCCGAAGCCTTTGATTCATAGGCCGAAGCATAATGGGAAGACGGTATCAGATGATCAAGAATTGCATATCTACTTGTCAAAACTTGCCTAAATGTTTTCTTTTACCGGTTTTGCAAGCTTTATTGAAATAAAGTTGTTGTGTTATTCGGAACTATTTTTTTCCTAGTTTTGTGTTCCAGGAGTTGCCTTGACAACTGATGGCTGATGTAGTAGCCCCGCCTACTTGGCTCCTCCCACTAGTAAACAAAAAGGCGATTTTTTGTAAATTAACAAGCTAAAAACGATGTTCAGTGCCACCGTTACTGGATTGCAAACATCTATTGACATTTGTTATGAGTATTCCAAACAATGGAGATTTAACTTTAACCCTGCTAAGTCTAAATGTATTATTATGGGTCGAAAACTATTGAGCCAGTCTCCAATTTTTCTGTTAGGTGGCGAATCTATGGAGGCGAATGAATATGTTGACATTCTTGGTGTAACTTTTACTTCCAAGAACTCATGTAAAGTTCATGTTGAGAACAGAATCAAGAAATGCAGACAGAGTTATTATGCCCTTGGTAATGTTGGCCTCTCATACCCTGGGTTGGACACTAATGTTAAAACTTATCTATGGAACACTATGTGTTCCCCTGTTCTCACATATGGTCTTGATACTGTAAACATTTCAAACACTTCCCTCCGTGAACTGGAATCTACGCAGGGAACTCTAGTTAAGCGCTTCCTTGGTATTGGTAAGCGCTCGCACCATTCTGCTCTGCTGAAGGCCTGTGACATTCAAACCATTTCTGATCGTGTAAAATATATGACTTTGTCTCTGTTCAATCGTATCTTTATGGTCGATTCTCCCCTACTGTCGTTCTATTCTTATATTTTGGCCCAATACATCGTTTCTGGGCTAAGATATAAAGGCACCATAATCGACCGTATTCTCGATCTCGGCCTATCTCCGACCAGTGTTGCGCTTACTGGATTCAACCGTCCCTCGGCTGTCCATGAGTCGGGGCGCCCGCGGGACGGTGTGGTGGACTCATTAGGGTACCTGATTTGCCACGAGAACTTTATTAAGCCATGGGCTGAGGAGCATGTGCTGGCGGTCCTGCTCACTAGGTGTTTCTAGTGAGCAGGCCCGCCTGCCCAGCCTCTGCCTGCCCATAACAGTAGCTCCTCTCCAGATCTTGGTAGTTTGATCCCGGCTTTTTAATATTTTACGAGCAATAATGGTTCGTCTTTGTATATATGTATATCATTATGCGATTGTATATGTGACTATGTATTTATCTGTGTTTCCCCAATATTTGGGGGTGAATAAATTATTATTATTATTATTATTATTATTATTTAAATCAACTATCAATGATAATACTTACTCTTATGTCAATAGAAATTGATGTTAAATGTAAATATAAGAATTAAACTTCCTCTCTAGTATAATTACGGGCGCATGGTTGCAGTTTGTGTGACAGGCATTTCTTTGATGACGCGCTACCGCGCGTCATCAGAAATGCCTGTCACACAAACTGCAACCATGCGCCCGTAATTACACTAGAGAGGAAGTTTAATTCTTAATTGGTCTTCAGACCTACTGTACCATCTACCCACACATAATCACTGGCAGCACTGTGTCTGTACAGTCTCTCTCCATATTGGTCTTCAGACCTACTGCACCATCTACCCTCACATAATCACTGCCAGAATTGTGTCTGTACAATCCCTCTCCACGGCCTCTGCCTCCTTCACACCCTAGTCTTGCCAGCAAGTGCCCTGGGCCTTTAATTATCATACTACCATCAGTTTTCACTTTGGACCTACATTCTAAACATTATATGTATACTACCATAAAAAAAAAGTGTTACATGTAGAATATTTAACCTTATTTTAGCTTTGTCTTGTACTACAATGTGAAGACACTTATAAGAACATGGCTGCTAACTGGGAAGAACACGGTAAAATGAAGTCTGGTTCCCAAAGACTGATGCACAGATAAAGAAACGAACCAACTGAATCCTGTTTTCAAACAATTATCAAATGTAAAGAGGGGATGTACAAAACACAAACCAGCAAAATGACTTCAAAGTGGAAAGTAAACTTACTTCTGATCTGTTTTGATATCTTCTTTTCCACATTCAGCCAAAACTGAAAGCACAAAGTGAAACATCTTTCAAACAGAACTTCACACAAAGAAATACATCTATGAAATAGAATTTAAAAAATGATACATCTGTGAAACAGAACATTAAACAAACTGATACATGTGAAACAGAAAATTAAACAAAATAGTTCATGTGTGAAACAGAACTTTACACAAAATAATTCATCTGTGAAGCAAAAATTTACAGAGCAAGTATAACTGAAGCTGTCTGCACCTGTGTTACATATCCCTCCTGCCATATTTTCATCGTTATCAGTTGCTTATAATTTATAAGTTTTGCTCTTGTTATATTGAATTGATATATTTAATGTCCACAAACTACACTTGAAGTTTATCCTAATATATTTATATTTGCCTTTTTGTTAGCATTCAAAAAATGGGGCAAAGTTGAGTTCAACTTGCGATGAATGCAATACAGCAATGTGGTGTTGTTTTCCCGGGCAACTGACAGATAGCCACGCCCACTTGGCTCCTCCCACAAACAAACAAAACAGAGAGGTTTTTTTAAAATAAGGTGCCAACTACTTCTGCACAGCCAAAAATGTATTTTTAGTTGTAACATTGACAGAAATACTGGCAGAAATATAAATCTAAGAATTGAACTTCCTTTCTATTGTATTCAAGGGCCCATGGTTGCAGTTGATGACAGGCATGTCTTTGTTGATGTTGCCATTCTTAAACTGTGCCCTTTCAAAGCATTTGACTGAGCCATGGTCAAGGTAGGCTTGAGCCACTCAACTACACCCAGTGATCTGGATCTCTTCTAGTTCCCTTACACTTGAGGTATATTTTTATCAGACTTTTGCAATTTAAACTTGCTGAATACTTTCTTCAATAATATTTGAGAAAACAAAACAAAACATGACTGCCATGTCTTTTAAAAATATTTTAATTCAATAAACCTGTGGAAGACCAGCTGTTCAGTGGTTGGTGGATCTGTCTTAATCCTGTCAGAGATATACCACGGTTGAGTGGCACCTGGAGTCATTATCCCCTATTATCACTCATCTCAATTGACAATACTTCCAATCCAACTTATTGCTAAGTATCAATGCGCTAGTCCCCAACCCTGCGGTTTATAGTGGGCCAGGCAGTGTCCATGTTTGTTATCAGAGCTACAGGTCCGACTGGCGCCAATGACTGCATAATCAACGCAGATAAAGGCCAAGTTTACACCTTTAAGATCAACATTTGGTTGTCATCATTATTTGTTTACACATGCAGTTCTGCGAAAATATTTACCAAGTGTTGCCAAACCTGTTACATTATGTCCACTGGGTTTGTTTAACAGATCTGGCAACAGAGCCCCACATGAGCTTTGTGGTACATGTACATGCAAATGAAGACACTCAGTTTGAGCCACCAAATGATTGGAATGGACAGCAGAATAAAAATTAATTCCAACATCATAAAATTCAGCAATCAGAATATATAGAGCAGTAACACAGATCAGTTGCTATGACTATAAAATTTTCATAATTTCAATCAAACCAGTTTATTTGCTCCAAATGAAAAATTCATGTAGTCTGTTCTGATAAACAATTGCAAAATGTCCCCTTTATTTGCACCAGTAAAACATCTCTACAAAGCACCTTCACCCAGTAGAAACGTGGAATATATCACTTTCACCTGACTGAACCAGCATAATTCCACATTTTATATTTACCAGCATATCTCCACATTTATGTTAACTTTTCCCGTTTTATACACAAAAGTCCGGCTCAGCTGAATTACAATTTCCAGATTTCAATGAAAAGGCATTGACTTTAAGTAGCACCATTACCACTATGCTTGTACCTGCTGCCTGGCCCAGGTCAACAGCTGAGCACAGACACAGTTAATACCATTCTGCTGCCAGTACATGGGGGTGGGGGTGGGGGAGAGTGAATATCTCTCTTCACTACTGTTCCCATAATTCCTTCCTTTCCTTATGGTATCAGCAACATTCAACCACATTGTCTTCATGTCATACGTTCAATAATTACATGTATTGTACTTCAATCACAAATTTTTGATCTCATGTCAAGAAATGTATCAAGTGTTAGTATATTTTATTGTATCGTACGAGTCGCATAAATTTACCTTGATCACAAATCATGCTCTATTGTTTTCTCCATCAAACAGTGACTAATGAAAGTTCCATTAACAAACAATGAGCCAGTCATTCCTCTCTGGGATCAGGCCAAAAGTGACTGGTCCACACCTGTTACCATCCAGCATGGATACACATCTGTACCATCCCCCCACGTCTCACAGCGCCTCTTTGTAAGTATACAAAGAACAAGGTGTTGATTCACCAACTGGATGGAAACAGTGTGATACTAAAGGATCCAAATAATGGCAGACAATGAGGCAAGCTAGATCAATACATATTGGACGACTCAGGAAGACCACGCTAGTATTATGGAAAGAGCCTCTACTGAGCCAATAAAATGCATAGTGTTTTATGAGGTTCTCACATACACAAGGCCAACTCGATCCATTCTCCTATCCTGCCCAACTATGGCAGAATACACAATGTTATTGGCAATATTAAGAGTGTATTTATTGGAATGTTTGCAGGGTCACTTGATAGAAGCTGACCAGTCCAAGCCTGTGTGACCAGCTGTAGCTCCCTCGTCCAGTCTTGACTGCCAAGACGCATTGATCCCAGTGACATAGGGTCCCAGCCATGACCCTCTGGCATTGAACTCTGACCTTCACTTTCTCCATACACCAATTGTCTCAACTGCAAACAGTGATCATTTTGCAGTTAATTCACTTTTGCTGTATGAGATCGATATGATCACATATACAGTTGGTGTTTGTGTTCCTTGCTGTCTGCTACATTAATCTGCTTTAGTTCATCAGTGCCACCTCAAACCTTCACACACCTCCCTCACAGGACTGGCAGGCTCTGCTCATCAGTGTCAAGTGAGCAAAGCATTCAAGCTTGACAGCAATACAGACAGGGATACACAGGATACATATGTAGCCAGAGTTTGCTTCATTGTATCCAAATGGTTCAAACTCTGTAGCAAAGTGGCATGTTACATATTCTGATGGTGTCACAGTTTGCTCCATATTTCACCCTGGTCAGGAGATGACCACACTAAGTGTAATGATGCCAGGCAAAGAAAGCAGTCAACCAGTCATGGAGAGCACACATGCTGTCCATATTTGATGATCACATTGTTCAACATGCACCAGTAACAAGCTGGGTGACATTCCACTTTCTAGTACTAATTTGTCCCACTGCTCTCTGTGTGCTGCATATTAGCTTAATTATTGTTAATACATGTATTTGTGGGGTGAGGGTGGGAGGATGGTAAAGTGCCTTATACATGGCATCGACAATCTGATAGCCTAAGCTGTGACATATTGGCACCTGACTCACATTTGTCTCACAAAATATAAAGCAGTATTGATATATTGAGTTTATTCTTTTTGTGTTCTGTCTACATTTACTGTGCAGAAGACTTCATTCATGCAACATTACAGTGTTATTGTTACCTGCACTTTGACAGACTGTTGCATACACAATGGTCCAAGTTTATAAAAGGTGGAAAAGAATTAATGGCCTATATTTGTAGGCAGGAAGAAATCTGTTATGTTCATCCCCAGTCTTCATGGGTTGATGAAATCAAGAGTTTCCACAATTCAAGCTACAAAACAGGAACAAGGCTGTTGTACAGCTCTTTTGCCTGGCAGTGGAGATATGGGTACCCTATGCACTACCTTACCACCCATAACGATAGTTATAGGTACCCTGTAGACTGGGTTACCATTCATAAATAACTGAAGCTATAGATACCCTGTAGACTGATTCACCAGTCATATCTCTGCAGTTACAGGGACCCTGTGGACTGATTCACCAGTCATATCTCTGCAGTTACAGGTACCCTGTGGACTGGTTCACCAGTCATATCTCTGCAGTTACAGGTACCCTGTGGACTGGTTCACCAGTCATATCTCTGCAGTTACAGGTACCCTGTAGACTGGTTCACCAGTCATATCTCTGCAGTTACAAGGACCCTGTGGACTGGTTCACCAGTCATATCTCAGCAGTTACAGGTACCCTGTGGACTGGTTTGCCAGTTGTATCTCAGCAGTTACAGGTATCCTATAGACTTACACACAAATAATAACTTTTTGCAGTTATAAGTATCCTGCAGACAAGTTCACTATTCATAACTCACCAACCATGAATGCAATGGAGACTGATTCACCTGTTCCTTTAACTGTAGCTGTGGGTACCAAGCAAAGTGGTTCCCCACATACCAGTGCAGCTAAGCCCACTATGTAGTGTAGACTGGCTCACCAGTCCCCATGTTCTATACATGGAGCTAGTTCACAATTCCCTAAAGGTGCTCTTGCTACAGGGCATGCAAATGGAATATTTGATTGATCAATGCCTGAGCACTGCAGGCACCAGGCACCAGGCACAGGCACCGACATAGGCACTAGGCACCAGGCACAGACATAGGCACCAGGCACCAGGTGGCCAAGTGAACAGGTTCCTCAGCACTTTTATGATACATGTTGCATGACGTTGCTTTCCAAAAGTGTCCCCAAACTAGCACTGAGAACAGCACGTCCATTCTGGGAAACTAAGCACTTGTGGTGAATTGAAATGCCATACCACACAACTACAATCAGTTTAATTGGTCTCTGCAGGAAATGTACAATACCAAGCCTCTGCCTCATGACCTACTTGTAGAAATATTTTGATTTTATGTTAGTCTACGGCAGAACCTCTCTTACGGCCTGTATGCATATCACAGAACAATTCAATGGTGTACCTGAATCCACTATGGATCCCACTGGGCCTGTCAGCCTTGCTGTCAGACCTGTGTGTGTGGCTGAAGAACATTCAATTTAGAATACTGCTTCCAGTTCTGCACTTGATGCCATTCCCCAAGAGAAACTGGACAGCAATATGGAGTCTCCATTGAATTCTGCCCATTTGGGATCATGTTACTAGTTGTGCAATGGATAGCAGGCTCCCTGATCATTAGCACAATAGGTTCCCTTGTCCAGCATTATTGAATGGCTTCTAGGCTACACGTAACACTACGGTCCGTCCACTGCCGGACCCTGCCCATCAGCGCCATGGCACAGCCTCTGACAGCCAGTCACCTCCCATACAATACCCAGCATTGTCAACATTAAAAGCTCTTTGCCTCTAAAGCATTTATTTCCTATCCAGTATAGATGGCATTCATTCATAATTCACATTAAAAGGAAAAAAATTGATTTCACATTATAAACTATGGCTTCCCAAAATTTGTTTGATTACCATAGAGAGAAAAGATGTTTTGCCAAAGTATCTGGATGGTTTTTTCCCTTGCTTTAGACATTCTCAGTCATAATATTGCTGTGGATGTCCAGTCCCCCCCCCCCCCCCCCCCACCCATTCTCCACCAAAATTGTAAGTGTGCAGTTTGAACCATTAATCTGTTTTGGTTGTTGACTGACAAAGTGCAGATTTATTCAATTTCAAGGTATTTGTTTGACATGATATAAAAGTGACCCCAGTAGCCGTTACCAACATGTCCAGGGTCTGCTGTCATCATCTTGCTTGCACAGCAGACCAAGTTCCGCGTTACTGCACTTGGTCTGCCCTTCTTCGACAGGATTTTATTTATAGTAAGGGAAACAGAACTATACTGTGACCCTCCACCTAGACTGAAACACCAATCAGGAAGTTCATCATTATCACCTAGACCAGTAACAGCCTCTGGTCCCTTGTGAAGTGAAGCCTGGTACCATAGTAACCATACTCAGCCAATTAGAAACTGAGTGACTTTTCCAGCGCTAAAAAGTGACCTTGTCAAAGAAGGGCAGACTCCAGTGGAGTAGACAAAATACGCAGCTTGGGTCTGCTTTGGAGGCAAGTCATCATCCATCATCCAGCAGAATGTGTTCAACCAGCATCATAACCAATAGGAAAGCACCATGATAGTTCAGCCTTCCTAGCCTGCTTGACTGGCCGTACCCTCACATTGCATATTACAGCTATCTCACTTGCTTGGCTTACCTTCACATCATTAGCTCCAATAAAGGATATTCCAAAGTAATCCTTCTCCAGAAGGTTGAGATGCTCACAGACTTTATCCAACAACACTTGGCCCTTGGATTTTTTCTGAAAAAAATAAGGAAGTCATTAGCTCCAAGGCAGTAATAATTGATACATCTGGTTTCTCAGGCCAACCTTGAGCAGAACAGCACTCTGGGTAATCTGAAACACAGACATGTATATGTATATATAAATTTCTGGTTCAATCAACTTTCTATGAATTAATCTAAATAAACATGAAATGTTATTAATACAATGCTACATGGAGAGGTTCTTGCTGCATAAACAAGTCTGTATAAGATTGGTCCCATACAGCAGTGCTGCCACAGCCTCTGATGACAGTCAAACCCCCAGCACCCACACACCCTTATTACCACCCCCTGGAATAATGGGCAAACACCATCAATTGACCACCCCAACTGCATATAAACTAGTGGCACTTCAATGCAGTGCACTGAGTGAAGACTCCTCCTTTGCATGGACACAATTCTTGTGACCTTGAAAGGGAGGTCAAGGTTAGCGAAAATGTAATCAAGCCAAGAAATGGTGTCATGGCACAAATAACCTAAATTTGAGTTTCAGGGGGCCAGAAAGTCTGGAGATACTATGTTCACAAAGAACTGGTGGACAGAAGAACCACTGATATATAGACAGGCAAACAACCTGAAAACATAATGCCCCCCCCCCCCCACCGCCCAAGTGAACACATGAAACAATAATATATCAGATGCTGGGAAGTTTGAAAATTCACAATATATTGAAGTTTGGGATCAAGAACTGGGCATCAAGGCATGCAGTCAATAGTGGAATACCCTACCTCCCAATCCAGCAAGTCCACATCTTACCCACAGTCTCCTGGACCTCCCCCTTCCCCCAGCCAGTCCTAGTTCCTAGTGACACAATGTGTCCTGGACCCCCTTCCCACAGCCAGTCCCAGTCCCCAGTCACACAATGTGTCTTGGACCCCAGCCAGTCCCAGTCCCGTGACACAATGTGTCTTGGACCCCAGCCAGTCCCAGTCCCCAGTGACACAATGTGTCCTGGACCCCAGCCAGTCCCAGTCCCCAGTGACACAATGTGTCCTGGACACCCCTCCCACAGCCAGTCCAAGTCCCCAGTGACACAATGTGTCCTGGACACCCCTCCCACAGCCAGTCCAAGTCCCCAGTGACACAATGTGTCCTGGCTGCCAGTCACGCCTGGTCTGTGCCACTGTACTGTGGCAGTAGGGTAGCACCAGGGCACAGGCCTCCATTGTTTAGTCAGTGTGTAAGAGTCGATCATTTCACCTGACATCCCTATCAATAAATGTATCATCAAATCTGCATCAGTTCCCATTCCTATCCAACCTGGGAGAGCATGTTACTTAACTCTAAATGCTTACACATGTTCTGGCCAACATGGATGTTTGATGAGAGTATTGCAACCTATTCTGGACACTGAAAATTACTGCATATTTTGGCAGGAGAGCAACTGTCGCTACGTAAATTGAGAGGACTGTTACTGTTAACCTGATAGGCAGTGACTAGTACTGCCTGCAATGAACAGAATATAGCTCAAGCGGTGTCAGTCAGCATTTGCCATGTTCATCCCCAGAGCAATCTCTTGCTGTCATGTATCCAGGTTACATGGAAAGAAGTGAGCACGCTCACTCTGTAAGCAATTTCCCATTGTCCTACAACTAGGTTACATCGTAAGAAATGAGTGTGCTCACTTCTTAAGTAATCTGCAGTCTCATAAAATGAAAGCAACAATCTCCCACAGCTCCTGTACTACGCAGTATGCATATTAATTTCCCGCCACAAAGCATGGGTTTGACGCCTGACCATCACGGGGGACGCACAGGTCGCATCACTGTCACAGACAGGCCATATTCTCATTTCTGACAAAATTAGCAGTTTTTGAGAAATTTTAGTTCACAAATGCCAAACTGGTATTCTTCTAGTGCTTCATGAGCCATATATAAGAAAAAATTCTATATGCCTTCAATAAGTACTCTGTGTTTCCAAAATATTAGTAATATCCCACTTGTCCCCCACAGGTACCGACCCGTATCTCGCCATATCTCACCAAGCGAGATTAGGCAATTAGGTATGCAGTTGGTGCGTGAACTTAATATGCATATCTGCTATTGGGTTACATGGTTATATGTGACTAATTCCCTCAAGTCTTGTAGCTGGGTCACAAGGTCAGAAGTTCACACATTCAATGTCTCAACAATTCCTGCAACCCTAAATTAAAGCCTGTTCTTTGCTAAACTTGAGCAATTGTGCAATGAGTTTTTACTCACTATTTCTTGCTCCTGATTGTCCACACACTCGTAAGCCAATCAGAACTGAAGAAGCCTGATCCTATAATTATTAAGTGAGAAAACTTTTTGGGGAAAGTGGGCCATGATGCAAATGATAACAGTGATAAGTAAGCGCTGGTCATTCCTGGAGAAATACTCTCCGTTAGTTCTTTATGTCAGCAAGGTGAGAATTGGCTGTAGTGACTAGCAATACAGTCCCCCTGGCAGTCAACTAGGCTGTAGTTACCAGTGACTGCAGCAATCAGTCCCCCTGCCTGTCAACTAAGCTGCAGCTAGCTGGGACTGGGGCAATACAGTCCCCCTGCCTGTCAACTAAGCTGCAGCTAGCTGGGACTGGGGCAATACAGTTCCCTGCCTGTCAACTAAGCCATAACTACCAGTGACTGGGGCAATACAGTCCCCCTCCCTGTCAACTAAGCGGCAGCTAGCGGTGACTGGCGCAATACAGTCTCCCTGTCAGTCAACTAAGTCATAGATAGCAGTGACTGGGGCAATACAGTCCCCCTGCCAGTCAACTAAGTCATAGATAGCAGTGACTGGGGCAATACAGTCCCCCTCCCTGTCAACTAAGCCATAGCTAGCTGGGACTGGGGTAATACAGTCCCCCTGCCAGTCAACTAAGCCATAGCTACCAGTGACAGGAGCAATACAGTCCCCCTCCCTGTCAACTAAGCTGCAGCTGGCAGTAACTGGGGCAATACAGTCTCCCTGTCAGTCAACTAAGTCATAGCTACCAGTGACGGGCAATACAGTCTCCCTGTCAGTCAACTGTCAGTCAACTAAGTCATAGCTACCAGTGACGGGCAATACAGTCTCCCTGCCAGTCAACTAAGCTGTAGTTACCATTGACTGCAGCAATACAGTCTCCCTGCCAGTCAACTAAGCCATAGCTACCAGTGACAGGGGCAATACAGTCCCCCTGCCGGTCAACAAAGCCGTAGCTGACTGCAGCAATACTGAGCATGTGTTGCTGACCAAGGTGCAGTTAGCAGTGACAGCAATACTGAGCCTGTGTTGCTGACCAAGCTGCAGTTGGCAGTGACAGCCGTACAATTCCTCTGCCAATGAACCAAACCAACCATGTTATACACAGACCTCCACACATTGGGAAAAATCGTAACCTTGGTAACCAAAAACCAGAATAGAAGCAAGCTGCATTTAGATTTCATATTGTGCGCAAGGTAGGTCAGCATGTGTTAAGAGTGCTGAAAACACCTTCCCAGGATTTTGGCATTGCAGACTTGCCAAGCAGGGGATAGTGCTATCAGCAATCAGCCCCTGCATCACCTACATCGGCCCCTAGTGCCAGCTCCATCACATCTCATTTTTTACCCTCCTGAACACTAACTGATGCAGTTGACAACATCTAGCCTGGCAGAATGTGGCACTACTGACGTGATGCAATTACACAATTGGCCTGCAGCCACAGCAGGCTCTCTGCCTCCAGCGCCCCACACACATCTACATGGCAGCCTCAGCCCTATGTGTTGATCCTCTCCCTCACCTCAGTGTTTCACTCTACTTAGTAGCTGCTCCCCTTGTCACCCAACCTTATATCCCACATACGGTCTCACCCCTGTCACATCACTGTCTGGCTGTGCAATCTAGAACCTGTCCCTTCCTCTTCCATGATCAACCTGTGTCATACCTCATGTCCTAGGCCTCTTCCTTCTTCCATAATCACCCTGTGTCAGCCCCTTTATCCTGGAAGCTTTCCTTGTCAGCCCCTTTATCCTGGAAGCTTTCCCTGTCAGGCCCTATATCCTGGAAGCTCTCCCTGTCAGGCCCTATATATCCTGGCTGCTCTCTCCCTGCCCCTCCCATCACCTACATTTTCTGTCCGGCTCAGTATCCCCATTGCTCTCCCTGCCCCTCCCATCACCTACATTTTCTGTCCGGCTCAGTATCCCCATTGCTCTCCCTGCCCCTCCCATCACCTACATTTTCTGTCCGGCTCAGTTTCCCCATTGCTCTCCCTGCCCCTCCCATCACCTACATTTTCTGTCCGGCTCAGTATTCTCATTGCTCTCCCTGCCCCTCCCATCACCTACATTTTCTGTCCGGCTCAGTTTCCCCATTGCTCTCCCTGTTGTTTCTTCAAGACCTAGGCCTGGACATTTGACTGCCAAAACCTCTACAGTGGGAGAATTCTGCCTCATTTAAGTATTCTACCTCTCATCCATTAGATGACTTTATTGTACATCCGTAGTTATGTAATACCCACATCTAATCAGATATGGCAAAATGCATATATGCTGACTGAAACACCATGGTACAAGATACGCATTATAAGGAGGCTTATTATGTACCTTTGACGGCCCCCCTTAACAAGATGTTACAATGTCTCTGACCTTCCACCTACCAGCGATGCCATCCAAGAGTTTTGCCACCATTACCAGGGGACAAATTTCGACAGCTGTTCTAAGATTACAAATAATCCTGTCCTACGCTTGATACTTGATAGGTAAATATTACACTGCAAATGATGAAAGTGACCTGACATAGGAAAATCAATATAGCACACAGGATGGGAGGAGTGTGTGGGGACCAGACCTGATCATGTATGATGCAGGCCTGTGTTTGTATCAGCTCTAAGAGGCAGCAACATACATGTAGCAGTTATGACACAACATTTCAGCATCAATGGCTCCATTATCAATATACTATTTTATTCTTCAAAATGATGAAGGGTGTTTTTTAATTGTCAAACTGTTTCCACTTGATGTAGGACCATGAATATCGCATGGCTCACACTGAATCCTTCACAGTTTTGCTTTTATTTCAAATTTTGATGGCAAAAGCCTATTAAAGTCTGGAATTATCCTTGACGTAGCAGGATTGACACCTTAACCTCCATTGTCAGAGCTCCAGTGTTTAATTACTGCACGACTGTCCAATGTACTGAGCAGCTAACACAATGACAGTGATATAGCAATGGTCGGTGGAGCATGTCATCCCCTGGTAGAGCCATTATATGCCCAGTCTGAACAGCATGTCACACCCTGATAGAGCCAGTTATAGGCCCAGTCGGTACACAATGTCACACCCTGGTAGAGCCAGTTATAGGCCCAGTCGGTACACAATGTCACACCCTGGTAGAGCCAGTTATAGGCCCAGTCTGTACAGCATGTCACACCCTGGTAGAGCCAGTTATAGGCCCAGTCTGTACAGCATGTCA
This sequence comes from Hermodice carunculata, assembly GCA_964020975.1. Classification (NCBI taxonomy): domain Eukaryota; kingdom Metazoa; phylum Annelida; class Polychaeta; order Eunicida; family Amphinomidae; genus Hermodice; species Hermodice carunculata. Next base: position 883,074 of record OZ026630.1, read on the forward strand.
TCCCCTGGTAGAGCCAGTTATAGGCCCAGTCTGTACAGCATGTCACCCCCTGGTAGAGCCAGTTATAGGCCCAGTCTGTACAACTGACAAACCCCAATCCCATCCTTGTCTGTTCTCCACAACACATGGTCTGTCCAGCAAGTCAATAGAAATTATGTCTGTCAAGCAACTTGATGCTAAACTCATGCCAAAAGTACTTATTTAGTCACTGAAATAACTGGCTCTTCCTAGTAGTTTAGGCAATCAATGGAACCGGGACAGCGTCTCACACTGCTGCAAACTGAATGACCCACCACTTCAGCTGAGCACACATGGGTTTTCACATATTCTATTTTACCTCTTTCTTTTTTTGTCTCTCCCTATTTCAAATTTGTTTGCTCTGTATATAATGCTTTCTATTCATGGCTGTAGGACCAGAGCAACTGCCAAATCACATTTATTGTCCGTATATGAACGCAACAAAATCAGGCAGTGTTTATCTGGTTCATATATTCCATGGCCTCATGACAGGATATCAATGTCCTTCTGTGGTTGTGTGATACTGTACACTGCAAAAAAGTTTCCAATCCCCAAAGGTTTCATGGAAATGCAGCTGCCACATTATTGTACTACCATGTGAGACAGGTAACCGACCCTTCTAGGGGACCAAGCGGCTGCCCTTGTGTAATGCAGCCTCAGCAAATCTAAGATTACATGAATCACAATAACTTACATCAACTTTAACCCTTCCCCTACTATTTATTTTTTGGTTTAATTGTCTATCACGCAGAATTTACTCTTGGGATCACCCCACAAACATGATCTTCAGGGCATCCACATCAATGTTTATTTATGTGAACAAAGCGATCATATGCTCATTTCCAGTCAAACTTTTGCTGCAGAAACAATATTGTTGCATAAATGTGACAGTTTTATTCATATAAACTTCTAAATAACCATCTAATCAATTGTTTTTGGTACATTTGCCGATAAAAAAACCGCAAAACAGCAGTAAACAGTAAAATTGCGTATTTTGCGGCCTCAAACTTCGTATGATTCTCTTGCTGGTTCTAGGCATGTTTGGTATCAATAGAAATGTCCGAACCTCTTCAATATCATCATGCTGCTTTCCTATTGGTTAAATTCTTTATTCCCTCCTACCAAATGTTGTCATCTTACATGCATTTACTATCTCCAAGGTGTCATCTTGCATGTATTTACTATCTCCAAAGTAAAAATCTAAGAATAGAAGGCAGCGACATTCCCATCCTACTTCAGCGAGATTCTCGTCCTGCTCGGGCACTGATTGGCTGACAGATCATACAAATAAGTTTGCACACGGTCAAGCATAAGCAGTGCGCATCTTCAGCAAAAAAGCATGATGGAGCTGATCATTTAAGCCAATGGTATTTTCATTTTTGTATGTCACATAAGTACCAAAATTAAGTGACATATCAATAGTAGATATTTTGAAAACATTCAGAATGTCCCTGGTGAACTGCTGAAAGAAATACAGAGTGGAAACTGCATGCGATCAATGTTAAAATGGGTAACTCCTGCACTGGTATGCATTGCCATAGTCAATCAATCTCCGCGATGGTTTGTACTGAATAAAATGTGTGTGTGTGTTGTGTTTTTTTTCCGCAGAGATAATGCAATATTTAGATAATTTTGGCGCCATTACTCAGTAGGGTTAGTGGAAACCATTTAATATGTTGTACATCTGTAAGAACGCGCCATACTGCCATGTCGGTAATTAAGCGCACTGAAAGTTGATTTGGCATGTGCTATATCGGGCAGATAAACTCGACATAAGAGAAGCAAGTATCTTTGGGCAGGTTTTCTGGCCTGCAGCAGAGGAAGGGTTAACTTCTGTCAGTTCAATTTTACTTTAGCATCACATATAGTGTGTTTCAGCTTCAACTTTTCCCCCAAGTTCACCGTACAATTCTTTTATTCAGACGCCAAATTTTCATTTGGTATCAACGCCAGCGACCCCACATAATTAATTCTATCTCTCTCCCCCTTTTCACGTAGTATCAAGCCATTTCAGCAGCTAAAGGATTTAAATAAGCCTGACCTAATGGTGGTTACCATGGTAACTATCTACTACCAATCAACACTCGTTCACCGTATGTGTACATCAAAGTCAGGTGTGACACACCACTTTAGTTTAATTCTCCCCATTGCTATCTCACTCCTCCTCTTTGCTACCAGCTCAATGGCCCGTGCCTCCCCCTGCCCATGCTACAGGCTGACTGTGCTACCCCCTCCCCATATTACAAGCTCATTGCCCTGCACCCTTCCCCTCCCCCTCACTGCATCGTCCCTCTCCCTCCCCCATCTCAAGCTACAAGCTAAATGGCCTGCTCATACCCCTTCCAGTGCTACAAGCAGAATGGCCTTGCCCTCCCCCTTCTTGTGCTACAAGCTGAAAAGCCTGCTCATCCCCCTCCTCAAGCTACAAGCTGAATGGCCTGCCCCTCCCCCTCCTCAAGCTATAAGCTGAATGGCCTGCCCCTCCTCCTCCTCAAGCTATAAGCTGAATGGCCTGCCCTTTCCCTCCTTATGCTACAAGCTGAATGGCCTGCCCCTCCCCCTAATCATGCTACAGGCTGTATGGCCTGCCCCTCCCCCTCCTCATGCTACAAGCTGAATTGCCTGTCCCTCCCCCTCCTCATGCTACAAGCTGAATGGCCTGCCCTTCCCCTCCTCATGCTACAAGCTGAATGGCCTGCCCCTCCCCCTCCTCATGCTACAAGCTCAGTGGTTTGCCCCTCCCCTGTGACTGGTAGATGCAGGAACACTGTGTAATATATGGAGTTTGATCCAAGGGCTAGAGAGGGGGAGACCATGTTGCACCCTACACTACATGTGGCAAAAATTTATAAAACACAAATATGTACACATCCCAAAGGTGGTTATTAAAATAACATGGCAGGACCTGCAGCATCTGTCTGTGCATATCCACATGGTGACCGGGCCTCATATTAGCTGCATAGAGCTGTCTGTAGTTTCCTGCCAGTTCTGGGCTGATGGCAGGTGCTCTCTGTGAGCCTGAAGCCAGCCAGCTCTAACTGATACTTTCAGAATGGACTGTGTGTGTAGCCAGTCCAGACTAGACAGGAAGAACCAGTACACATCTGCCTGCCTGCCTGCCTGCCTGTTCAAGCACATATGCACTCACATACACACCTTGCCATGCTAGCTAATGTATACCACCAACTGGTCACCATGGCAACAGACAGTATAGCTGACAGGTCACTGCCACAGCAAGCAACTCCACAATATTGTTCCCTTCATCAGAGTACAAATCACACAGCTTTGAATTACAGTCTTCCAACAGCAGGACACATTATATCAGTTTGAACTTACACAATTTCTGAGCTGTCAGTGTAGGACAGAAAAGCTGTTATAAATGCGTTAACTCTCCTTGATGTCATTAATACCAGGCCAACAAGCTGCAGTAGCTTCTAATAGCTACACTCAACACATAAGCTGTCATCACTTTTAACCCTACTACTTCGAAACAAACTGGGTCATATCCTCACTGCAGAGACAACAAAACAAACTGGGTCATATCTTCACTGCAGAGACAACAAAACAAACTGGGTCATATCTTCACTGCAGAGACAACAAAACAAACTAGGTCATATGCTCACTGCAGAGACAACAAAACAAACTGGGTCATATGCTCACAATACAGGTAACAAGACAAACTGGGTCATACGCTCACTATATAGGAAAACTGGGTCATATGCTCACTACACAGGTAACAAAAGCTGGGTCATATGTTGACTACACAGGTAGCCTCACCTTGGCTGTAATGTTTGTATTTATGCAATGATGCAGAAATTATCACTCTAAAAATATTGCATGTGCAAAACATGTTTCAGTGAACATAGAGAACAACAGAATGTCATGCAAACCTGTCCAAGTAAAAATTGAATAAAACATATATATCACACAATTAATGGGCTGAGCACTTCAAAATTAACATATGTAGGGCAATAAGCTACCCTAAAAAATTATCTTCTTAACAGTTTTCAAATTATTTATTAATTTGGTTTATGTGGCCAATTCTGTTAAACTAGCTCTACGGATTCAGTACATTTCTTGATAAAATACCCCAACCCAAGCAGGACTTTGAGGCAGAACCACCAGGGCATGACTTTTGTATTTTGTGATTACCTACCCATCAAAGCCATTGTTCCAGGAAACAGGCACAGGGCCTATTCTGAAGTTAAACCTGCTTCCAGTACACTGTTGATGGGGCTAACTTCAACACAACTGCATGCCGTTTCCCTGTTTTCAATGGATAACATACTATCCAACTGTCCCATTCCTACCTACCATCTTCTACTGCCTCTGTATCAACCGTCTTGGCCTATCTAAGCCTGCTACTGTCTGTATTAACCTTCTAGCTCCTGTCAGTCTTGGGCCACAGGGTTAATCCAGATTGCAACTGATCTCAATACATTTGAATAATGTAAAGTTACTGAGGTACAGTGGTATCCCTTTTGACAGACCCTTCCATTGAGACCACCTACTTTCAAGACCACATTATCTAGGTCCTTGGCTCAATCTTCTTGTTTGACCTCCTTTGAGAGACCATCTACTTTATGTGACCACTTTTGGCTGTGCAGTGGGTGTGGTCTCTTCAAGGAAGACCACCCACTGTATACAGTTTATTTGTATTGTGAAGCTAAACCAACCACGTGATGGGGTGGACTGGGGAGGTTGTGGTTGCCCTATGTCTCAGTGAGTCCAGTCCATACTGGAGGTTAGGCGACTACAAGCAGAGACCAGGCCCTCGGCAGATGCTGGAATACACCACACTACTACACAGCGCCAGTCCAGGGTGTCCTTGACTTACACCAATGTCATCCTCCCATATACCTGTGACTGGCTTCAACCCCAAGTCAACAGTTTCTCTGAGATGCACCAGGCACCCCCCCCCCCACTCTATTGCCAGGACACTTGTTGACCCACTCTATTGCCAGGACACTTGTAGACCCACTCTATTGCCAGGACACTTGTTGACCCATTTTATTGCCAGGACACTTGTTGACCCACTCTATTGCCAGGACACTTGTTGACCCACTCTATTGCCAGGACACTTGTTGACCCACTCTATTGCCAGGACACTTGTTGACCCACTCTATTGACAGGACACTTTGTTGACCCACTCTATTGCCAGGACACTTGTTGACCCACTCTATTGCCAGGACACTTGTTGACCCACTCTATTGCCAGGACACTTGTTGACCCATTCTATTGCCAGGACACTTGTTGACCCATTTTATTGCCAGGACACTTGTTGACCCACTCTATTGCCAGGACACTTGTTGACCCATTCTATTGCCAGGACACTTGTTGACCCACTCTATTGCCAGGACACTTGTTGACCCACTCTATTGCCAGGACACTTGTTGACCCACTCTACTGCCAGGACACTTGTTGACCCAAGACTTGCTGCTCTCTTGGGGTCTCAATTCCCAGGCAAAATGTTTTCCTTGGATGCTTTGAGCAGGAACTGCTGGCCAGGTCAGCCACGGACACCTGGAATGTGGGACATCCCAGATTGAAATACGATCAGTGGAAAGGCATTTTTCCACATTTATATTTTGAACTTCAACCCATAGTTGCCTCATCCACTTTTTTATACTGACCACAGAGCCCTCAGGCATCTGACAGGGGGCGGGGGGGGGGGGGTGTTCCTTCTGTCTTGTCAAAGACAAACTAAAACCTTGGAATTGCCCCTATTATTGCTCACTATTGACGAGGGCAATGCACACATTTCCCAGCATCCCTGTCCTGCGGGCCAATTTGCCGGACACAATGGTCTATTCCCATAAGACTTGGCACAATGCCTAATTCCACACAGACACATACATATGTGAACACCTCCTTGAAGGTCCTACAGTACATGTATGTTTGTCCACACATTATGTATGCTGCTCGTGTGCAGTGCGTCACATTATCCACTATGAATGAGTCACATGGGCCGCCGGCACCCACTCAGCCAGAACTGGTCCCTGTCTGTACCCCAGCCAAGCCAAATGGTCACTCACAGCATATAACTACAACACGAGGATCCTTGCCGGGGATCATCAGTTACATTCCATGCATTCACATCAACTCCCAACAGCATATTACACAGTATGTGGACACATGCCAATGTTTCCACTCAATGGTGACTCTACCCTATGGGATGGGTGAAACATTGGATTATCACACTCACTGAGGGAATTCTCCACTTTGTTACATTCAAAATCAAAGATATATTTAATTGTACTTCACACAGAGATGGCCACCTTAGGTCTCTAGGTCAGAAACTGGTATTTGAACTGAAGCACTGAATCAAAATGCAAGGCATCAAAACATGGTGCCTGTCACCTGATATACAACCAGGAGTTTGTTTTCATCAAGTACACAAATAAATTTAGACCGTACTGCATTTTTAGGGACAGACTGCCAAAATGAGTCTAAATCTAACTAGAAAAGAACATTTGCTTCAAAAGAAATCTATATGTGTGCTTACAAAGGAAAGTTGTTCGCTTGTGTATTCAAAATGATATTGGAAACACTACGTGACAGAAAACGTGAAATTTAAGAGAAAAAAAATAGTAAAATAAGAGCTTTGGCATTGAGTAAAAAAACAACAACAACCTGCATGTAAAAGGCAATGCCAGACAGAACTCTTGATAAAACAGAATGTCAAGAGTCCGCAAACAAACAAGATTTGGTCTCACTGCAATTCATTTATGGATCACTATTGACACCACAGCATGGACTGATGACAAAATGGTCGCCATATGGTAACATATTTAAACATGAAGTGTTGTATCTGACATGAGTGCAAACAACAAATCCTTGGGATATACCTGTATGACTGCTGATGACAGGTCATGGCTTGTCTATCACAAATATGTACAAGTCTGCTATTGTTGCTCCTATTTAATTATTTCACCTTCACTGACAAGGATGCACACTGCTCACAGATTCTAGCGTTAATGGTGTCTGAGACCTTAGCACTGGACAAAATTGATTATGGACAAACCTAGGATGTGAAGTGGGAATGCCATATCTACACATAATAGTATTGAAGATACATATTCAACATTTACATTGTTAAGGTCCCCCTAATAGGTATAAATTCAAATTCTACAGCTTTCATTTGTGGTTCAATACATGACTCACAGCACAATCCTATGAACTGAAGTTGGAATGAAACCTGGACCTATAACAATAATTTTGAAGATATTCAGCATTTAAACTTTTCAAATGTCCTTATCAGCATAAATTAAAATTCTACAACTTTTGTTTACAGTTCGTTGGAGAGAGAGAGAGAGAGAGAGAGAGAGAGAGAGAGAGACAGACAGAGAGAGAGAGAGAGAGAGAGAGAGAGATCATGCTTCCTTTATCCTCTGAACTATTTTTTTCTCCCCACAGATCTCTAACAGCTCTTTTGATACACACACTGACATCTACAGTGTACTAGCATTTCCTGCACATACAGCTCTTATAGCACAGTGCTCCTCTACACAAAGCCCCAATAGCTCTCTGATCCTCTACGCAAAGCTCCTATAGCTCTCTGATCCTCTACACAAAGCTCTAATAGCTCTCTGATCCTCTACACAAAGCCCCAATAGCTCTCTGATGCTCCATACACAGCTCCATCAGCTCTTTCTAGTCTCCTACACACCTTGTAATAGCTCCTGTATTCCGCCAAGCTGCTGAATTAGGTCAGTCAGATATTTCATCCATTAAGGTAATCTATACAACATGGCAGAGTCTGTGACATCAAAATACTACAACCTCTATTCTGGTTCAATAGCCCCAGACAGCATGATGTGGATACAGGGACTCCACAACCAGTGAACAGTAAGCACGGAATATAAACACAGACATGGCCATTCTCTCACTGTCTCTCACACACTATTCACCCGTATGCCTCACCTTTCAAGGTTATTTCAGTTACTAAACCTATTCTGGATTTTTTTTCTTCAGAGTTTGGCTTTTGAAAATGTTTTATTGTCACTTCTGATCAATACAATCCATCAAGGGCATTGGAATCATCTGTCCACATGAAATGTAAATTTACTCACAGCTTCAGATCAACTGGGGGCCTACAACGCTGCACCAATCACATAGCTTGTTACATTTTGTCCTCAAAAAGTGAGCCAATGAATGTGTTTGTTACTTTACTTCCCCAATACATGTTCCACGGATATTATGTATCCTCACAGAATGGGCTTTGAAAAAAAGTTGACATATATGGAAAGAGGGAAAGCCTGGGAAGGCTTGGAGCGCTGGGCACCAACTTTTTTTGAGTGGATGGCGAAGGTGATGCTGGCAGAGTGAGTCATGTGGCCAAGCACAAGCATTAGCCAGGGACAGGAACTAAAGCTTTACATTCCACACCGGTTTCTTCCTCAGCTGCCTCCATGCATTATACCTGTGGACCTGTGCTGAATGCCAGCTGCCTGACATGACCATTGGCCTCTGGTATCATTATTACACCAGGGGCAAGCTCAAGCCAGTCTACCCGGCCATGTAAATTCTGTGTTGGTATATAACATGTGTATAATGTGCACACATTCTACAAGGGGAGGTGCTCCGTACCGCATGCTCCCTCACGGACGGTACCCACACATTTCAGCTGCCATAGGCTCCTCCACCACTGATATATAATGTGTGGTCCTGGGTTGTACACTCAGAAACAAATACAATGTATCATGTGTGTTGCATACAATGGACCCACAAATATCACGTACCCAGACATCCTGATTCATATATCCATGTTTAAAATTGTCAACAGTTCTCACTTTCACATGATTTTATTCTTGCCTTTAAGTAAATCTGGAACTTTTCTCTTAAAAAGAAAAAAAAAACTACCAACAAACACACATGTAATAATTATCAATCTTTCATTATTAATGACTTAAAACCAGCAGCCAAATGGGACAGACACAGTATTGTATTTGTGTCTTTTTGTCCAGAACCACTTCCTAGTAGTCATTACCCTATTCCGCAGTCCGAACCCTTTACTCTCCATAAGCTAACCTGTCCCTGTCTAACCTATATACATATGGAAGTATTATGGTCCATATTGCACACGTTCCTCTAAAATTTTGACATAGGCTGTATCAGCCCAAATAAATTCAAGGGTCTTCACCGGGTAACTACTCAACATGTTTCGAAGCCTATTACCCAATATGTACTCCACTACACACACACAACAGAAATCCCAACATAACCAGAGCTTTGGTCTGCTTGGCAGGCCATGAGCAAGCAAAAGGGTCAATCCAAACACAATTTTGGTTTCCTTGTACCTATGATGATGACAATATTAAACATTTTTCACCTTTTCACTGCCTTGGCAGTGTCAGTGGATGATAGGGCAAAGGTCACTACTCAGCCATGATAGTACTCCAGGATACTGGGCTGTTTGCCACCAACAATCTAAGGTCACTGAGCACAGCCTGTGAATGTTAATCCTGTGTCTGAGACTGACAATCCAAAGTTTCTGGGCAAAGTCCATAGGAGTAAAGTCGTAGTAAATATTAATCTGAGGTTACTGGCCAGAGCCTTAGGGGTAAAGTCGTGGTAAATATTAATCTGAAGTTACTGGCCAGAGCCTATCATTGGGCTGCATGCAGAGGGTAATGCACAGTAGTGGAGGGCATCTGTTACTGATAATCCAGGGTTATTGGGCAGTATCTGTTGCTGATAATCCAGGGTTATTGGGCAGTATCTGTTGCTGATAATCCAAGGTTATTGGGCAGTATCTGTTGCTGATAATCCAAGGTTATTGGGCAGTATTCTTGAACACTAATCCACGGACACTGAGAAACATGCCAAGAATAATCCAGGGATACTGCGCATGTCTGTGAATGGTAAGCCAAGGGTATATCATTTTAGGCCAGGTAGGTGGGTCCATAGTTGTTGCCGGGCACATACACGTGTCCATACATTCTTTTTGCTTCCTCTGCTTGTTTGATTTTTCCAAGCCAGGCCAGATCAAAGCAGTTGCTTGTGCACCTTGTGTTACAGTCTCTCTCTCTCTCTCTCTCTCTCTCTCTCTCTCTCTCTCTCTCTCTCTCTCTCTCTCTCTCTCTCTCTCTCTCTCTCTCTCTCTCTCTCTCTCTCTCTCTCTCTCTCTCTCTCTCTCTCTCTCTCTCTCTCTCTCTCTCTCTCTCTCTCTCTCTCTCTCTCTCTCTCTCTCTCTCTCTCTCTCTCTCTCTCTCTCTCTCTCTCTCTCTCTCTCTCTCTCTCTCTCTCTCCCCAAAGCAGTTGCTTGTGCACCTTGTGTTACAGTCTCTCTCTCTCTCTCTCTCTCTCTCTCTCTCTCTCTCTCTCTCTCTCTCTCTCTCCCCCCAAAGCAGTTGCTTGTGCACCTTGTGTTACAGTCTCTCTCTCTCTCTCTCTCTCTCTCTCTCTCTCTCTCTCCGCCTCTCCCTCTCCCTCTCTCTCTCTCTCTCTCTCTCTCCCTCTCCCTCCCTCCCTCCCTTATCAACACTAAGTGATACATGTACAGGAACATATGGTGCCCCTTTTTTCATGAGCAATGTACATGTTCTATCTTGCCAGTGCACATGGCCAATGCATCTGTAAGTCATGGTATACTGGTATGCACCTACCACCATGTCATGACAGTCATGGTATAATGTGTATGCACCTACCACCATGTCATGATAGTCATGGTATAATGTGTATGCACCTACCACCATGTCATGACAGTCATGTATAGTGTGTATGCACCTACCACCATGTCATGACAGTCATGGTATAGTGTGTATGCACCTACCACCATGTCATGACAGTCATGGTATAATGTGTATGCACCTACCACCATGTCATGACAGTCATGATATAATGTGTATGCACCTACCACCATGTCATGACAGTCATGGTATAATGTGTATGCACCTACCACCATGTCATGACAGTCATGGTATAATGTGTATGCACCTACCACCATGTCATGACAGTCATGGTATAGTGTGTATGCACCTACCACCATGTCATGACAGTCATGGTATAGTGTGTACACACCTTACACCATATCATGACAGTCATGCAAATGTATGTTATCAATAACATGATGCACTATTTTAATCACCTATGAGGGTCTTTATTCATGTCATGATATTCATGCAAGTGCATCACTTTAATAGTGATATGATGTCTATCATATACATGCACCTTTCTCATGTTATGTTATACAAGCACATGCATCATTTGCATCATGATACAGCGTTTATGTTTTACCTGTTTTTTTCAAGCCATGATATGGCCACTGTGCTATGTAGTCTTTCAATCTACCATGGTATTCAGGCAACACACCAACGACTCTTTATTCAAGTTAGGCAGGCATTGCAGCAATGAGTTTGGTTGCGTATAGCAAGACTTATTAGTCTCTGAGTCCCCAGCAGAGTGCTTGGTGTGTATTGATGGGCTACCCTGGCCCTCGCTACCTTCATTAAGACTCCTTCCTTCCTCAGGCACGCCTCATCCTTGTCCCCTGACTGTCAAATATCGTGAGCTAGTCCCTCTCTCTCTGTCGCTTCATTTCCATTGTGCCCACAGAACACAGTATAGATTATTCACAGAAACTAGGTTACAGCATAGACTGAAGCTGACAGCACTCTGGGGGCAGGAGAGGCAATGGCACACTTTGCTGCATTAACCAGCCCTGGAGCAACGCAGCCTGCAGTCGCTGACGTATCTGTGCTCCATGCAATCCTCTCATAGCCATACACATCCAAATGCCTCCTTCTGTCCGCGGAGTCACTCAACATGTCCTCAGCCTTCCACGCAAATTATCACACATTCCCTTGCCATAGAGCTACATCTGTCCAAATGGTCCTCACTATGATTTGGCTGCATCCACCAATCAGCTGACTTACCATGCCATTCACTACACCGGTCACTATGTTCACTTTTCTTTGTAATTAGGCGGCACCCACCAGTCACTTCACTTGTCACTCTTACATGTATTTGGTTACACCTTTTAAAAGGTTCACTGTTATTTGCCTATACATGGCAAGTTTCTACACCTACCAATAGGTTCACTGTTATTTACCCACAAATGGCAGGTTTCTGCACCTACCAACTGGTTGTCAGTGGAATCACCTTACACCGTTATTTGCCTATCAATAGGTTCAATATTGTTTGCCTGCACCTACCAATAGGTTCACTCTCATTTGGGTACACCTGTCAATATGACTATTAGGTTCACTTTTATTGGACTGCAATTACCACCAGGTAACTGATTACTTGACTATAAAATGTACTATTCAAGAATTACCATATTGCAATTTGAAAATAAAATTTGAATCAACTGTTTCAATATTTCAAATTGCAAGCAAAACTGCAACTCAACAATGATAATGTCTTCATAAAAAATATTACTTGTCAAATTCTTGTGAGTTGCTTATAAATCAATTTTGAAACTGATTACCTCAAATTTGCACCTCAAAAGTTTGGAGTAAAATGTGCCTGCCAACATCTCCCAATACTTCCACTGTCACTTGGCTGCAGTCAGGGATTGTTTGGTCAGTTTACTGCCCTGTATTTGTCTAACCAGGATAACTACACTTACTTTACTTTTAAGTTTGCTTTTGTCATTTTCCCCTATCTCTGCTTTAGTTTATCCAGGAACAGAGGTCACCCAGTGAGGCCCTGCTGACCCAGAAATGTCTGTCTGTATACTGCTGGCACAGTCACAATGCACAACAGCAGCCCGTCAGGGCTGAAACATCAGCCAGCAAAGAACAGTCGAACATTCTTCTCTTAAACCTACCAACAGTGCCTCCTCTCTAAACATGCAGAGACCTATGTCTGTCTACAGAAAGACCTCTGTGTATCTATAGAAATACCTCTGTGTATCTATAGAAAGACCAACTACTGCATGTCTGCAAATAGACTTCTGTGTATCAACAGAAAGACCAGTCTCTATCTATCTATCTATCTATCTATCTATCTATCTATCTATCTATCTACCTACCTACCTACCTACCTACCTACCTACCTACCTACCTACCTACCTACCTACCTACCTACCTATCTATCTATCTATGTATCTATGTATCTATCTATCTGTACCTCTGTGTATCTGTAGAAAGATTTCTGTATGTAAAATTTATAGAAAGGTCTCTGTGCATCTGCAGAAAGACTTGTGGGTGAGTCTTTTGCACATATATTGATGTATGACAGCATGTCTGCCATGCAGCCACTAGATACCCACCCCAGCCTGTTGGATCTGTCGCAAGGTATTCAGCACAACAAAGCTTATAGAACTCCTAAACCTTTGATGGAAAGCAATCAGCAGCCTTCTCACCCCCTGCCGGCCTTCCTACCCCCCTGCCTGCCGTCCCACCCCCCTACCCGCCTTCCTACACCCTGCCAGCATTTCCACCCCCCTACCCGCCTTCCTGCACCCTGCCTGCCTTTCACCCCCTGCCCACTCTGGTGCTTGCTGGCTGCTGCTGTTGCCCGTCAACCCCTGCAGACACCAGGTTGTGCCCACACACTGCCAACTCCAGGCAGAGAGTGCCCGACAGACCCACGCAGTTCTCCCCACAATGCCCCATTCTTTCCCTGACTGCAGCAGGCCCATGACCTGTTTTGCCACAATGGCACAGCCATGGCCCACTTCAGGCTAAGGCTGTTTCAACAGGATGCTTATGTGCCCAGCTATCTGCACACAATAACCTGGCCACACCTCCAGTTCCAAGCCTCTATGGCTACCACACTGTATTTACCATCCACTCAACTTAAAATTACATCAATGTTCTCTTTTAGTTCATTGTATACACATCGAGAATATTATATTCAGATACACTGGAACTGACAGGCCAGTTTGCTTTAACTGTATTCTGGACTGATGTTGACTGTTACCAGGTCCCACTGTCATGTATCATCTCAAGACTCAGTTCATACTACTACAGTGACCTCTGCCCTCTGCACCCTGACCCCTGCTGACCTCTCAGTATGACCCAGAGAACTGCTTGCCAGATGTAAAGGCAAAAACATGAGAAAGTGATATTTTATTCAAACAAATTCATTCACCTCCATCTCACACGTTCTGTTAGGCCACATCTGGGGCTGCATTCCACCAGAGGCTTGGAAATGCTACAGTAATGGCTCCTATTAATAACCAAAAGGGGTTTTTTGTTTATATTATTATTATTATTATGGTTATTATTATTGCCCAGTGTATTCCCACCAATGTGCATTGGGAAAATCCTGCATCATTCAGAATCAATCTATGAAAACTTCATTGGTGGGGTATTGGCATTAAATGATTTTTATTTGGGTGGGGTGATGAGGAATGGGGTTTTCTGGCCACACTAGGGTTTATTGGCACATTATGGCAGTAGGAAGGGGGTACCACAGGAACCCAGTGATTGCTTTGGAGGCAGCAGCATACATACGTTACATGATACACAGTAACATACATACGTTACATGATACACAGTAACATAAATACATTACATGATACACAGTAACATACATGTTACATGATACACAGTAACATAAATATGTTACATTATTAACAATGTTCATCCACCATACCAACAAACAGATCCACAGAAATTTGCTGATTGCTTTCTTTTTGCTTGAGTTTAAAGATCAATGAACACCCCCTCCCCATTTTTAAGCTAATTTTTCAGACCCCAGAAGTGTGACTGCATAAAGTAAAACTTGCTCTTACCTCTATCTCAAATTCACTGTCTTGTCCATCCAGAAGCTTCACGCGACAAATCACCATCTTGGTCGGGCGCACTTGAGGGGCGGGCTTCTTGGTCGGGGAATCCTTTTTCTTCGGTTCTTTTTGTTTCTTTTTCTTGTCTTCTTTAGGAGCGGGAGGGGGCGCCTCGACTGCTGCCTGCTGCTCGACCTTTACTTCCTCGTCCACACCAGAGGGCTGCGTTTCATTCAATTCTGCAGGTGTGTCCTACAACAGAAAATGCAACATAAGACTTTGTCCTTGTTAAAGTCAGTTAATTCTTATCCATCAAAATATTTATGAACAGTACTGAAAAACTCTACTTTACATACAGGTACCAATAACTATTTCTGTAAAGTGTGTAGTTTATTGCTAGAACAAAAATGCAAGTTACAGATTCAAGTTCCTCACAGTAGGACCTTCCATTCACCCATCCTGTGTCACCTAAAGTTACTAGTTTTCTATGACCAACTAGTTCTCCAGACCCTGCCAGGCGGACATTACCTACCTTAACAATGCACAAAGGATGCCCAACAACTTTACCACATCCCCATGCAATCAATTACCTCCACCTCGTTATTACATAAACTGTTCAACCTGGCTTTGATTGAGTCTGACCATCCTTGCACAGAAAACCAAGGGCCAGCAGTGTTTGAAACAAAGTTTACATCTGCTCGTCCCAAGACCAATCAATTACTTTCACACAACTTGTGATTCAGACTCTGAACTTATCCAAAATCACAACATAGCTCCAGCACAGAAAAGTTAAGTTCTTCTGCTTTTTCGGATAAAAAGAAACTGTACTAGGGCTCCCCAATTTGAAGGTCCTATTCTCCGGGGCAAGTAAAATCTGGGAAAATCAACATGTAAAAGACAGGAGCACTTGTCCCCGGACAAATAAACCTTGCCCAATGTTTATTATTTGTACACTCAGACACGACAGTCTCTCTAGTCCTTCATTAGTGAAGCATACCCTCAGAACTAATGGGGACGGCTGCTTTAATTAGAACAGCATTAGGGTCATACTGGTCATAAATGGTGCAGGTACATCCTGGCTGTGTGTGCACAAATTTATACAGAACATACACTGAATGTACTCTGGCCAGATATAAATCAGTCAGCCTTACATATACAACCCTTCACTGTACATACACAGCCCTCAACTGTACATATACAACCCTTCACTGTACATACACAGCCCTTCACTGTACATACACAACCCTTCACTGTACAAACACAACCCTTCACTGTACAAACACAACCCTTCAGTGTACATACACACAGCCCTTCAGTGTACATACACACAGCCCTTCAGTGTACACACACAGCCCTTCAGTGTACACACACACAGCCCTTCAGTGTATATGCACAGCCCTTCCTGCTGAAGAATTTTTGACAGTGTTGCCCAAGCTCTAAGGTCCTAGAACATCTATAAATAGTTATATACTAAGGTCCTAGAACAGCTAACTCTACATCTGCACACAGAGATAATAGGACATCTATCTATATAGCTTCTCACTGAGGTTCTTGAACATGTCTTTTTAACTATACACTGGGGTCCTTGAACTCCTGTCTATATAACTATACACTGGGGTCCTTGAACACTCATCCATGTAAATACACACTTGATGTCCCAGCACACCTGTGTACAAAGCTATACATGCTATCCACGAAAGCCTGTCTACAATGAACATCTACCACTGTGAAACATGCTTCCAAATATGTAGAATGTTAATCTCTCTGTTCTGTGCTGAGTACTTCAAGTGCATCCATCTTCTCGCATCACTGTTATTTGTTTACAGACTACCTCAGGTGACAGACTTTTTAAAATTTCTCACGGCAAGAGACTGCCAATTACCCAGTAAACTGTTACAGCTTGAGCCAGTTCCTGGCTCCAGCACTGGTCTGTCAGGTTCATATGGCAGCATAACCTGACAGGCTAAGAGCAATGATATAGCAGGCCGAGGCCAGACTGAGCAAGGTGCCACTTACTGCTACTTTCTCAGGCTGGCTCCACAGACTTATCCTCACACACAACTCCACAGATCCTAATAAACAATCTCAACTTCAGTCAGTGAGGCTGGTAATCCTTTGTCTGTACACTGTAAATAAGGCTGAGTGACCCACAATGTTGTCAGTGGCACAAGAGGCTGCTTTGTGTAGGCCTATCAGAAAGTACATGAATCATTGAGTCATGTGGTAATAAAGGACATATACAGGACATGGCCTAACCACAGACATACCCAGCTGATGACACCACAACTGTGTCACTTCCAGGAACAATGGGTCACAGCCTCACTGGCACAACTCACACTGGAGCTGTTTGCCACAATCAATACTCATGCCATCTTTCTGTGTCACTTGTCTGTCCCCTCCACATCAAAACTGTAATAACTGTCGATGGAAGCAGGCACTGCAGGGCAACCGTCAAAACTATTCCGTCCTCATGTTTCTTGCAATATTTATACAGTTTGGTATGTGCGGCAAAAATAAAGGCCTGATCACATAATTGAAAATGTCACCAACCCAATTTATTTGTAAGAGTGCTGTGGTGACAAGGTCAGCACTCTTAAAGTATTCTACTGGTTACATACCCACAGGGTTTGTTTACATTAGCAAATAATAATTTTCACAAAATTATAAATATTATGTCTCCATCTATTTGATAAACAGAACTGTAAATGTTATATTAATAATATTAATACCGCATTTTATAAATAGAGTCCTATAATTATGGCTAATGTAACAAATTTGTTCTCCCCTTTCAATCATTATATAACATTAAAGACATTGTGTTACTTTGTAGTCGTTTGTTGACCATTGGTGTAGAGTCCCTGTGGCCAATGTAATGAATTTGATCTGCCCTTTCTTTCCTGGACAATGAATACTTCCCACACCTGTACTTCACCTGCAGCTCATTGCTTTCTTAGTTGTGTATAATTATTTCACATTAAAACAAGGTTTTCCTTCATTAAGAAATGCATATAAAACTGACCCGTTCACTTGTTATCCTGCATATAACACACAAATTCTTTGACACCAATAACTAACTGACATGACCGCAGGCTCATTATAGCCACAGCCATCAACATCTGGTTACAGTGGTACCTCTTTTGAGAGACCGCCCCTACGGCGGGTCAAAATGTGGTCTCTCAAAACAGGTGGTCTTTCATTAGAGGTACAACAACATGGAAAAGATAGCGCAGAGTTCTGTGAGAGCAGTCTTAAAGAGATATGCGGTCTCTCATTAGAGGGGTCTCTCAAGAGAGGTACCACTGTATATGTCATTTGTTTGGGTATCAGTTTCATTACACACAGAAAAAGCATTTTTAGATCTGACTGGATTTATGCAGACAGCATGAGAAGTACACATTATTGACAAAATATATGTCATATTTCCTAAAAAAAACTGACAAACAGCTTGTTACACATATCTTGCTTTTCAAAACAAGAGACACATGAGCCTTATGCTCCGCCCACATATAATCTGATGACCATCACTAAAATTCATTTCTTGAAATTCATTCCCTCCGTGACCCTCAGAAATTAGTCAAGGTCACCCATATGATGCAAGATCAAACTTCCACATGAACACATACTTGTGGTATATTTGGTATTGTTCCTTTTTTCTTTACCAACATATTGAATTTAGAGTTCTTTTCTTAGGTGTTTAATAGAGCCCTTTCTTAAGTGTTTAATGACCTTGAAAACTAAGTTAACGTCACACGTTACAAATTTGACCATTTGCCTAATACATATTTGGTGTAAGTTTTGCAATTCCACTTCAATTAATTATATTATGGGTATCATGAATCAATTCCGGATATGCAAATTCCCCACTGACCTTGAAAAAGTAAGTCCACTTCACCCACAGCATATGCGATATCAAACTTCTATTTAAGATGCACATTTGTGACACATTTGGCACTGTTACCCTTCTTATTTCTCAACATATACAATTTAGTGTCCTTCACTACATCCTTAATGCCCAAAATTTTACACAATTTCATAATTGGCCTATTGCATATTTGGTAAAAATTTAAAATTTCCATCTCAATTTATAACCAAAGTAATGAATTTAATGCAGTTTGAATACCTATGATGCTATTTCCAGTTTATATCCCCAGTAGTGTCACCGCCACTGCGCTCATTGTGGACCCTTGTCTGTATGATATTCATGTAATGGCATATTGATACATGCATACTAGTTCAGACGTAATGACCATAAGCCCCCCCCCCCCCAAAATCCTGAAATGTATTCGCTCCATGACCTTGAAATACTTCCTGAAGATCATCTATATTCTGTAATATCAAATTTCTACATATGATACACATCTGTGGTACATTTGGGATCATAAGCCAGCTTATTCTGTCTCAACATATTGATTTCAATGTGTTTTCAACACATTTTTGTTCATATCTTTTGTAATACTCCAGGCAGCACCACCAAATTTCAGAGTGATTGATATTCCTACCAAGTTTTGAGATGACTAACACTTTTGAAAACTGCAATTCTCAAACTTCTCACATCTTGGCCTATGTTTTAAGTAATACTATAGGTGGCGCCACCAATATCAAACTTGCCCTTATACACTTGATAAGTTCTGATGGTTATATATGACTAACTTGAAAAGTTTGGATGCCCACAATCAAAGATTTACATATGGACAGACAGACAGACAGACAGACAGACAGACAGACAGACAGACAGACAAACAGGAGTTATCACATTCGCTCTGTGACCCTTGGTCAGCAAAGCTAAAACCCCACAAATCTGCCTGAATTTTCTCTCTTGTACAGAACACACAAGTGCAAAAATAAACAGGTCACCCCAAACTCCCAATGACAGCACATGTACCAAGAACCTGTGAGCATCCTGGTCACAACTATTCACTGAAAGCTTACAGGCTTAATCCTTTCTACCTGTTGACCACCTGGGTTTACCTGTGCTATATAGGTAGTTCCAGTTTGAGAAGAAACTGGTCAGGAAGATCAGTGTTCACAAGTTTGTGATATTACAAATTGTTGTCAGAGTGGATTATGAAGTGGACACTTGTTAAACATGTGTGGGCTACAACATGCTTACTCTGCCATTGACAAAGGAACCTCTATGTAATACTGACAGAAACCAAGGTCACCCTGTCAATGATATTAAGAACTCAAGACCTTTAAATTCCTGGTTGGCCATAATCATTGAAGACACTCCTAGTCCCTATTTTAGACAAAGGGCCAGTCATCTGCACCCCCGGACCTCAAGAACCTCTGTGACTGGATTGCCACATCATCAGGCCAATCTCAAGAACCTCTGTGACTGGATTATCACATCATCAGGCCAACCTCAAGAACCTCAGTGACTGGATTATCACATCATCAGGTCAACCTCAAGAACCTCAGTGACTGGATAGCCATATCATCGGGCAAACCTCAAGAAACTCGGTGATTGGATTGCCAAATCATCATTTTATTAAAAATACAAAGTAAAAAGTAAGGAGTGACTGTCCCAGGTAAACTTGAATGTAGATTAATAGTTGCATTGGTTTTAGGATCCTCTTTCTCGTTGCCTCTGATGAGATGCACATTGTTAGCGTACCTACCATGAATGCTATGGGTAAAAGGTAGTCAATTTGTGTACACAGTACTGGCAAGTTCCTTGCTATAAAAGGTGTTCTCATTTCAAGTTCAAGTGTAAAATTTAATATATCGAATCAGAGATAGGTCCCCTTTGCACATATAATACTTCTGAAGATGAGGCATTACTTACTTTATTAGGTTAGGCAGTTTTGATGTGCAGTATGTGCAACTTTGTATGCTTTATCTGTACAGCTTATTTTGGGTGCTGGACACTGGGTCATCTGACCTTTGACACAGGTTCGTTGTCAGCGATCTGCAGTAACAAAGTGTTGAACGCGTCCCCCACAAGCCAAGTATACTGATGCATCATCATGTGCTATTTGGAAGTCCTCAGCTTGTTACCCAGAGACCAACTAGACCTACCTTCAAGGCAAGCATTGACTGAAAGGTCTGCCATTTGCTCAATATAGGTCATGATGACACCAAAATCTAATCCGTTCATCTTGCCAGGTAATGAAAGCATATTACCAAATTTGAGCAAAATACATGGAGGCATTCTGTAGATATTGCCGTAACGAGGATGTGAAGGAGAATGTGCACATCCCGACAGACAACCCGAAAACAGAAAGGGTCCCTCCACGGGGCAGACCCTTAGAACACAAAACATGCCATGTGACTATGATAAAGAGGTCAAGGTCACTTAGCTTCAAACTTACAGTTGTGCATAGGCATATTTACAAGTAAGATCTTACTTCATAAAGTTTTGTGGTTGTCATCGGAAATACAACTGAATGACGGACAGACAGAACCTGTGCAATATGAAATCCCTGAATTCAAGAGAGCCCATATAGCCCACTATAATACTGTGCAATTGAAAGCCCTAGCTCACAATTTTTCCAGTTATCATGCAGAAACCAAATTCTTCAATGTGGTTCTGTGACCTTGGGAACTAGGTCAAGGTCACCATCTTTGAACTTAGCCTTGTGCTTATTTTTGTGAAGGATAACTTGCTATACAGGGTTCATTAATTTTCCTTCAGTGCTCTAGTCCTCAGGGCAAGCCATTTTCAAATTCAACTGGCCCTGTTTTCTAAATCACTGGTCATTCCAAATAAACCACATACATCTATATACATGTATCATTAGAACAATGTTCTGGGTTGTCCACAGAATAAGTGCTTCAAAATCTAAATTTGCCCTTATTGGTATTTCACTTGTCCCAGGAAACATAACATGCAAATTAGTGAGCCCCGCAATGCTTACTCAGGCTGCCCAGATTGCTACTCATTTAAATGACAACAGGATACAAGTGATCCTTTGAAAATCAAATTTAACTGATTTTTCCTTCACAAAGGCCCATTCAGCCAAACAGGTGCCAGACTGTCATGTAGTTCCAAACCCCCCATAATAACATGACCCAGTATCTCTACCATGCACCACCAATCTAGTCACTATCTGTGTCTAAACCTTAATTTAATAGGAGACATTTATTTTTAACTGCGATCCTGCTCACTTCCTGTGTTGCCGGGGCAAGAGACTGATGTTTCCACCATGATCAGGGCAGATTTGTATTATATACTACATAGACATCCATAAATAATACCTTTTCAACCAAAAGAGAGCCCATGTCTTATCATTTAGGCATCCTTTGTTTCAAATATATATTAATACATTTTCTTCAGATTATTGTGTGTTTGTGTTGTTCATTTTGTTGAGAAAGTACTTTTGACCATGCTAAATATATGGATCTGCCCGATGCAGGTGGCTCCCTCTTTTGCTCAATAGGTGTTAGAGTAGGACCACATTTAGATATGAATACATCCTATTCATCACTATTATCATATTATATTAATTTTTGTTGGTAAAAATTTAACATCCAAATGAATTAATTAGTGGGTACACACCCAGGAACTATCGTTTCACAGCCACATGATCATGTTGAAATCAAATTTATTTTTTGGCTTTTATTTGGTCCATATTGAAAACCTGATGCAGATGATCTTTTTCAATTTTTCATACACAGGAAAAATACATATATATGAGGAAGGCAGACTAACACATAGACCTTCGCTGGAACAGTGTCCTCTTAATAATAGCAACATGCATCATAGATGTACTTAGTTCATCTGCACCCAATATTTTCATAGACAGGACCATACTAAGCAAGCACGCATTTGCTCCCTCGTCACAGTGGGCGTAGCCTGCACACGCGGACAGTTCCAGGAACCGATAGCAAAGCAGTAGGCTCTGCCATGACACAGCTACACACGCACGTTACATTTTTCGTTCATAAATGTGATGGATTTCCTGTTGGCTTGACCTGGCTGTTGGGAGCTATGGCAGCCCACAGACAGGATACGACTCTACCCTGCTTACTGAGTAAATAGTCATCAAAATGCTCCAGTTCTTCCATTAATCATCTGCATTTATACCTTTTCTGAACATACAGGGACCCCTCTGCAGACCTTGGTCTTCCCTGATACAGTCAGCTGTTCTAAAGACCACCTCATCACAAATTGACAGTTTCATAGTAAAGTGACCAGCTTTTACAGAAGGCTGTGTGGCTGCCTGGAACCAGCCTTTAAATCACCTAATGTAACAGCCGATCACTTTGAGCATCCTCTGGACCACTCCATGAGGCTGGTCTCACTCCATGAGGGTGATCTGATACCAAAGGTATATATATATATGATGTGATGTGTCCAGCAAAACTCAACAATACTATGGTCTGAAATATGAACAGTACTAAGCAAAATCAAGTAAAAGCAGGAGGCTGTATATGTGCCTCTCTAACTGGGACACAAAAACAACACACTAATGTGTCCGAAAAAACACAGCACTCATTGTATGACATAATGATTTCCATTAAAACATGCTTTTTACACCAAAAACTTAGGTACACTTCATTAGCAACAAGTGATATTATGTGGGAGGACAAGTGAAAATTTTGTGTCATTGCTCTACAGACAAGTAGTTTCAAAACAAATTTTCTCGCCCTGACTGTGGTTTTTAATGAAACTATCGTTATGTGGTGTTTATTCATGCTGTCCAAGGCTGACCTGTGAAGTAGCTAGCTGCATCCATCAGTATATAGGGGTATGCCATTCAGCAATATAACTGGGCACTCTTTAATTTTTTTCCTCCTCCTTTAATTGTGTGGACCATATCTTTGTACAGTTTATGTCAGTTAACTCTTTCCATACTACAGTCACAGGCCTTGGTCAGTGCCAGAACCACTGACTTAAGACTATAGGCATGTTGGCACATGAAAGAAAGCTCTTTGCATGGAGAATTTAAATATGCAACTGTTATCTGAAATCTAGATAAATATGGGGAAAAATCAGGGACTGGTATGGAATGAGTTAACTACTCTGTCTATTGGTGTCCTTCCTCTTTGGGAATCTACTGTCGTTCAGTTGGTGGTGGTCCGACAAACCAATCCTCATCCTGTATCAACAGTCAGCCTCACTGTACCCAGCATGCAATGCACCAATGTGCACTCCTATAAGCTTGTACCTCATTCAGGGTCCAATCAGTAAATGTTTATCTGCTTTCAAGCCTTCTTACTTTTGTTTCCTCTCGTTTTTATAATGGGGAGGGTGCACCCACAGCATGAGAGCCACTAAACAACTCTTTGGCTATTAATGAGTGGCAAGCAGGGATTACATTTAGAGGGAGCCTGTCTCACCGAGTCCCAGCCAGTACTGAGCAGTGGCTGTCCTGTGCCAACAGTATTAAGCAGTGGCTGGCCTGTGCCAACAGTACTAAGCAGTGGCTGTCCTGTGCCAACAGTACTAAGCAGTGGCTGGCCTGTGCCAACAATACTAAGCAGTGGCTGTCCTGTGCCAACAGTACTAAGCAGTGGCTGGCCTGTGCCAACAGTACTAAGCAGTGGCTGGCCTGTGCCAACACCTTCATTACTTCCTTTTGTCTCTCTTTTTTTAACCTTATACAAACCAAGAGAGCTTGAACATGCACAGTTCCACAGTGCATGTTTTGAACAGTCGCTAACTCTCATATCTTCCCTAATTTACATGGTCTGACACCTGACTGCTGAAAGACAGCTCACCAGTCAACATATATAGCTCAGATCCTATGGAAATAATCAAAACTGTAACACAACTTCCTGGAGATTTTGAACTTCAAAGCCTTTCTGTCACATGTTGCTGCCGAGATATTTGTGTCTGTGACAAGACATCAATATGTTCATACGCAAACCACATCATATTAATGCCCACAGTCTCCTATGGATGTAGCATTATTTGTTTTGTGCAAAACACATTTTAACTGGTAATGCATAGCAATTTGCAACTTAAAATTGAATAAATGCTAATTAGTTTTGGTTATTTAACATATAGTGCTAATCAATTTGCACTTATGCACTAAGTAATGCTAATAAAATTTTAAAATCTAAACTGTGCCTTGCTGTGAATACTACAGAGACGAGGTACCAAGATGTCGTGGGTCTGTATTGTTTGCATGACTGATAAAGGAGTGCATGCAACTGGCAGCGCCACATCCCCCCACAGCCACAGGTGGCTGCAGTCAATACAAGGCATACACTGCTGCATCGGCCATTGTTACCTTTCTGCCGTATCTCTCCACACTCACTACCCCAGCTACAGACCTGTTGCTCAGTGCTCCTCCTTGGCTGCTGAGTGGGAGCTGCTGATGCGAACCCTGAATGCGGTGCTTATGAATCCTGCAATGTGCACCATCCTCCTCCCCAGGCAGCTGTGCCATTGACACGGCTCCTGTCCCTAGGCTGCCAGTATGTGGCCTAAGCCGGGTGACTCCCGTTCTTCCCCCCCCCCCCCCCAATCAATACTGGCCAGTTACCTGTGTGTCCTGCCATCCAGCCACATGGCCTCCCTTCGGTATATACATGACAGCCTTAATGCCTCATAGGAACCCAGCTCTACATTATGCACAACCACAAACTGACAATTATCATATCCCAGTCATCATAAAGCACCAAGTGTATTATTTATATGCTACCTGTGCCCTTTCCATGATGTACACTGTTGTGTCATGGAGCTTTTAGTCTCAACCCTCAACGACACTAATACTGACACCTCACCACCTGCCTATTGTTTACTCTTAGTGCTTCACGGTCCTGTGCTGCCAAACTTAAAGAGTCATCTACCACACAACAATGCTAGCACACCACGATGCCCGGTCACCAGCCCAGTGACGCAACAAAACAGGATATAAACCAGGCAGACCCCATTACCTGTGGCATCACAGGTTCCTCATGGTTTACCTGGCCATAGGAGTCCGGCTGGGGACAGGGCAGGGTGGGACCGTGCCTGCTGCTGTGACCTGAGCCTGATGGCACCTGTCACAGCAGGGACAGGCCTCTCTTATACCTGGCCAGCTGCATAATGCTGAGGGGGGAAACACAGGTGAGCTGCCTACCAAGGTGTAGTCATTCATGCAGAACTCCCGGAACAGTTCAAACTCCCGGATTGACTGGGTCGCTGATGCTTGAGTACTGGTGGACTCGGCAGAATCTTGACGCAGTTTCTCTCTACGGAAGGACCTGCTCTTCATGGTGTGGGGACAGCTTGTTGTATGCACAATCTGCCATGCCGGGCAGCCATGTTCCAGCCTCAAGTCTATCCACTGTTTAGCATCACACTTACATCCGTCAACGATTCAACCACTTGATTCTCAGCTCTCTCTAATCATATGGCCAGATCCAATAAATATTCAACGTGGCCGGCTTTGATCAAATGCAGGCGAAGCTGACAGTGACTCCCTTGGCTGCAGGTCATGCAATGTAGCATTGCCTACAAGGCTGTAACACGGCCTTCACCATGCTTCGTTCCTCCAATGCATCTCATTATGATGATCAGCCGTGCCGAAGACAAGAAAAATGAGCTAACGAGCATACACAGGCACACTGTACACCTTATGTCCCCAGACTGTAGTCCACTCGCCAGGTGACAATAACCATCTGCATCATCACTGTCTCATCACCGCATTCAATAGAATGGACAAGACATCAATTAAGGCAGTTGTCATACAAATGGCAGCAATGTGAGGGGCTGACAGACCTTGGTTCTACTGACTCCACTGGTAGCTCTCTGGCTTTATATGGTTCACATGACCCACCAACTGCCGCATGCTGATGAGTTTGCAAACAAAAAGCACACTAAAGCAAGCCTGTTGTCAAGTCCATACACTGATATTTATTGATGGACTGTTTTGTACACCTTTACCAACACAATACCACATATGCTTCCAGCCAACCTGTTCAACATCAAAGTTTCAGTGCATTGGCCTTGCATATATACCAACTGGCAGTGGCCAGTATTGCCCTACTGCCCAGGACTATCAGATCTTTACCTCACATACACCTCACATACAACATGATCGTCCTTTCATGCAAAGATATGGCAGAGTGGCTTGACTGGTGCCACTAGAGCCATCAATAAGACAGAACTGGCCCAATAGAACGGACTCAACTGTTCAAGTGGCTGCTGCAATACATTACAATAAATGCCATTGATGTGTGATGTCATAACACAAGAGTTGTACTGGGGCAAGCCCCACAGTGCACCTTTCACACCAAAATCCACCATGACAGTGGCCAATAACATGCCCCAGTGACTCTCACATGCCCTATACACCCCCCTTCCCCCACTACCTCTATTTCTGAGTCACTGAACACAGGGAGGTCAAATATAACGGCTGTAGCTGCCTGAAATGAGCCCGTACACATGAATACAGCAAGCAGTGGGACCAGTACCGAAGGCAAACATCTGCTCCCTGGCCTCACAACAATCACTGAGGACTCCACTATGTCACTGTTACACTGGAATTCACAAATGTCCACCACCAAGTTTCAAAGAGTGTGTTTTGTGGAGAAGGCTCTCAGTATTCCGCAGAAGGCACAGTGATACATAGTAGGGGCCAGTGGCAGTCTTGATTGCTAGTCACTCATGACCTTGGACAGCCATGGGGTCCTTCCTGCTTTTATCTTCAATATGTACACATCCCAACCATATTGTCTACCCCTGGAAGTTCACTATTGACCAATTCTTACCTTTCAAAGTGGACCTGGGTGCCAGTAGAAGTCCCAGACTGAAGTGGTGCATTCAGTCAAGCCTTGGAGGCACACAGCTCCCTCTGTGCTATATTTAGAAGCTTTACATTTGATATGCAAAGACCCCTTCCATCCTCGATCATACAATTAATACTCATCCACTCATGTCCACACAATGTCTTACCTGGCCCAGCCAACTGTCCTCTCACACCAGACCACAGCAGCGCACACCGCAATGCCAGCAGAAAATGGTGGGGCTGACTGGGGAGTGAACGACTGTATTCAGGTCAGTCACAGGCTGACCCAAATTGTATGCCTTCCACCAGACAACTGGTGCCTGTATGGGAGTCTGTCCAGCAGGGCAGGATGCCAACACCTGGGCCAGTGGGATCAATAGACAAACAGCATACAGACTTCTCAGGTCCCTGCACTGGCAGCCCACTACCAGTTAGAACAATCAGTAACTGGTAGGACGCTGAGAGTACACTAAGAACTTGTGACTAAGAACTGACTTCATCTCTCTGCATTCCCCATTCTAAACATAGTCACAAATGTGTAATGCATGATAATATAAATCTAAGGATGGAAATCATATCTTACATTGGACTTCAAAAGACAATCAAACTGAGCTAGAGACATCATGCAGGTCTGCCAAGTGTTGCAATTACATAACTAATATATACAAACATTGGGGGGGGGGGGGGGGGGGAGCAGTATCTCTGTACTGCAGTGAAGCACAAACACTGAAGACATCAGGGTACACACTAATTAGGCCCCTGGCCCAGACGGCACTGAATTTGGCCACAAGCAACATCTTTGTTTTAAACTTTAACAAAATTTAATTTCCCTGTTACAAACACACCACATAAAGATCATAACAAGTTGATGAATCATTCTCATTGTGAAGCGGTATGTATATATGGCTGTGTGATCTGGTATTTACACAAGGCTAGTCACGGCACAATGGTGACAGCTGCCCTGGAGGAGCACATAAATAAGCTCCACATTTTTAGAACATTACAAAGAAACAACACATGAACTTAAAAAATCTGAGATAAGCTACCAACAATATGGGCAATGCACCGTTGTGATTTTTCTGAGGTATTTTGGGGGGGGGGGGGGGAGGGGAGGGGGTGTTTTTTTCTTTTTTTTTGTTTGTTTTTCTTTTTGTTTTTCTTTTTCCCCATGAACTGACAAGATCTATACAGGCTGCAAAATTGACCTACTGACTCGAGGTTTTATAGGTCAGATTCACTTGAGTATGTGAAAGGTCAGCAAGTATCTCCATACTAACATAGTGTATCTCTATACTAACATAATGTATCTCCATACTAACATAGTGTATCTCTATACTAACATAGTGTATCTCCATACTAACATAATGTATCTCCATACTAACATAGTGTATCTCCATACTAACACAGTGTATCTCCATACAAACACAGTGTATCTCCATACAAACACAGTGTATCTCCATACTAACACAGTGTATCTCCATACTAACATAGTGTATCTCTGTACTAACACAGTGTATCTCCATACTAACACAGTGTATCTCTATACTAACACAGTGTATCTCCATACTAACATAGTGTATCTCCATACTAACACAGTGTATCTCCATACAAACACAGTGTATCTCCATACTAACACAGTGTATCTCCATACTAACACAGTGTATCTCCATACTAACACAGTGTATCTCCATACTAACATAGTGTATCTCTATACTACCACAGTGTATCTCTATACTAACATAGTGTATCTCTATACTAACATAGTGTGGCAAAACCTGTAGTATGTGGCCATCCCGTGTTGATAGAAAGTGGCCACATACAGCAGGCTTTCCCCACAGGTAAGCTGACAATGGAGACCTGTCTGTCCCCAAAACTGGCCACAAACAGCAGGTGGCTGCTCACAACAGTGACCACAGACAGCAGAAAGCACTGTACAATGACTGGCCACTGGCTCATAGCAGTGACCACAGACAGTAGGAACCACTGGACAAGGACTGGCCACTGGCGCTTCTTTGCCTCAGAAACATGGTCCAGCTGGGCTATGATTTTCTGCACAATGCATAAAATGAAGTGGTTGAGGCAACATGTTGCTTCTGCTGCCACAGCTCTCCAAGAACATGACAACTTAGCCAGCAGCTCTCCGAGAACATTGCGACTCAGTCAACAGCTCTCTGAGAACATGGCAACTCAGTCAACAGCTCTCCGAGAACATTGCGACTCAGTCAACAGCTCTCTGAGAACATGGCAACTCAGTCAACAGCTCTCTGAGAACATGGTGACTCAGTCAACAGCTCTCCGAGAACATGTAAAACCAATTAATCCTCTCGAATTTGTGGATTTGGCTTGTGGCAAGTAAGTCCACAATGTGGCTTCCCCATTGTAACCACAGCGCTTCAGCCACGACAACAGAAGTGACCACTCCATGGACATGATTTGATATTCTGGGCTGAGTGTGTCTGCAAGGACATTGAGTCCCCTTTTTGTGTCATGGCAGAGGATCCAGCTCTGATTTTCTGCACAACAGAGGAGAATCCCTCTCGTCACCAAAGTCCCTGTGATCCAGTGCCTCCATTTTTGCTGACATACAGTACTGCCGTCCTCTTGTCACTCAAGATCCAAGCTTGCCGACCTCAAATCATTGGCTGAAAGTGAAGGTGGGTGGGCAAGCCATAAAGCCTTCAGCTCCAGCCAATTGATAGCAAAGCACCGCCACTGAAGAGATTTTTTTTTTAATTTTGCCACAAAAATGAACAAAGAACAAAAAACACTGCCTTGCTATCTGCCCTTGATATTGAGCCAATTTCACATGTTGTCGCTGGTGACACTGTCTCTCTTGACAGGCCACTTTATAATGTAAAATCCTCCCCTCCAATATTTACTCATACATGAAATTTCTCAATTTATTCTTTACGGCAGTAATGACATTGGCAATATGGTTCATCGCCTGCTTTTCAACGGTGTATCCCCCCCCCCCCCTTTCGTTTCTGTTAGTGGACGCGTGTCGCAGTAGCGGCCGACCCATGCACGACCACAGTGGTTACTGCACCGGCAAGAATGGGTTAGCGGACTCACTGCGACACCTGCTGCAGTCGCCCAGCTACAACAACCCCCAGTCGGCCGAGAGGACACTGGTACAGCTGTTGACAAAACTTTAGCCCTACATTATGTTTTAGCCATATGCCGGTTTTTTAGTCAACATTTTTTAAGTTGTGATTTAGTTTGAGTCATTTTGTGACAACTGTGATCTACATTCTTGATCTTGCTTTTCTGAATTTTGTATCAAGAAGGGCAGAGCCCTCCTTGGTTGTATATGTTAACCTGATTTGAGATGTATCCTATGTTGTATTATATTCATGATTTTCTTTGAGAACTTTTTTTTCATGTATCTTGCTTTTATCTACTCCAGAAATGGGGGTTCAATAAAATATTATTATTATAAAGACAGACCAGCATGGCCTAATTATTTACATGCACAATGTTGTGTTCATCGAAATCCTTCCATTGAAACACAACGTGTTAAATAAAATCAGTGGGGTGTGAAAACTTCCACAAACAATGCAACAATTCCAAACACAATCAATTCAACTGCCAGAGACAAAAACTGACATAAACGTGTGTTTGTGCAATTTGTTTGATTTAAAATAAGTAAAATTATAAGAGTGCCAGTTCAATGAGACAGTGTAACTCTGCAATGGCACATAAGGTTAAATAAAATCATAACAGCTGAAATGTTCCCTCCTTAGTGAACTATCCTTACCAGATTATATTGGGCATTGCAGTCTCATCGACTTTCCTCCATCCAGTAAATGAAGTGTTAAATCTGTGCACATTTCTTAAATAATCTTTGTCAGCAGCTATGATAGCCTAAAGCCTGTGCTCACAGCTCAACAGTCACCAAACACGTCTGCTACTGCCAGGCCACAAAAACATTGTTTTCAGTTCAGCTCCTGTCTGACAGATGGCAGCACCTGCCTACCCACTCTGTCTACATTGATTCATTTTGTTCCCATGGTTTCAGGTTCTAGTCCGGCTTTTTCACCTTCTATTCATAATAGATGGAACTTGGCTCTACTCAGGCATAACATTGCACTTTTTCTTCCTACCTGCACAATTTCATTTCTTTCACTCTTTATGACCCTGCCATAACAGAAGTCCCTCAAGCAAACTCTAATTTTCTAAATCTCCTCAAACAAATGCTCTCTTCATTTCACAAATTAGCCACCACCATTGGCACTTTGACGATCAAAAGACATGAGCTACAAGGGATGAGTTACATTTGATATATAGAGTGGAGGCCCTGTTAGATGTCACTGACATATTGCTACTCGTCCTCAACAGCAAAGTGACTGCTGTCAACTGTCTCCTGTTGACACTTACTTGGGACTGGTCGTGGGTGGTGTCAGGACTGGCGTCCGGCTTCTGGTCCTCCTCCTTATCCTTTGTGTCCTTTGCCATCATGCACTACCCTGAAAATATAAAATATTCGAAATTATATACTCCACAAAAAGTTAAGCTACATGACATTTACAACTGCTGTGTTTATTGAAGCTCTACTTATATGACAACTCTGACTTGAACTTGCCTAATATTTTTGCTAAATCTTCACAAATAAGTCTCTTTTGATACAAACGTAAAATCAGTTTTAGAGACTGAAAATATACAAGCTTATCTCACTGCTGGTCAGAAAATCTTGTTCCATATAACACCTTAGAACAACAACAGGGCTGTGTGAACAGCCCGTGCTCAGCTGACCTAGCAATACATCGCACTTGTGGCCCTATGAACTTGGGATAGGAGCAAGGTCGCCCATGTACTTAGTAAGTCTGACCTCCGCTGAAGAACACTAACATGTGCAACATCAAGGTCCAAGTTCAAGTAGTTCTCAAGTTATAGCAATGAAGAGAGTATGTTGCACAGTGACCCAGAATTGATACAAAGTTGACCTTCATACAGAAATATTAACATGTGTAACATCAAGGTCCTAACTCAAAATAGATCTCAAGTTATCAAGTGAACAGTCAATTTCATGTCAGTTGTCCTGTGACCTTGGGATGAGGTCAAGGTCTAAAAATCACTGGAGTATGACCACTTACACAAAATAGGTAGACATTTATCAAAGGTACATTATTCTCAAGTTTGACACAAATCTGGACGAAAATATTTAAGTTGTCACCATTACATGAAATTCCAATGTTAGACTTTCCTATTGAAACTTTTTAAAGATTTTCCTCCCAAAAAATCAATTGAAATCCGAAAATCATCAGGAACGTGACCATTTGAATAAACTTGGCTGAGATCCATCCAAGGTACATTCAAGACCACCAAGTTTAAGGTGAATCTGGCCAGTGGTTTAGGAGAATTAGTAGACAATGTGAACTGTGGTGCCAACGCTTCTTCTGGCCCTTGGTGGACCAAGTGGGCCTCCCACTCATCTGGCCCTTAGTAAACCAAGTGGGCCTCACACTCATCTGGCCCTTAGTAAACCAAGTGGGCCTCCCACTATTCCCAGCCCTTGCTCTTGCCCAGCAACCTCCTGCTGTGTAGTAATATGTTCTTTCAAAACAAATGTTCTCCACCTGCCTGTCAGACCATCTCTGGTCCCTGCCATAAGACAGCCATCACAACAGACGACCCTGCCATGAGAGAGCAATCACGCGAGACAACCCTGCCATAAGAGACTGCTTAACAGCCTTACACCATACCTGCTATTTAAGACCACTCCTAGTGTCACCAAAATGGCCCTACAATGCAGGTAATTTGAAAAATAAAATGAAAGAGAGAGAGAGAGAGAGAGTGGTACCTTTCATGATGTACCTGTACCATGTATGCACCACTGACTTGCTCACTGTACTGTGTATGAGCTGGCTCATTGCACTGTGTATGAGCTGGTTCATTGTACTGTGTATGAGCTGGTTCATTGTACTGTGTATGAGCTGGCTCATTGCACTGTGTATGAGCTGGTTCATTGTACTGTGTATGAGCTGGTTCATTGTACTGTGTATGAGCTGGTTCATTGTACTGTGTATGAGCTGGTTCATTGTACTGTGTATGAGCTGGTTCATTGTACTGTGTATGAGCTGGTTCATTGTACTGTGTATGAGCTGGTTCATTGCACTGTGTATGAGCTGGTTCATTGTACTGTGTATGAGCTGGCTCATTGCACTGTGTATGAGCTGGTTCATTGTACTGTGTATGAGCTGGTTCATTGTACTGTGTATGAGCTGGTTCATTGTACTGTGTATGAGCTGGTTCATTGTACTGTGTATGAGCTGGTTCATTGTACTGTGTATGAGCTGGTTCATTGTACTGTGTATGAGCTGGTTCATTGTACTGTGTATGAGCTGGTTCATTGTACTGTGTATGAGCTGGTTCACTGTACTGTGTATGAGCTGGCTCACTGTACTGTGTATGAGCTGGTTCATTGTACTGTGTATGAGCTGGTTCATTGTACTGTGTATGAGCTGGTTCATTGTACTGTGTATGAGCTGGTTCATTGTACTGTGTATGAGCTGGTTCATTGTACTGTGTATGAGCTGGCTCACTGTACTGTGTATGAGCTGGTTCATTGTACTGTGTATAAGCTGGCTCACTGCACTTTGTATGAGCTGGCTCACTGCACTTTGTATGAGCTGGCTCATTGTACTGTGTATGAGCTGGTTCATTGTACTGTGTATAAGCTGATTCACCCCATGGTGTCAGGGAGCAGCCCGGACTGCTATCAACGATCAAGACGTTGTGCATGCTTTAGATAAGATAATCTCTCCTCCCATATATGTAAATGTACAGGGGCTCTAGGCCTATAAGGTACCATTATTACAATAAAAAAAGTAACAAAACAATAAAGTGAGCAAGCAATAAATCAGACAAACTGGTATCTGCCGGGGGTCTGGATCTGGATCTGGCAATTCCTCGTCCTGCCTGCCAAACACAACCAAAGACACAACTGCCGTGGTTGCCCAGCCAACCACAAAACAGCAGCAAAATAACCCTTCAGTTTTTGATGCAAGCCCTTGTCTATTTTTTTTTAATCTTTTTTTATTTCCCAGCTCTGGAAGCATTTACCTGTGATTGGGCCTTGTTTTTATCAGCCAGTTTGCAGGAAGAACGCCAACATGCATTGCTGATAAGACCATCGCCCCCAGAACCAGACAAGATTTTTTTTAACAGCATTAAACCCAAGATTCCACACACTGAAGTCAATAACTTGACTGGCCCGTGCATGTAAACAGGCAGCTTACCATCTCGCCTACATTAAACACCTTTATCCCCCCTGAAGAGGATGTATCACTTCAGTCTGTACACAGAGTGGTGAAGGCATGAAACAACATGACCTGTTATCCCACAGAAAATAAATTTACTTTAAAAATACCAAGGCTGTCACATGCCCGGCACACATAGATACACGAACCAGTCCCCAGTCAATGTATCCATGGACAGTCTATAGTGCATGTTCTCTTTATCCATGTCTGTGACCACAGCCTCATCACCAGTGTCACTATTCCCGTGGAAACATTCAATTTGCCGTTTCACCCATGTTTGGAGATTGAGCTGTGCTAAGCTGATCCATCAAGGACAGTTGGGCCTAAAACCAAAGTTCTAGTTTCTACCTTATTTCTGACAAAATACTTATCTCGGGAGCTTTTGAAGCTTGATGGCCAAGTCAAAAGCTTTATGATGCTGATAACAAGACATAAAATCTTCAGATGGGGGGGGGGGGGGGGGGCAATCCTGTGATATCAAAGCAGCTAACTGTTATGGGCAATAATGTAATCGATAGGGCATGCTTAGAGCCGATTTTCATGACCCACTACTTCCTGTTTAGAAGTGGCCAATAGGATAAGCCAAATTTGCTTATCCAGCTGGTGTCTCCTCTCACAATGGCTACCACGGATTAGCATCACCAGTGGCACCATCTACATCACACATGCTCCACTGGCCAGTCATTCTACCATGTATAACCATACACACAGGCTCTCCTTACTCCACTGGCCAGTCATTCTACCATGTACATGTATAACCATACATCTAGGCTCTCCTTACTCCACTGGCCAGTCATTCTACCATGTACATGTATAACCATACATCTAGGCTCTCCTTACTCCACTGGCCAGTCATTCTACCATGTACATGTATAACCATACATCTAGGCTCTCCTTACTCCACTGGCCAGTCATTCTACCATGTACATGTATAACCATACACACAGACTCTCCTTACTCCACTGGCCAGTCATTCTACCATGTACATGTATAACCATACACCTAGGCTCTCCTTACTCCACTGGCCAGTCATTCTACCATGTATAACCATACACACAGACTCTCCTTACTCCACTGGCCAGTCATTCTACCATGTATAACCATGTCTAGGTAAACCAACCAAGCATCTTTGCTGGCTATGCAATTGTCTATGGCCCCCATGCAGCTTGTCACTCTAGTTCAAACTGACTGATGTGTGATTCTTCTTTAATCAAGTTTAAGGTGATGACCCAATGAGCTGACTGGGACAGGGACTGTGGCTGGGACTGGGACAGTGGCTGGGATTGTGACTTCTCCTTTCTTCAACTCAGGCTTTGTGTGCTCACAGTCTGAAACAGACGTACTCACATACCATAATTACTTCAGACATTACAGTAAAAGGAATGCTCTCCCTCATAGTTTCTGTACCACAAGTTGGGTAATATACAAATGTTTCATGGTGTTTTTTTTTTAAACTAAAAAAAAAAAATCTGTTGTCATTTCACTTTCATGTACATGCAATAAAACCAGCAGTCCAGACTAAAATGCACCTGTACGAGCCACCTGGGGGCCAAGTTGTCAACGAAAAACGCATGAAACCCTGAGGTATTGTGGGTGCCCTGTTCCAGCTTGCCACTATACAGTGTCAGGGCACTACTATACAGTGTCAGGGTGCCCACTATAGTGTACCGGTGCCCACTATACAGTGTCAGGGTGCCACTATACAGTGTCAAGGTGCCCCCTATACAGTATCAGGGTGCCACTATACAGTGTCAAGGTGCCCCCTATACAGTATCAGGGTGCCACTATACAGTGTCAAGGTGCCCCCTATACAGTATCAGGGTGCCCCCTATACAGTGTCAGGGTGCCCCCATACAGTGTCAGGGTGTTGCTATACAGTGTCAGGGTGCAGCTATACAGTGTCAGGGAGCCCACTTCACAGTGTCAGGGTGCCCCCATACAGTGTCAGGGTGTTGCTATACAGTGTCAGGGTGTTGCTATACAGTGTCAAGGTGCCCACTATACAGTGTACGGGTGCCCACTATACAGTGTCAGGGTGCCCCCATACAGTGTCAGGGTGTTGCTATACAGTGTCAAGGTGCCCACTACACAGTGTCAAGGTGCCCACTACACAGTGTCAGGGTGCCCCCCATACAGTGTCAGGGTGCCCCCATACAGTGTCAGGGTGCCATCGTATAGTGTCTCATTCACTCATGCCTGTCAGGGTTCCCAGCAGTTCCTGGGTCCATGTATTACACCAATGAACCATGGACAACTGCCAAATATAAGCTCCTGTTTTCATTCCTTGTCCATCAAGGTGCTATGATTTACAGACATACCTACTCTACTCTCTTAAAAAATAAGGTACAGAAAATCATCCCAGTAATCTTGAGGATGTGCAGAGACAGGGCCTTGGCAGAAACAGATGCTGCCAAGGCCCTGAGTGTGAATTCAGCCCATTTACTAGATCAGTTACAAGCATGAGGGTTTCTATGTACACAACTGAGGCGAAACCTGCACATACATTCCTATGGGACTGAGCCAGAGCAAACCCTGACAAGTCAAGTGCTTTCCCTACTGAGAAAAAAGTGGTAATCGCTCCAAAAGTAAAGCGGGAGTCTATGTGTACATTACAGATACCACCTTCATGCACAGACAGCCAGCAGGGAATGTCTGCCAACCCATGCACTCAGTGGTGGTTGCTAGGCAACCAAATTTGTTGCTAGATGAATATTTAGCACAAACATAACTTACTTCCCTCCCAAGGAATGTCTGCGGTGTTCATGAAAACCATCTTAACCTCATGGTTATTCTCACCTTGGTCATTTATCATGGAATGCAGGTGAAGTTTATCTGCTTCCAGTCTTCAAACTATATACTTGTTCAGACAATTCTAAACAAAATTAAATGATCAGCCTGCCTTAGGAACCCAGCATATTTTTTCGAGTCTTTCAGCCAACAGGATGTAGTCTGCAATGATTGACACTCTTGACTACATAATTTGTATTACATAATAAAAGTAATTAAATTTGAAATGCAAAAAACCCTCCAGCATTTGTCAACTTCTCCCTTCAAAGAAAATGCAAATAATGACAAATTTGTAACCAAGATGCCTCTTGTTCATACTCCCCCAAGCTTCCAATATGGGCCTGTGGTTACCTTTCATCCATTATTTGAATAATATGCATCCATCCTTTTCTCATGCATTCTTTTTCTTGCTTTTTCAAAGAGAACAAGTTTGCATCTTCTGAAATCTGCCATTTGAAGTTTTATTGGGTGCTTAGTGGGTTGCAATGTACCTGTGGCAGGTTTCAAGTCAACAAATTCAAGGCATTTGGTGAAGGAACCATTTCTTTTCCACTTAACTCCACAAAATATTTGAGCTATCTGGTAGTTTTATATATCATTACCATGATACATCATTTCACAGTATGTGCTACAGATATATTAACTAGAATACCAAACACAGAAGTTCCTGCAGTGCAGTCTTCATGTGCCCTCGCCTTTTGCCGATCCAAATCAAGTCTCTGTTTTCATTCTCAACATTGTGTGCTCACAACTTCTAGAACCAGCATCTTTACCATTTAGACAGACCACATCTTCACAGCTTGGCTGAATTCCTTAGCACTCAAATAATGCAACACTGTGGCATAGATATGGGTTGTGAAAAGTTATTTCCAGAATTCAGATCAAGAACTCTGATGCAAATTTGTTAGCATGAAACATCATCATCCATATGAACTGTTTGCTGGTTGAAGCACAACTCTGTCCACAGCTTGCCCTGGCCATGCTCTGGACCTGAGGAACGCTAGCCTTGGCCACGCTCTGGACCTGAGGAAAGCTAGCCTTGGCCACGCTCTGGACCTGAGGAAAGCTAGCCTTGGCCACGCTCTGGACCTGAGGAAAGCTAGCCTTGGCCACGCTCTGGACCTGAGGAAGGCTAAAGATTACTTCTCACTGAAATGTCTCCTGTTGCAAAAAAAAAAAAAAAAAAAAAAAAAACCTGGGCACTTATTTAAGGAAGTAAGGAAAAACTACAATGGAACCCACTCTTAGGGCCTGTGTTTTTCCGTTTCAAAAAACTAGAAATTCCGTTTCACCAGCCAGATATTTCCAAATTCCGTTTCAGTAGTTCTCTTTGTATGTGAAACACATAAAGGCAAAACAGCAAATTCCGTATCAGAGGCGACAAAAATTCATTATTCCGTTCCGTTAAGAACGGAAAAATACAGGCCCTATACTCTGAAGAACACCTCCTGTAAGAGAACCTTTACTACAGTGGGATCTGCTCTTCAGAACACCTCTCATAAGATATTATCTTTGTGAGGTAACCTTTTCATGACACTCAAGTCCACTTCTAATTTACCTGTATTTTAAGATCATCTGCAGTATGGGGCCCCTTCTGCTGGCAGTAGGGGTGGCTTTGTATGGCAAGTCAGGGTTTCTGCCAGAGTTAAATTTTAGGGTACTCAAATACATCACATTCTAAAGTAAAAGTTTAAAACTAAAGATTTTATGGGGAATTTGGGGTAATATATGCCAAAATTTTACTTTTTTGCCAAAATTTTTGGGTAAGCAAAAGTACCCTTGAGGTTTTTTAGGGTATGCTATTTTACCCTTTTTACCCTCTGGTGGAAACCCTGCAAGTATAACTGTATCACCCAAAGATATACAAACCTTACCTGGCACTAACTCCTCCACGGAACACTCCCAACCTGACCCTCCACACAGCTCTTAAAATTCACAAATCTTCCAGCTTTTATAGACTCACAGTTCTTTTGTTCCCCTTGTGTTTGGGGAGATATGATTGCAGGTTAAGGACCAACACTGAGCAACTTGGTCGAATGTTACAGCGTGTCTGCAGTCAACGTCTACAGCCTGTTCTGCTGCCAGTGTGTTGTCTATTCCTGCTGGTGCATGGACTGACCCCAGAATACAGACTCTGGATAAAAATACCTGCTTTTTTCTTGATTTGTATCAGACAGCCTCAAGTCATAACCATATGAAAATGCTTGAAACCTGGTCACACAGGGATAAATATCACAGCTATTCACAAAACAAGGCATTCAGGCGGCCAAAATAAATGCTGCCAGCTTGTTAATTCTATTGTTTGCAAAGTTTTAAAAGCTGGAAGCATTCCAATGACTTTTGTTTCCTTCTACAACAATAAATCCAATCATGCAACATTGTGATTTTTCCTGCCAGCAGAGACACCTGCTGGACTTACCTAGAACTAGGTGTAGCAACTTTCTGAGAAACGCCACAAGCAGTGCACAACACAGACCCGCAAACATCTGAATTCTTCTCAGCCAAAGAATTCAGGGCCAGAATTCATCATTATCATTTTGACATGAAGGTGAGGTGAGAGGTGGTGTTTCCTGACACCAAAAATAGCATTAAATATTACTGGGTAGTGCAAGTCCTACCAATTTTGTAAACATGACCTGACTTGATCCCATTTGTTTTTGTTGGCCAATATTAACTCTTCAGAAGTAAAATTATATTGATGTCAAAAGGAGGCATACACTTACAGTACACAGCCAGGACAACAAAAATATCTATTTCCTCTTTTGCATAGTCCCAGCTCTCTATAGGCTCATTTCATCCGCCCATTTCATTTATAAGTTTTGTGTGCTGAATGTCCCGGGGCATCAGTTTTCCCACCAACCTTTTAAGGTATGGATGCACAAACTCCATGTCCTAAGGCATCCTCAATTTTCACAGTTTAGCCCGACTTTCAGAACCGATTGGTCTTTCATCACACTGACCTAGATGCAATGCTTGTAGGCATGTAGAGTACCAGAGAAGACCTGGTCCACCACCATCACTCTGTTAACTCTCTCACTGCCCATGTCAACAAGAGTTAATGTTCCCATTAACCCTTTCCCCCTTGAATTAAGACTGAGTCAACAGCTTTCCTTGGCATGGGTTGGGCACTAAGTGCCCAACCCATGCCAAGGAAAGCTGTTGACCTGGGGCATGTGATCTTGATAAGTCTCATGTACATTTCTCAGTCAAATTGTTTTTCATAACTGTTGAAATTAGTTGAAAACACTGAAGCAGACGACATTTGACCACCAGCCGGTTTTGGCCGGTTTGAGGGGGAAAGGGTTAATGAACATAACAATACCACACTCATATCTCTTGTGAACCAACTTTTCATTCAAGTATTAGCTTATTACAGTCGTGGAGACTCTACAAAAGGCTGAGGCCAGTAGGTTTGGGTGCACTGCTCCCAGTGTAGAATAGTCGAGATCAACAGCATTTTATCGCCAAGCTTTAGGTAAACTGCTCCCACAGTGTAGCAGTTAAACCTGTGACTTAATTTAAACTTGACACTGAAAGAGTTAATAATGATCTGAATATGAGACACAAAGCAGGCTTGGGACAGAGCCTCAGACACCGTGCTCTCTCTGATTGCCCCCCAGGCAACGCATCTTACCTTTATGAACCCAGGTCAGCCCAAAGACTGATGCAAGAACAAATGAACAGGCAGTCCAGAATATTTATGAAGTACCAGTCAGATATAACCTTACTCACAGAAACTGCCTGAGACACAACACTGTCCATACTAAAGGCTTCTCACGTCAAAACAAACATTAGATATTACACCCAGAAAATAAAGGTAGCAGGGAGAGGGCTTACTGCTACATGCCCTGTATTGAGAGGTTTAACTGCTATGTGTCCTGTATTGAGAAGGTTAATGTTGCATGCCATGTATTGAGAGGGTTAAAGGCTACATGCCCTGTATTGAGAGGGTTAACTGCTACAGGCCCTGTATTGAGAGGGTTAACTGCTACATGTCCTGTATCATATTATGATTTGTTCAGTTGTCTGTCACATGAACTTGTTCACATGAATACACTGTCCTTTTCATAGGAAGGAAACTGACCTCATGAACAACTTTTGTAAAGCAACTATCAGGTTAATAGCATGGCAGTACTTATTTTGTCATTGATTTCCTTGTTCTTCTTCTTCTTCCTTTTATTGTAAACTTGGAAGTTATCCAAGGTGAACTGGTGTCACACAATTTATGAAAACAGAAGTCAGCATTTATGGTTGCAGCACTATCAGAGAAGCAATTAATATAAAACCAATACACATGTAAAGCCTGCATATCTCCACAGACAATAATAGTTTTGCAATTTGCCACCAGGGCAGAGCCACTTCCAATGCTGGATGCTTGTGCTGATTGATGTTGATGTACTGTATGACTCTGGAAGTCCTCATTAAATCAGCAGAGAGCTAGCCCAAGTCTTGATACCTGTGCTACCACTCACTTATCACTGTACATCTCCTCTGGCTGCCAAACTTCCCTCATGCATAGCTACAAACTGCAAAGCATCCTGGGCCAGACAGGCATCTGGTGCATGCCTCCTGAGGGTATCAACTCACAATCACTGACCAGAAGGACCCAGAAATTTTATTATTTCATCTTTACCACAGATCAGTCCCATGTGCACACAATTAAAATCTGTAAAAGCTTTCTTAGGATATTATATACTAGCCCTGGAGAAATCCTTCCTCAGGTGGTTTTGCCCTAAAGTCCTGGTTAAAATTTAAAGGCAGACTCTGATACACTGTACCATCACCAGGCAGACAGATACAGGGGTCA
The DNA here is from genome assembly GCA_964020975.1 of Hermodice carunculata. Classification (NCBI taxonomy): domain Eukaryota; kingdom Metazoa; phylum Annelida; class Polychaeta; order Eunicida; family Amphinomidae; genus Hermodice; species Hermodice carunculata. The sequence goes on from OZ026630.1 coordinate 925,284, forward strand.
CATTAAGGATTTTTCAGTGTGGGTCCGTTGGACCCATCTTTCTCCATTTTCAGGAAAAATAGTGGGTCCATGAACTGAATCTATGGGTCCAGTCTGAAATTGTGCAAACTGGACTTCATTTGATGTAATTTGATTAATTGATTTTATTTGGTATAATTAACATATATCACAATGATAAATATATAAAACATGCATGTAACTTAAGCCTAGAAACGAACATAACATAGGGTCTGTATGCTCACGTAGGTAACTCATTATTATAAAATATAAGATTGAATAAAAAGTTACCAATATGCAAACTTGATGTAAAAGGGTCTAAAAGTTGTTGACGGTACCAAGGATGGGTTCAATCTACCCAGGAACCTGCTATTACGACTAAGTCTGTATAGCACATCCCTGGTCTACCAAAAAATTGGTTGTGAATGGGGCTTAACCCCTAGCATGCTGCCACTGTGCCAGTATCTGGTGTTGTACACCGTGTGCCACCGGACAGTTTTTTAACTCGCTTGCACAACAAGCGGCATGCGTGATTGAACATGCCTGGGCTCGGTTATTTTTGCGATTGATTCCGATGACGAAATTGTCAGAAATTATATGATTTATATTTCTGTGCACTTTCTATTTCAATATACCTGAAAAATTTGATACCGTAGGCGGTGTTAAGAGTCTGATCTTAATTGCGGTCACTTAATTCATCAAGCAACACGGCAGGCCCACAAGCCCTGCAACACACAAGCGAGTGTACACAGCCTGTCACCGGCATGCACCCAGGCATGGTTTTCCGCTACACATTTTTCCGGCCTTCGATCATAAATTTTTTTAATTCCTACAGATTAGTTCCATTCAAACATTTCAATGAAATCAAAACAACCAAATTTTGTTTCAAAAACACCAATAACCACGTGAACCAATGGAGACAGTGATGAACAACATGGTGTTACGCTGTTAGGCCGGCTAAATTATGCAACATTTCGCTTCGTCCACGTGTAACCTTGCGATGACTCATCTGCGTTTTTTCCTTGCCGTCCGTAATGAATTTTCACTCGTGCCTTTATCTGGGTCTAGATTTTTTCGATGGAACTCTTCCTGGTGAAAATGTGATTTGAAAATTTAACATCTTAGTCCAATAATCTTTGCGTGATACGACTTGTACCTTCCCAACATTGCGGACATAAGACAAGCACATGGGGAACAACGAATTTGATTGCACAGTGAGCGGCACGTGATCAAATCCACCCAATGAGGAGCCTGGAAGTGCTCTCAGCATTTATAATGAGGTGAAGTGACGTCCATCCATTCCCATTCTGGCAAATTTTTGGAGGGATACGCCACGAATATTTTTTCTTAGCAAATAAGAGAGCTTGTTACATAGAAAGACGAACATCAGAGGATTCCATCAGTATAATAAATAATCACGAGATTGATAATAGTCGATACGAAACACCTTGACCGCTTGGGGTAATTTTTGCAGTTGTATCTTTCAAAAATGCATCGCGTTTTTGTGTGTGCGTCCACAGAGACGCAAAATGACAATGTTTTATTAATTTCCAGGCGTCATTTCTTTATTTTTTGCGTCTATGACGCAAGCTTAATGTGACCCCTGAGATACATTGTATCCTCACAGGGCAGACTCTGATACATTGTATCATCACAAGCCAGGCTGAAATACAATGCATCATCACATGGCAGACTCTGATACACTGTATCATCACAGGGCAGACTGATACACTGTATCATCACAAGCCAGGCTGACATACAATGCATCATCACAGGGCAGACTCTGATACACTGTATCATCACAGGGCAGACTCTGATACATTGTATCATCACAGAGTAGACTCTGATACACTGTATCATCACAAGGCAGACTGATATACATTGTATTATCACCAGGCAGACTCTGATACATTGTATCATTACAAGGCAGACTCTGATATATTGTATCATCACAGGGCAGAGACTGATACACTGTATCATCACAAGGCAGATTGACTAGATTGCATTATCACCAGGCAGAATCTGATACATTGTATCATTACAAGACAGACTCTGATATATTGTATCATCACATGGCAGAGACTGATACACTGTATCATCACAAGGCAGATTGACATACATTGTATCATTACAAGATAGACTCTGATACATAATATCATCACCAGGCAGACTCTGATTCACTGTTTCACCACCAGGAAGACTGATACATTGTATCATTACAAGGCAGACTCTGATACATTGTATCATGACCAGGCAGATGTATCATGACCAGACTCTGATACACTGTATCATCACCAGGAACACTCTGATACATTGTATCATGACCAGACAGACTCTGATATGTTGCATCATGACAAGGCCAAACATTGTATGATGACAAAGCTGACTCAGATACCACAGCTGGTCTCCTGACATCCACCTCAAATTTTTCCAATAAATTCTGGTCCCACTTTCGTGACCCAGTTTACTTGATAGTACATTTATTAGCGTTCATTAAGAGAGGACTTACAATGATAATATTGCCAACAAGAAACAACTGTGATGTTGACACTGCTAGCCTGTAGGAAGCACTGTGCTACAAACAGCTGCCCCACCTTTATAATACTACTCCTTCAGTATGTCTTAAAGTGGTCACACAAAGCAAGAGGTCCCAAAAAGGAGGTCAAATAAGATAAAAGTTCAGTGTATATGACACCTACCACCTTACAAAGGTTGACATGGTTACTTTCAATAGATTACCCTCACTTGCACGGAACTGGTGAACTACATGAACATGTCCAGGCAGGGTGAAAAAATTCCTATCATCCTATTGCTTGACAAGTGAAATCCTTTTCAGATCCAGGTGACTTTCAAATTTCACTTGTCCTGTGGACAAGTACTTTTAATTAAAAAAATCACACTATGTTAAATTTCAAAGTTTGTTGGCATAACAGACACATGAACTCACTGTATGACATAATGATTTCCATCACAACATGCTCTTTGAAACCAAAACTTATATACATTTCCTCACCATTGGGGAGGAGAAGGGAAATTTTTGTGAAAGTTGTTCTGCAGATTGTATATATGCAGAGAAAAACCAATAGTTTTACATCACAACAGACTAAAATGAATTAAAATATAAATTATAATTTAAAGCCTGTAGAACAGGGCTTGACAACACATAACACTAAGAGAGATTGCAACTGGATTTACCAATAATTTTACACCAGAAACTGTGAGGAAAAGTTGAGAACAGATTGTGGCCCAGTATTTGTGTTAATATTACATAATATACTGGCAAACAAACTTAAGAAAAGATCTTGTCATTGTCTCTGTTCTCCAGACTCTTTGTATGGCATCTTTGTGTCCATCAAGTTGATGGACAACATGCCTGTCATAATATTCACCTATTTAGCACAATGACATGATAAACGGTTTCCAGTATTAAGATAGACTGACATTTGATACAAATATCATGAAATGACACATTCTCCTCCACTGTGACCCAGCAGTCAGATATTCATCTTGAGTCACACCTCAGGCCTACCCCAGGTCACTGAATATGGAAGTAAACCTATACATACCCTTTGGCTCCTGACTCAGTGCCATGATTCAGAGGCACCTTGAAGTCAGACAAGAACTCTCTCATTGAATTAACCAATGAGACCTTACAATCCACAATTTTATGTGTATTCAGCTGAATACACAGCCCAATACACACAACTCTTGCACACTATAGTTACATATTCCCATATGTGTAAAAAGATTTATGTCAACAAAGATTATTCATTACATGTTAAAGTAACCCTGACCAAAATGCTTATTTTTGAGGCTCATAAAATAAAATATTCATTCAATCAGCTAATCAAATCAAAGATTTACCATGGAACATTTGATGTTCCAACATGCATTAGTTTTTTATGTTGTTATGTAGCAAATTATAATGTGTGTAAATGAAATTCAAATGTAACAAGAGCACAGAACTCTGGCATTCCTGACTTAAGGGCCCTCTACAGGAGAGATACAGAAACCTTCTTTTCCTTCTCTTCCCTATTAGCAAGGTAACCGCAATGATATTCAAACAGTTACCAAACAGCACAACTCAACACTGCCATCATTCGTGACAGCTTTTGCATTGAGAATATGATCCTATATTCATCGTCATTATTACCACAGGCACTAACTGCACACATTTCTGGCCAACTTGTTGTCAGAGAGGGCAATAAGCAAATGAAATGTGCACCTACTTGAAAGATTTTCAACCAGACATGTGAGATTTTTTTCCCAACTCTTGGGGTATTTAGTTTGCAAAAATGAAACACCTGGTATTGCAAAGAGTCAAACCTGGAGGATATATACATATTGCCATAAACGTACTGCCAAAAATATATCACATACGTTCATATCTTAAAGAGTTAAAACTAACAGTTAAATGCAAAATCACACCTACACCACCAGGAATACACCACATGCAGACACAATTGCAGTGATCAAAGCCCATTAAATTTCATAACCTTGTTCATGGATATTATCCAACTGCCCTGGCGACAATGATATTGATTTAAGTTAACAATGTTGGTTGAATGAGATCAATATATTGCCAGACTCCTGGTGACCTAGTGTTAGCCCTTCCAGTGCTAACTTATTGACTGGGTCCATACCTTTCCTTGGTAACCTGTATGCACTGTGCCCGCAGTGTGCAGAGGAAAGCTGCTCACTCAAACCATCTACTTTCTCTGGCACAACTGCATTTAGACCAGGCGTGCAAGAAATTGCAAGAGGTATACCACTACTTGCACGAGGCACACCACTACTTACAAGAGGCACACCACTACTTGCACGAGGCACACCATTACTTACAGGAGGCACACCACTACTTGCATGAGGCACTCCACTACTTACACCGGGCACATCACTACTTGCACGAGGCACACCACTACTTGCATGAGGCACACCACTACTTGCATGAGGCACACCACTACTTGCACGAGGCACATCACTACTTACACCAGGCACTCCACTACTTACACCAGACACACCACTACTTGCACGAGGCACACCACTATTTGCACAAGAGCTCTGACAGTGGAATCATTTTATTGATTCAAAGACATATAAACACTGTCATGAATAGCTCTTAAAGGGATAAAAACTACCTTGTCACATTCTTCAATTTTTCTGTCACTATTGTAATTTGTTTTGTAGTAAGTCTACCGACTTATAATATAGAACTTTCAGAATAGCAAAGAAGAACCATATGAGGTTATACTTTCCATGCCTTGTTACCAAAAACCAAGCCAGGGCAACTTGGCCATCAGCAGTTATGTACACACCTCCAAACTTATAGTAAATGTATAGTGTCCAGTCCATCTCCCTAGACTGCTTTTGACTTGGAAAATATATCATACATCATTGTCATGTCTTCTCTTGAGTTGAATGATATATCAAACAATGCTGTCATGTATTCTCCCAAGAAACAAAACTTGTCAGAGTTGAGACCATGACAGCTAAATCATGCCACTTTCTTTGGCAACCATTGATGCATAGGACACCTCATGCAACAAAACATATTTTGTAACACTAGCTGTAGACCTAAATTGAAGTTTTATTTTTAGGAACCAGGTGTCCCATAAAAATACCACAGAATGTGCAGATGTCAAGAGAGTGGGCTGGAATGTGTGATGGTTCAATAATGAGGTAGTTGGCCTGGCGGGTTGATGCTTGACAGACAGCCTGCTTGCCCTCCCTCTATGAAAGACACCTTGTGCATCATGACCCTCCATGCTGCAGATGACATGCTAGATATCATGACCCTCTATGCTGCAGATGACATGCTATACATGAGCTTCTATGCTGCAGATGACATGCTATATCTCATGACTGCTAGCTCTAGATGACATTATATCCAATGACTCTACAGGGTTCATACAGCTTAGCAGCTTTCAAATTCAAGGACTTTTCCAGGACTTTCCACGACCGTTTTACCAAAATTTAAGGACTTTCCAACTTGATCAATTTTCTTTTTTGTGTCTTGCTGTCCACTTTTTGGGGTTTCGATAGTGAGAGGGGAGGAAGTGATCGAGCCAACCTGACTTTTGGAAGAAGGTGCATAAATGGATATTTAAAATCCAAGGACTTTATTGCAAAAACATTGATTTTCAAGGTTTTTAAGGCCTTAAAAAAGCAGGTAGTTAATTCAAGTACTTTCAAGGACCTGTATGAACCTTGCTCTAAGCTGTGGATGACACCCTGTATCTATTGACTCTAAGCTGTGGATGACAAGTTGTATCTAATGAATCTAAGCTGTGGATGACAAAGCCTAACCTTCTGAGATTGTTTTGCCACACATGTTTGTCACAAATTGCTTCAGTGTGACAGGGATGACCCAGGTCCCTGCTGTGGTGGATGGGGTGATGCAGGTTTTGGCTTGTTTCACCACCGCCTACAACCACATGGACTAAAGCAGCCCACATCTCTGCAGCATGGTGCAACAGTACACATGTCCATGAACATGTCCAAGGGTTGCTATGGTATCGGCACTTATTAGATCCATGCTGCTCTAATATCACACTGTACAGTGCCATAATCTGACACTCGTACTATTTGTGACTGGGAACCTTGCTTTTATGTAACCGGTGGTTCTCTTGTTAAAGAGGCAGGTTTATTTACCATCCATCTTTATTACTTCTAATCTTCATACGTATGCTTTCTTACATTAGCTAAATGCTTACTTAACTTGAATTTGGCTAATGAAAAGTGTGAATAACAAAAAATATCAAAACAAGAGGCCCACGGGCCCAATGCTCTGCTGGCATCATGGCTATATTGCACCTGGTATTTCAAAGCTGAGTCCCCAAATGGATTCTGAACATATAAAGATTGCTGTAAAATTGTCCACTAGATGGCACTTCACTCTACATGTAACAGTGCTTTCCTTTTAAGGCGCGCGATCGCGCTTGCGCACCTTAGCGCCTAAATTAATTTTAGGAGAGCTTTTTAATGCACACCTTACATACTGCAGAATGCACACCTCGATATCAATCCCTTTCCCCCAAAAAATGTAAAGTTTTTGCATTGTGTCGAGCTATCTTGACGTGAATGATCGAAGTCACAGACATATTGGCATTATGTAACAGTTCTTGCCTGTTTATTGTACGATGAAACGGCAACAGAGCCGCCCGTTGTGCTTTCGCAGCACGTGCGTGGGTCAATAGGTGATAATAATCGACAATTTGTAAGCATTCCAGGTTTAAACGTGGTCAGCAGTTGTATTCATCAGAACTTCATTTATGTCAACACAAGCAGATATTTTCACTGTCCGTGGAGGGTACATACGATTAAGATATCAAAGGTACCGGCAGTTACTAGTTAGGCCTACTGGCTTACTGAGCGGGGTCACACTACTCTACTCACCGTCATTGTGATATGCCCAAACGATGTCAAGGCATCAAAAAATATGAAAATTTGCATGGCGAATTCATCAGCAAAATTACATGAAATGCCATTTATGGGTGGGTTCTAACAATGTTGGAAAAAATAAAGATCATGTATCGGTGCCGTGAAATGACTTCCCGGGCAAAAACAACACACAACTGCCAGTCACACGCAAGTGACAGCGCAGGCATGGTGGAGTGGATCTGCGGTGAACCAACCCAGTCTCACGGACAGATTTTGGAAACATTCGGCAGTTCCCTCTATCCCCTACCTTTGTGTATTTGCCTGTGACTCCAAAATAATTGCTGCAATAAACACTGAAATCTTTATTTTTGCATGCTGAAATAAAAACAACGCTTCCCGTTTGTGTGTTCCCTCCGTAAATTACGGCAGATTCACACATGTTTACAACACTGTAACACGAACCGTGATTGGCTTACTTTTGCATGTGACTCATTCGACCAATCGGGTGATGCATTGTGCGTCAGACCACATGGCCAAAGCAGCTGTTTGTGTACAGTTGCAGGAAAGTTGGTGACGGCGCGCACACTAGATTTCTAATTTGAAATATTAAAATTTTCGTTTGAATTTAAATTTATAACACCGTTTATTGCGAGAAACTTGCCAATACTGTATACGCAAATTTACTACGATGTACCGATGGCATTCATGGTAGGTACGCAAACGATATGCATCCCATCACGGCATCAGAGGCAGCGAAAAAGAGGATACTGAAACCAATGCAACTATTTAATCTTTATTTAAGTTTACCCGGGATACGGACTCCTATTGTCCCATAAATTACACTGTAATTTTCATCGATTGTCATCCCATGCAAATATCTTACTTTTCGATTCGTATTTTTAATATTTTGCTAGTTTCACTGTTATAACAGTTGTAGCCAGAATCGTGGTAAAATTTGGCTTTTTTTTTCTTTTTCTTTTTCATCTTTTTCCCCAAATTTGCAGGTGACCATAAGCAGCAAGTACAGGTTAGGGTAAATGGTTTGTCTAGGCCTTAGCATTGATGGAAAAAATGTTTACAGAAGTTATATTAGGACAAGTGGATTTTGTAATCCACTTGCCCTGCGGACAAGTGATTTTTTAAAAAATTGTCGAGCCCTGCTGAGCCTTGGTTGTCGGACAGTGTACTGTAAAGGGAAATTCTGTCAAACTGACAACCTATTTAAAGTGGCCCTCCTTCGATAAGTTTGATTATAAGACAAAACTTGTCGACGTCACGGTGTTTTTTGTGCAGGTATGTTTGACCGGCCGTGAATGAATGTCCGACTCTGTGCTAATAATAAACGATCATGGTAGGCCTAATAAATAAAAGTCAGATCATACTCTTCACAAACCGCATTATATATCAGTGGAAAGGCTCTCACAACGCAAGGCCGAGGGTAGTATAATTAGTCATTTGTATTTTTTCTTTTCATGGCTTGGAATAATTTTTCTGCAACTCAACAGGTGTGGTCAACTTCAGAAAAGGAACTTTCTGGCTGATATTATTTGTATTTTCTGTTTTGATCCACTTGAAAAAAGGGAAACAAAATGCAACTTTGTGATTGATATTTAATTAGAAAAACTGATTTGACACAAACGTGTTGTTTTACGTAATTAACTTGTAGGTCAGTCTGTAGAAAAAGCATGTTAATTGAATTATCAAGTTACTGATGGTATATGTGATTTCAGTGGGTTGTCACTTGTTCAGTTTGTGGCGGTTATGTAGAGGTGAAAAGGATAAACCAGTAGCAAGCAGGTCATAGCTCACTGCCACAGCCACATATTCAATTCATATTATTACCAGGTCCACCATGCAGCTACATGTATACAGTTTGCACAGTGATACTACTAGTGTGCATATGCAGTCTAGTCTACAATACAAGCAATGCAAAATCTTTCTCTAATGAATGCAGATGAGTATATATTAAAACAAAAAACACAGCAAGACTGCCAGGCATTTTAAGTTTTTCAACTTGGCTTGCTTTATTCAAAGTCTAATAGTCAAAAATCTATATCAGCGGCAAGAAATTAGCACAATTCATATTTATACAATGTAAAATTTGGGTAATACCATTGCTAGTGAGGCATGTATTTTTCGAGAGATTATGGCCCATAGTGGCCCAGATTGCTGTTTAAGAGGTCTAAATTTTCAAAAGTTTCCGGGGGGGCATGCCCCCGGACCCCCCTAGCGGAGCTTCGCGCCTACGGCGCTCGCCAAGTCAAGTGCTCACCTAAGCTCTTCTAGAAGAGCTGTTTATTGCTCACCTACTATTTACTCCTGACAACCACTGATGTAATCGTAGCTTATTTGTGCAACTCCTGTGATGAATATTGTTGCATGAGCCAAGACAAAAATTAATGAGTCCTTAACTTCATGTCCTCAAAGACCTTGGGACAGAACATCAAGGGTCACCCAGATTATGTAATACAACAGGCCCATAGGCCAGCCTGGTGCTGTGCTGACATTGCCAGTGAAGTCCAAGCTACACCCTGCCATTAAAAAATCACCTCTTTCAACTTCACAGGCATGGTTATTTCACAAAAATAAGTCAAAGTCACTGATATTACGTATGATTCTAGCTTTGGACATAGTCTATATCCTACAAAGTCTTATGCAATTACTTTTCGAGATATGGAATTTTATATCTTAAAACACATTTTTGCTCAGGCTTTCCTTGAAATTATAGGTGGCCCCACTAGTAGCATGACCAACTTAAGACTTTGACCTCCCCCACAATCCCAACAAGTTTGGTGAAGATCTGCAAAAAATTAAAGATCCTAGAGCATTCACAAGATTTTCATATTTTGACCCTTATATTGCATAATATTGTAAGTGGCGCCAACAACATCGAGAAGAAACTAGATTTTTATACCCCCTATGAGTCCTGAAAATTATATTGGGCTAACTTGAAAACTGTGGACAGTACTGCCGTCACAAGATTTTCACATTTTGACCTGTATATTACATAATACTATAGGTGGCACCACCAACATTGATGTCAACAAAGATCTTTATACACTTTATAACTCCTTAAAGTTACATGGGCCTATCTCAAGAATTGTGGGGTGCAGAGCATTCACGAGATGACCCCAATATTCAAACTGGCCATTTGGCCTTGACCATCAACCTGGATTAAAAAATTGTTACTTGTTCAAAATATGCACCCCACATCCAGCTTTCCACATATGGTCTGTTTGCTCAAATCGGGTCATAACTTTTTGAGTTACTGATGACAAACAATAAACCTGGACACGTGCCAAACTCCGTAATTACTGGGTCACAGTGACCCAAAAAAGCAGATCATCAAGTACAGTTTTATGTATTATGTAATCAAGTGCAATTTTGATCTGGAGGCTCAATTCTCTTTGCCATTGATGTCCAAGCTACACCCGGCCATTACAAAATCTCCTTTTCCACTTTACAGGCATAGTGACCTCACAAAAATAGGTCAAGGTCACTGATATTACAAAACATTCACCTTTGGCCATGGTCTATATATCATATAAATTTGGTAAATCTAATCCAAATACTTTTCCAAATATGGAATTTTACATCTTCAAAACACATTTTGGCTCATATTTTCTGTCAAATTATAGGTGGCCCCACTGGTATCATAACCAACTTAGACGTTGACCTCCCTGACAATCCCACCAAATTTGGTGAAGATCCCCCCAAATTTAAGATGCAGATCTAGAGTGTTCACAAGATTTTCACATTTTGACCACTTTATTATATAACAATGTAGGTGGTGTCACCAATATCGGACTCGGCCTAGATTTTCATACACCCTACAAGTCCTGAAAGTTATATTGGGCTAACTTGAAAACTGTGGACGGTATCGCGCTAATCTGCAAAAGTTTACAGATGGACGGACAGACGGACAGACATGAGCAGTTGCATAAGCTCTGCGACCTTTGGTCAGTATAGCTAAAAATGAACAATTAATGGGCCATGACAAAATCATTGTGAATAATGCTGGTATTTTGGCCACAATTTTTTTTAAGTCTAGATGTGTCTGTCCCTGCAAAAAGGTGTCACTTTTAATGGTAATCATTTGTCTGGACAATCTGTTGTGATCTTGATGTTGTAATGGTAACTTCATGATAATATTGCTTGATTTCAAGGTAAGTGTATACCTTTTAGCTGGTAACTCCTCTAGAGTGGAATGCCTGCATACCAATAGCCTGATGTTCAATCTGCCCCAGACAGACATGCCACATCGCCTACACTTCCAGCACATTTATGAATACAAACGCGCCACAGTGCTTTCTACGAACATGCCATAACTTTCCTCAGTCAACATCCTGAAGAGACCTGACAACAAACAAAAGTAGTATGGGTGAGGACTTTTTACAAGTAGCATGACTCATACTCTCTGTACTTGCCGGCTGCACCCCTAGTCCCGTAAAGCACATTCTAAATCTTTATCTCTGACCCCTGGCCCAAGTAAGCCTTGCTGTAGGCCTATCACCTAGATTTCCTTGCCTCTGCACTAGCTGACAAGGATATATCCCAGTCACTTGCTCTAGAGCAATGTACACATGTTGATATTAGGACTAACTCTTGTAATATTTCTTGAAACTCCTAAACCTATTTGCTGGGCATATGATGGTTTCACATGTAGCTGCCAGTGTCCATGTCTGTCCCATCCCAGGAGCCCGCCTTCCTGCTAACAGCAAGCCAGGAATCCAGACACATGGGCAGGCCTGCTACTGCAGAACCTGACACCAGTCTGGGTTACCTTGGGCCAACAGAAGGGGGCTGTTTTCATCAGGGCCAGTCAGTTACTGTGACTGGCTTGCCATTCCACAGTTACTTGTGTCTGCCAAACCTGGTAGAAAAATGGAAGCTTGTAAGCCCCTGTGGGCTTCTATATACACTGATCACTGCCTTATAAATCACACTCACAGCCAGAACTAATTGTAAACCCACAAGGAGAAACCCTGACCTATTTTTAAATGCATTTAAGCAAACTAGTGAATGACGCAACATTGAACTAGGTCAACAGCTGATGAACATTGGTCACATTGACCCAAATTTAATAATTCCAGGTAAGTAGACGAAAGACTGACATCTATGATCATTCTTGCCTCTTCACATTGGGTTTTAAGTCTAAAATATGAAACTGTGGCAGTTCTCTACCTAGCTGACCTTATATTCACAGACTGAAATGGTCCAATAACCTTTGTCATGATACCAGTCACCTTTTTTGGCAACATCATGATAACTGTTTACAGCGTCAGTCTTCATTCATACAGTTCTGGAGTCGTAAGAACCAAGGAGGCTGGAGGAACCAACACGGTAGAGGCCCACCTCAAGTACATCCCTACCAGTTTTGAAGTGAATATGGTTGACAATTTAGGACAACAAGTCAACAATGGGACCTTCCAATGCAATCCCTATGACTTGCATGCACAGTCAGGGCTTGGCATTTTTTTTCTTTCAAACAACTGTCTGCAGAACAAGTAGATTTCAAAATCCACTTGTCTGAATATAACTTGATACAATAAACGTATTTTTCGCCAATCCATCTAGACAAAGGCCTAGACGAACCATTGCTTGATTCAAATTCAACCAAGAAATTTAATACTTCAAATCAGAAACAGGTCTCCTTGTAATGCACATCCAGTGTGCCTACCCTCACTATTTCCTACCACTGCACACAAAAGGCTGTGTGGTCATGTGGTCTGACAAGCAACACATCATCTGTTTGGTCAATTGTGACACATGAAAAAATGAGCCAATCACGGCTCATGTGACAGTGTGTTCATCATGGCTTCCACCCTGTGAACATGTGTGAATCTTCCATAAGTTACGGAGGGAGGAAACAAACAAGAAGCTTTCCTTACATTGTAGCGTGCAAAAATAAAGATTCCAGTGTTCATAGCAACAATTATTTGGAGTCATAGGCAAATACGTAAAGGCAGGGGATAGAGGAAAGTGCCAAATGTGTCAAATCAGTCCATGAGAGTAGGTCCCATGATGATGCTCAGTTCACCGTAGATCTACTCTACGCTGTCACTTGTGTGTTGTTTTTGCGCGGGAAGTCAACGCATGGCACCTATACATGAACCTTATTTTTTCCAACACTGTTTATACTTTCATAAAGAGTTAAAAATAATCACAGGAAGCTGGTTTTCAATAGCAACCTGTTCCATTATAACAAGCATCTCTGATAGAAATTTGGTAAAGATGCAGTCAATATTTTTTGAGATGACGCAGTAACAAGGCTAGGGTTGACCCCTTCAGACCGCTTTCAAATATATACATTCAAAGTTTCATAGAAAGGTAAAAAAAAAACAGAGGTAGCTGGTTTTTAGTGGGAATCTGGTTCATCATAAGATATATCTCTGACCAAAAGTCGGTAAAGCTGTGGTCAACAATTTTTGAGATATCGCGGTAAAGTTGTCAGGGTTGATGCCATGCAGACGGCCTTCAAATGAATGTATTCAAAGTTAAAAAATAATCAGAGGAAGTTTGGTTTTCAATAGGAACCTGGTCCATCATAGGGTCCTTGTGACAAAAATTTGGTACAGCTACGGTGAATATTTTTTGAGATATCTCAGTAACATCGACAAGACATACAGACAGACGACGCTGGGGAAGACAATACCCTTTGGCACTTTATGTGCCGAGGGTAACAACAGACCAGAGGACATAGTGCTCTGTTGACCTGTGTTGGAAACAATGAGGCAAAAAGAATATCTTCTTTGCCGGTAACGCAGACAGAGACATGAATTCCCATGTAGAGAGAGACCATAAGGTGTTTCCAAAGAGGCATGTCACATATGTGTAAGGTTACACCATTTATTATTATTATTTTTTTTATTTTTTTTGTAGTTTTAAAGGCATCCAAACAGATTCACTGTCAAGCAGATCTCATTTTTAAATTCAGATTTTTTACTTTCTCAACAATCCCACTCAGTTTTTTGGTGGAACATGAACAGGTCTAATGTTGATCTGGAGTCTGGATTCTCCTTTCAACTGATGTCCAAGCTGCACCCTACCATTAAAAAACCACCACTTCCAATTTTACAAGCCTAAAAAAAATAGGTCAAGATCACTTATATAATACAATTTTTGGCACTGGTCATGATCTATATATCCTATAAATTCTGCATTTCTAACTCAATAACTTTTTGAGACATTGAGTTTCATATCTTTCAACACATTTTGGTTCATAATTTCTGTTAAATTGTAGATGGTGCCACTAGTATCATATGCAAATGACATTTAACCTCTTCCACAACCCCACCACATTCCATGAAAGAAGCAGTTTCAAAGAGCCTTTGCTTTGCAGATCTGAAAGTCCTGATATACATAATTTACATCTTTTTATAAAGTTTCCAACCATGTTAATTATATTGGTGTCCACTTTGCGGAAAGTTTAAATAACAAACTTCTTGCTTGCCACAACTGAGTCTTTCTTAAACTTCCCAGCCTGCAAACACCACAGGACTTCAGCTTTGTGCTTGTTATGTCAGATGAATGAAATGCACTATATGGCAACTGGTGTCATACAGAAAAGACACAACTAATTTCAGAAAGCTGTTCGATGAATCTTTGATCACTAATATTGCCTTTTTTTTTGTTTTTGTTTTAAATTCTGGGTTTTTTGGTCAATTCGGGGAGCAAGTACAGAACTATAATACTAGAAGCTGATCAGTGACTGCAAAACCTCTCGGCCAGGACGGAGAGACAGACGGATAGACTCATAGGTGACGATCACACAGTACCCGTGCAGTAAGTCAGGTTACTTCTGTTTAACCTAAAGACAAAGCTTTGGTGCAAATGTAATGAGCAGAGATATCATGGCAAGGCCAGTTTTTCTTCAATGCAGTACTGTGACCTAGTTTTCAATAGGCACCTAAGGCATCCTTAGGACCAACTGTCATAAATAATTAATAAAACTACATTCAATATTTTTTAGATATGATGTGTTAAAGGCGTTTTTCCTTTTGCAATGTAGTACTGTGACCTAGTGACATACTTTTTGATAGGCACCTGAAGCACCTCAATATCCCCCTGTGATAAAAATTTGGTCTCTGCAAAGAGAGTACTTTTGGAGCTATGGCACTAACAATGCATGGACTGAAGGATGGACACGTAGGTGACGACAATACCCCTCAGGCCTTTTGGGCCAAAGGGTAAAAACAGGGCAAGGTCCCAAGTAATTTGGGACTGTCCTGGATGATCAAGGACACTTGGTATCCCTGCAGATATGGGAGATATTTACTCAACAACTTGATGTATTCAAGCACTTAAAAGTCAAGATGTCCTGTGCTATTTGACTCATTTACCGGTCATATTCAGGTACCTACTTATCTTGCAGGGAACTGATGGTGTCAGTGTACCAAGGTTTAAGCTAAAGACTTCTAACTTAAAATAGGATTTCAGCAGTAAGAAGCACAGGGACAGGATGGTTGTCATCATAGTTTGGTAGATACAAACCCACAGACACTGACCACCAAAGCCAGTGTCTACCGAAAATATTGATTAAGCAAGGCATCTACTAACTACACCATGTGCAGGTCAGCAACTAGCAATTTCTATTCATATGCAACTGGAGTTATCAGTTCCTGTTAATATACTTGACTGAACCTTGGCAACAACCATACATGATAGTCTTCCATCAAGGACAAATATTCAACCCAAACACATTAGAATCAAGACTCCAGACTGACTGAACAAAATGAATGCAACTGTGCACATACCCAAAGAAGCATGCCTCCACACACAGCTCTAGCCCAGCTCTATCAGTTCTATTGCGCTGGGTACACACCATGCAGGCCACAAAGCCTGTCCTGCTTCACCACATTCTAGGTTACAAACAAGCTTTTCATTCCCTGATCCCAATAATAAAGCAGCTCCAAAGGATCAACTCCTGGCATTCATTGATCGGCAATCCACGCCACAGTCTGATGTTCCACTTCTGCTGGTGACACGCCTGCTCTTCACTTCTATTTAACCCCACTAAGGGTCACTTTCACCTCATAGCTTTCTGCTTTAAGCTACAAAGGCGGAGGAAAGAATATAAGGTTGAAGTTTTCAAAGGGATCAAAACTGAACTGACAAACTCTGTTTGAACTTTCATTTTGGTACATGACACAGTGAAAACAATTTGAAAAGTGTGGCAGTGTTCTGATAGTGTTAGGTTTGAACCCATGGAGGGGAAGCAGAAATAAAAAGAAATGAAGTGCCTGTGCATGTTTACAAGTAAGGATAACACTTTATGCACAAAAGCTGCCAATTTTGAGAGGTCGCAATCAGCAATGTTATGTGTATTTGGCTGAACACACAACCCAATATACAAGTTCTTCTGGGCTAAAGGTGCATATTCCCATAAAATTCTATGTTAGAGCAACATTCAATGTGTTGAATAGTTTTGCAGCAAAATAACAAAATGTACAGGAGTATTTTAACCCTTAAAGCCCTATTGGTAGCCATCACTACAGTGATCATTAGGCCCCACAGTGCCGCACACTGTACATCCCCAAAATGATGACACTTTATTTTGTTCCAGTACTGAGGGGTATGAGAATTGCTGTATGGTATGCTCCTGTGCTTCAAATTTCATTATCCTGCATATTTAGGAATTCATTTGCAATTGGCGGTAAGATTCGTTGTGTTCAAAACTGGAATATTTGGGAAACACAATTCTTCCACTGTCCACATCAACTGCATAAACATGGTTTTGCTATCACTGGCACCCAATCTGTGGCAAATTTCTTTCCATAACTTTCGTCACCGTTTCATTGGACCTTTCTGCATCTTAATCTAAAAATGTCACAATCTTATGTTGTAATTGCACACAAATGACCCGTCTTGTGGTCCTTTTGAGTACACAGATGCCATGCTTCCCACTAGCAAGCTAGGCAGAATTAATAATCATAATATAATAATGTAAACAGGAAGTTGAAAATCGCTTTTCCTATTGGCCCATGTGATGAAACGTCACATCATATTATTCAAAAAGCCGTATGATGATCTGTATTGCATCATCATTAGCAAACAGAAAAAGGTGTCCAAAACAGTAACTGACAGCTTTGAAATATGACCTTTCTAGCATAAATTAACCACATAAAGTAACTTTTAGCCAACAGGAAATCACCAAAACGAGTAGTGGAAATCCAGAGCTTCCAGATGGTGTCACAAGTAGCACATTTTCATTGGGAGACAGTGTATGGTGAAGTCAAACGAGCACACTTTTGCCAGGTTTATGACATTGTTTTGTCGATTTTCAGCCGGTCAAGTACTGAAAACCACAGGCAAACTGAAACGTCTGTGTGCTGGGCGCATCCCATTGTGTACATAATAATACACAAGGCGTCCCACTCACCGTGTCAAGATTCAACAGTACCCTCGCGTTTGCTTCAATAAAGTTAACATATCCTCCTGGCTGTGGTAAAACCATATATGTCTGTGTTCCTTATTACCTAGTCTATATGACGAACAACATTTTAACCTTCTACCTCACACTAAACATGTTAAAATACGGAGCGAAACTCGCAAACACGTTTTCGGCAGCGTTCAAGGCGGAAGTTATGCGGTTTTAACGTCCGAAAGCTGCGAAAAACGGCAAAATTGTCACGCGATACAACCACATTTACCCCGACCGACGCTTCACTTGGGGTAAATGTGGTTGTATCGCGTGACAATTTTGCCGTTTTTCGCAGCTTTCGGACGTTAAAACCGCATAACTTCCGCCTTGAACGCTGACGAAAACGTGTTTGCGAGTTTCGCTCCGTATTTTAACATGTTTAGTGTGAGGTAGAAGGTTAAAATGTTGTTCGTCATATAGACTAGGTAATAAGGAACACAGACATATATGGTTTTACCACAGCCAGGAGGATATGTTAACTTTATTGAAGCAAACGCGAGGGTACTGTTGAATGTTGACACGGTGAGTGGGACGCCTTGTGTATTATTATGTACACAATGGGATGCGCCCAGCACACAGACGTTTCAGTTTGCCTGTGCTGAAAACCCGCTGTAAAAGGTACATTCTACATCTGGGCATAGAAACTTGATATCTTTATATGGCATTATCTTGGCTGAAAAATGCAGCATTTTGTACACCATTCCTGCCCCCAAGACAACTGTTCCCTCAACAATGCTCAAGGAATTAGGTTTCTTGTGCACCACAACAGAATTATTGTTGCAGTTTAAGGATTTAACTACATACAACCATTTACCACAATAAATTTGGTGTTTCTAGGTACAGCAGGTTTTTTTTTTTTTTTTTTTTTTTTTTTTGTGGTAAAGTTAAATGCCTGCAAATTACAATGGGAACTAATGTAAATACACATACCTAGGCCACTTGCCTACAGAGCCCTCTACTGAGAACCCACACTAACAAGTGGATCTTGGCCTTACCAACGGCACAGGAAATATACAACCCAAAAGATATTTATGTGACAAAATGCCCCTCTCCCATTACCCTGTGAATCCAATCACCGATTCAGTCCTCCCAGCTTGGCAAATGGACATCTGAAGAGAGAGAGAAATGACTGCTAACCTCGCATCTGCCATGTGTTCATCTCTATGCACCACAAACACCAGTTATTCATGGGTAGCCAAGCAGTATTCACACCCATAATCTGGTTTGGTCATTCCCGTAAAAATTAAAAAAGCACCGCATTGTGCACAGCCCATGAGTCCATGTTCAATAAAGTGAGTGCATTTCTCATGTTTCAGTGTTTTAAGTGGAATAAAAAAGTGGAAAATAAATGGAAAGACCATGCACATGCCTTTCACTTAAATGCATCAAATCCTGTTATAATTACTCCTCATTTATGTCAGAGAATGGGCCATTTTCTGCTGTTTGCTGCCTTAGTTTATTCATGGTATAGTAATTTATCTTACAATAATGTGATTATTACCCTTGATAATTTTCATGTCAGCCACAATGAATTTCTGGTATGCGGCACACAGTTTTTCTTTATTTCCATGTTACAATCTAGCACCATTTGGTGGCCGTATGGTACGTGAAACATGGAAAACATGCATGATGTCAAAGGTCGATCATCAGATCCATGTCCCGCCTAAGATTATCAAAACTTAGTAGGATTCTTTATTAGCCAGTATTTGTTAATCACTGCCATTTAGAAGTAAAGCGCGGCCATTTATCTTACTGTTAACTGTGAAGAAATGTGCTGGACAATTAACTGTTCATTTTCTCCATAGATTCCTAATGATCACCTATTGGATATCTGTATCAACATTCCCCGTCTGTACTTTCACTGTGAAAAACTGGCTTTGGAAAAAGCATCTGTGTATATTATCACTACATAAACTCACATATTATCACTAAATAAACTCATACCAGCTTCATATTTAAAAAAAAAACAACAACATGGTTTAGAGTGTACATTAATTAACGGATATTTGCTGGTAGTAACCCTCTGGTGACTGAGTCCACAGCCATTAACACTGTGACTTGAGTCAACAGCTTTTCCCAGTACACTCTACATGCAATATGGTCATTAAGTGCTTAGGAAAGCTGCTCCACACAAGCAGCCTGGATCATTCTTGACCAGAGAAGCAGATGACAACATGACAACCCTGGGCCATGTCTGATACATTTGAAATAGGGCGTAAGTTTTACAATGTTGCATGCCACACTGCCCAAACACCAGCACCCAGGGCCTCAGGCTTAACATCCATCATTAGGGCTTTGCAGTAAAACTTTTACAATGTAGTTGATGATAGGTGTGAATGCACACATCTTTTTTTTTTTTTTTTGGTGGGTGGTACTGTCAATATCATCTAGCATTCTGATGGCAGGTGTGAATGCACACATCTTTTCTTTTTTTTGGTGGGTGGTACTGTCAATATCATTAGCATTCTGATCCTTACTACTGGAAAAGCCCCAACCCCGGGCCCCACATTAAGAATGCCCGAAGGTCCAGGACAACTCCCAAGTAACTCTGGATGACCAACAAATTTCGGCAAAATTGAGCTTTAACCCAAAGGTGGTCTGAACTTGGGGCAAAAGTTGTGAGGTACGAGTTCCGACAACCAACCGACCTCCATAGTGTCCAGAAAAGCCCTTCCCTATCTGCTAACAATGCAATGTTTAACAAATCTGAGTTACAGCCATGCTGATATACCTATTGGCCTCTGTATTCACACTTGTCCCAATCTATAATTTACTTATCTCTAGGGTAATCAGTATAAAGCCCGGCTGTAAATGCTATCTGTACCAATCAATGTATAATGTCCTTGTTCTCTTCCATTTCAAAAGAAAGACAAAGAAGTGTTTTTCTAACACCTTTTAAAGCTAGCCATACCTGTAACCATATCACATTATTGCATAACCAAAATGAATCATATTTACTACCACAATTCCATAACTATATGTAGAAAACGTTTTACACAAATTGCCTGTGAGTAAATAACATCCGTCAATCTGTAGATATAGCCAATTCTCCCTATGACCCCGACATTAATAGCAATTCATAATGTACATTATATTTAAACAGCACTTGATGTCTGTATGCCACGCATGGCCAGCTACATTTGCCAGGCATGAATATCTGGTCCAGCATTTACAATTCTGCTCAGTCTCTGTGACCCATATGGATGTGAACACAGAATGCCTCTGATGCCCTCGGCAACAAAACTTATCATCTTTCTTAGGCACCATCTTTTAAACTTTGCAAAGCACTTGACCTAATAGAAGTAGCCTTATGCAGATGGCATAGGCCACAAGCTTCAAGATAGTGCTGGCTTGCAACAGATTTACTTCTCACTCACTTATAATCCCTACAAATGAAGGTGCCTACCCAATAGATTTTGAATTTTATTCCACTCAGCTCTCCATCATGAAAACAGGGACCACTGATGCATTCATTTGGCTTAAGAAATTTGCAAATGGCTAATTCATTTTAACAAAATTATATAAGAGTTGGGTCAAATTCTGCAGTGATAATTGTATTATGATTATTTCCCAATTTGGCCACAAATTTGGAAGGCCTAGATCTGTCCCTGTGAAGACTAAATATAATTTTTAGCATTTTGATATCTGGAGGCTGAATTGTCTTTGCCATTGACGTCCAAGCTACACCCTGCCATTACAAACTCACCGCTTTCAGCTTTACAGGCATAAACATTGAACATGGTCTATATTATATCCTATAAATCTGACAAGTCTAGTCCACATTTTGGCTCATTACGTCAAATTATAGGTGGTGCCATTATTATTGCTAGTATCATTAGCAACTTACAAGAGATTTTGATCTCCCCAACAATCCCATAAAATCCGATGAAGATCCGCCAAAAATTAAAGATGCCATCTAGAGTGTTCACATTTTGAACCTTATATTACATAATATTGTACATAGGTGGAGCCACCAATATTGAAAGATATCTAGATTTTCATACATGCCCTGGAAGTTCTGACAGTTATATATGTATTGGGCTAACTTGGAAACTGTGAACAGTATCACGCTAACAAGCGAAAGCTAATGAACATACAGACAGACAGACGTGAGTGGTTGCATTATAAGCTCTGTGACCTTTGGTCAGCCGAGCTAAGGAAGTGCTCAGCAAAGAGGGAGTTCTTGTTTACCAAGTGCACACAGATGCAGATAAGGTGGAGAGTATTTAAAAAACAAAACAAACAAACCATCATGCTTTTTGTGATAAAGAATCGTACTTGATTGGAAAATAGTTGATTTCATAGCTAGCCATGCATGGTGATTCGAGTTACATTGAAAACCACGCCTGTTTCACAGTAAGTTACTTGGGGATCCTTTTTCTCCTGGAAAGGTCCAAATGGTCAGATAAATTATTACAGATTTGCATCTCTCCTTTTGGCCTAAAATCGGCACCGAAATTGTTAAACCATTTTGTGACAGGCTTTGAATATGTTATGAAGCTCAGAGGCCTCTCTGGTTCACTTATTCATTATCTGGACGACTATCTGGTCATATGTGACTCTGAGGCAGAGTGTAAACACTGTTTGGAAATAATGGCTGAAGCGTGTTATGTCTGGATTTGCGGTACAAACTAATAAAACGAAAGGACCAACACGTGTAATTGAATTTTAAGGCATTGTGATTGATACGGTGAACAGACAGTTAAGAATATCCAAAGATGGGATGTGCAAGTTTCAAGAGATACTTGAGAGATGATGTACTAAAAAGTACGCATCTAAGAGAGAACTTATATCATTAATTGGCAAGCTTATGTTTTTTGCACGTGTAGTAAGAAACAGGAATATGTAAACAGGAAGACTTATTCATCTGTCAAAATGACTAAGTAACCTTCATCATAAGGTTCGCATCACAAATCAAGCTCGTGCAGACACTGCTTGGTGGTCAAGATGCTTGGAAGATCATAAGGGTATTAGTTTCTTCCCTGTCCCGTTTTCCTTGCATAATTCAATGGTAGTATATACAGACCTATGCTTCAGATCAGGCAGCAAGTGCCATATGTGGAAACTCCTGAACTATAGTAACATTTGATGGCACCAAATCGTGGAAGAGAGTGAGCATTATGGCCCAAAGTAATTTCCTATTTCTAGCGTAGTTATTTAAGCAAAAGTTACATGTTGATTTAACTGTTGTAAAATAGAGAAGCGAATTAATCGCATCTGAATAGTTGCGTCACCGGGGGGTTCAATTGGGTGCCTTTGTAATCCGACAGTTTCGTCCTGTTTGTCGCCCACCCTCCCATCCCATCTTTCCAAGGTTACTACTCTCTATCGAGTTTTTGATTGTACTATACACAGTTTTATTTGTTTTTCAGTTATTCATTCATTCCTGAAGTGTATAATAGTAATTTGATGTTCAAGTAAAAGCAAATTTCTCTTTGCCCATATATCGGTATAAATGGGTTTATTCTAAGTATCATTGATCTTGTGTGTATATTGTGCATTATGATATTTCAAGCTGGAGTATTTGCATTGTATCATTGTAGAAGTCTGGGGGCTATTGTAGCTCTTCAGTGTTGTGCTACATATATATTTGATTATATTATTCTATTGTGTGTTGCGCTTTATTTGTAATAAGGCATTATGGCCCAAAGTAATTTCGTATTTCTAGCATAGTTATTTAATTGGAGTGAATATGGTACACACACAAATATATATAAAAAATTTTTTTTATTCTTTTCAACTGTTTTCAGTTCCTGCAAAATACAGGTCACTGTATGCGTGCCCATCTGGTGCTCCACATTTCAAGTTTCCTCCAGTCCACAAAAAGTCTGTCTCTTTCACTGACATAAAGCCAAATTCTTAACTTTTTTTGTTAAGTTCTGCTTTGGATACAAGCTACAGTCAAATACTGACCTAACATAAAAGCAAGTCAATCCCCAAATTCCACAACATTGCAGGCACATGGGAGTTCACACCCAGAGCCTTAATACATTTATGTGATACCTGACACTACAGATATCCAGATGTAGTTTACACTTGATGGATGGAGCACATCTTTGTGCAGGAGCAAACATCCAAAAAGGCTGTTATTTTTGGAGTAACCCAAACATAAAAGAGGACAAAGGTTGTCATATACCAAATTGTAGGTCTGAGTCTGGCAAAACAGGAACTGCATGATGCAATTTGGAAAAAGTTGTACAAACTGAGTTATTACAACTTTAATCAAACTATGTTTAAAAGTACCAAGACGCAAAAATGCTAAAACATGGAATGATACCAGCAATACTTTTGCCCAATGTGTGACACCTTGCTGATATATTTAATGCCCTTAGCCACATGTTTGCACTCCCCAAAGCATTTGGTTGTATTTTAGGCCAATAATAACCAAGAGTGCTAAAAATTTCAAGTTTCTTTGTAGCTGACTAAGCTATGTCCTTGTGTATACACCGAACTTCTCAGAGCATTTTTGCATCTCTCTGTCAGAATACACTATTCTTTTCTAATAAGTTTGAAGTTGAGCTGGGTGAATCTGTTATTCATGCATGGAAATGGTATTTTTGAGATTTGTGTGTGTTGGTGTGAGCTTTGGTGTGTATGTTGGTGTGGGTGTTGGTTTAGGTGAGTGCATAAATGTATGTGAGAGTACAACATATGAAAAGGTTCACTAACTTGTACATGTATGTCAAGCAGGGCCACAAACATATATACACAGGTGCACAGGTATACCTAAATACACACACACTGGCATCCGCATCCACACCCACATACATTATACTGTTTGCTTATACACATATGATGATTTCTGAAGGAAATCTGCAGGTACAAACGTTTCTGATTCAAAATTTGAACATTCACAAACATGCATTGTTTGCATGTTTTTTATGTTGTTTCTCCTTTTCAGGTCAAGTGCTACATGCTTTCTCAACCCTCACAATATTTCCAGTGAGCCCCAGTATATTAGCAGTCGTAGAAATGATATAAGCATTTGTAGTATTCCCGAGACGTTGCTTTGCACACCTCACTGTTTTTGCACAGATGTGAGTGAGTGATCCAGAAATGGCTGAATTTACAGTTAAACAAAGTCAAAAGAGGAAATGTGTCAAAATATTTGATGCCAGCATAGTGTACCCTGTGACATGCCCTTTACAAAAAAAGAGGGATCAAGCAGTTCACCCAGACATTGCCAGAATTCAGGGCTTGTTCTGGGCATGCAGGCAGTGGCAATACACAGTTGATCTCAAAATCTATTCACTTGAAGGAGAGAATTTGAATAAAGAGGTAACTTTTAGCTACCACAGAAACTGTAGGTCAACATACTGCAGTCAGTTCCATATTGATGCTTGCAGCAAAAATGTTGCACATACCCAGGTGCATGCAGATGATGGTGATGGAGGTAGTGGGCTACCTAGAACTAATATATAAATCAGGTCACAGATATCTGTTTCAACTTTCGACTGGAAGAACAAATGTTTAATCAGTGGTGAGACGTGTATTTCCAATTTGCAATATTCTTCTGCCAGAATTTGGTCCATGGTCAAATCACTTCCAGAAACAAGACAGGTCAAGCAGTATATACCATAAAGTTCTTAAAGCTGCTGTGGAGAGGGGTGATAATGAAATGATAACTAGATTTCATGGTGTGGTTAATGGTGATCTAGTTGCCTGCGATGTCCGGTACCGTAGAGCCAAACACAGTCTGATGCATTATGTTGACCCAAAGTACATTGCCCGACCAAAGGAACAACCAGAGTCTATATTATTCAATCAAAAGATCTTGACACAGCTTGTGGAAGAATTTTTTTATTTATTTATCTCTGAGAAAGAAGTATTTCTTAGTACACTGAAGTCACAATTTCATACAGCCCAATCCTCATGGCACCACCCACTGACTACAGTACCATATACACCACTCTACTCAGGAACATGGACATTGTCAATTCTCTGAGCTTTGAACATCTTCACATGGCTTTCGATATGGGTCTCTTGACCAAAGTCTTAGAAATCACCTGGGCAAAGCCTGAAGTACTATCTCGCATGTATCCTTTTGCTGATGGCATGCATTTACTTATGTCGATAATTGCAGGCATAGGTCATCTGTATAAGAGTGCTGGCCTTCAGCAGCTGCTAAGTGACTCTGGTGTTTTTGCTGGGGGAACTGTGCAGCAGATTCTTTATGGTAAAGGCTTTGATCTTGGTGTCTATGCCTTGAAACTCATAGATGAAGTTTTGGGCTGTCAGGATTCCTGTGCAAGTGACCAAGCTTACAAAAGACCTCCAAAGAGAGTGTGCATCAGGATCCAAACAAGATAACAGAACTTGTTGACATACTTGCAATCCATTCCTAGACTACACGCTAGCAGTCGGCATATCCTTGCGTGGATCAAGCCTTGATCAAATCTGCATAGTGTTTGACAGTTACCTGCCATACAGTGTCAAGTCAGCCACATGGGAAAAAAGGTCAAGGAGAATGCCAGCTACTGTGTATCATGTTGTGCCAGATGATAGTACAGACCACTCCTTTGGGACATCACCTCCTTTGAGAGACCACAGTTGTCAGGTCTTTCTGTAGTACTTTTCATGTTATTTATACCTCCTTTGAGGCACCACCTGCTTTATGTGACCACCTTTTGGGTGGCACTAGGGGCAGTCTCTCAAAGGAGGGACTACCATATACCCAAGGACTGGACGTTATTCCTCAGCAGACAGGAAAACAAGGCTGCACTTGCAAAACACTACACTGACTATATCATAGCCCATGCAGGCAGCATGCACTGAGACAAGGCCAAGAAATTTTTCCCAGTGGAGGCCATGATGATGTGTGCAATCTTGCTGACCTCAATGGACATCTTGGTGTTTCCAGTGAGCAGGTCTGTGAAGCCCTTCAATCCAACCATGAGGAGGTGACACAAGGATCATTTTGCATGCCATGTACATGTATGCTGCCAGGAATGGTGTTCAGTGCCTGGTCATAAAAGTCCAGACACTGATGTCGTGGTACTTTTACTTCACCATCAGACATCTATTCCAGCCACTGAGATATTCTTTGCCATTGGACATAAAGGCAAACATGAAGCTAGGAAAAGGTACATACCAGTTCACACCTTGCACCAGCAACTGAGTCAAAGCCTGTTGCTTGTGATGTTGTATATGTATTGTCTTACAGGTTGCGATTCTGTAAGTACATTCTATGGTCATGGTAAAGCCACAGCTTTCCGTCTAATGATGGAGAAGTCTGACCAGTTTCAAGGACTTGAATTATTAGGCACCAAAGCAGATCTGACTAAACAGGACTAGACAGTTGACATGAGTTTCATTGTCGAAATGTATTATGGGCTTGAATATGTCTCACTGAACAAATTAAAATGTAGAATGGCAAAAGCCAAAACAAGACAAAACAAAAAAAGCGAAAAAACAAAAAGAAGAACACCCCCCCCCCTCCCAACAAAAAAATGGTAGGAAAAAAACTCCCCCCAACAGAGGATAGTTTTGTCCTGTAGCTCTCTTGTGCAGGCCACCAGCTCATAATTTGGAAACAGGCTAACGTTCCAATGCACAATCTCCCAAGCCCCATGCAGTTTGGACAAGCAAAAGTATCGGAGGATAGTATATGCCCAAAGATGATGGACCAAGGTGTATCTGCTTCCGAATTGCTGAATGACTTAATGTCTGATTGCTCTGCATACACTTGTGATGAGTTATCCCTGTGTTGGTGCATTTCTAATGCACAGGCGTGTACCACAGCTTGCAACTGTAATGGAGGAATGGCAGGACTACATGTTGGCAATGGATGCAGAAATCAACACACATTGCAATCACTTATTCCAGAGAAAGACGGTGACAGTAACTAAGTTGCCCTGAAGTGACTATCCTCTCAAAAATGTCATATTAGAACTTGAAGTATATATATGTATATAGGAATTTATTTGCAAATGTATATGTACGTAATAAACACACACACACACATACATACATACATACATACATACATACATACATACATACATACACACATATACATGTACATATTATGTGCATGGTTGTTCTTTGAAAATATCATAAAGAACATAATGCAAAATTAACTTTCATGGCGGTCACATTCTACAATTTTGATGTAGTCAAATTGCATGACTATTAATGCATTAGCGATTGTGTCTCTAACCCTTAAAGTGCTGATTAAAGTTTGAGTCAATAGCTTTCCTCGGGACACTTCGTGCGCAAAGTGTCCCAAGGAAAGCTGTTGACTAAGACAACTTTTTGCTTTAGACAAGGCTTGCTGGTATTTGAACAAAAGGTATCTTCATGAGGAATTTGAATCTTTTAACCACTATATGTTTAACCATAATGAACAAACGACTATTGCAGTGATAAGCAATTTAAGGGTTTAATCTGGTAAACAGTGAAGAAAAAATGCATGTTAAGATTGTGGATTTTGGTATCAGTGATGGTCACAATAATTATGTAATTGCATGTATCACTGGAATGGTATATCTTGTATGTATCCACAGTAAAAGTGTCAAATATATTTTGTTTACCTGCTTCATGGTTGTTTCACTTGCGCACATTTCATCATAAATTGCAAGGTATAGTGCTGGCAACATAAATAAAACATTATGGAATTTTTATTTCTATACTATAAAAGTACCAAAATCAAGTTACAAGGACCTGCATAAGCATTTTTATGATCAAACATATATATGTGAGTGGTTCCACTGACAGTAGAAAAACACAATTTTTTGTAATTTTTGGCACTTTGACTATGTCATACAAAGGGTAGAATATCCAGCTTCGTACAGATTTTTCAGGATTGCATCATGCATTTCCATATTCCTGATACCCTTGCCAACACTTTGGCATATGATGCATTTTGTCCTTTTTTATGTTTGGGTGGTCGAAATTTTTCAGGCAATTGCTCCTGCACTATCTGAAGTGCATCGGATCAGCATCATCCTGGTAACAATGAACCAATGTCCTAATTGTTATTTGTTCAACACAATAGTCATGCTTTGACTTGAGCTACTATTTGTAATCTTCAATTAAGACCACCTCCATGAAGAGACCTCTACCCTACAAAGACACACTTTTCAGTCCCTTAGGGCGACTTAATAGGGATAGTCCACTGCATACCTTACGTGGTTGTTTTAAAACACCATCTTCACCTGTGTGTCTATACTGGAAAAGTTTTGAAACAACTTTTTTTCAAACTGTGGAAACTGGAAGCCTGCTACTTAATATTCTTGCACTTGGCATGAGAACGCTGATGCCGCACAGGTAAGTAGTTAGTGAAAAGTCCCAGACCTGATGTAAAAAAAGAGTCTGTCTATGTTTACATAAAGAAGAAGGCAATACAGACACGCACACATGCATGTAGGTACATGACTGTACTGGCCTGAATCAGCCCAAGACTCATGCACCAGTGGCAGAATGACAAGCCACAGAACAGCTCTTGTCTAACAGTTCAAAAAACACACACGCACACACACACACACACACAAACAAATAATAATGCATCCATGATCCATTGTATTGCAGACATGAAATACTGTCAAAAACCTTGCAATTTTATTAAGAAATGTAAGGATACCCCTGAAACCCACGCTTGATACTTGCAAAATGGACAGCGTTTGGGGCTTGAGGTTGAGGTTCTGGGAATCAGTCATTTTTTTTTCAAGGACTAAAAGAGTTGGAAATAAGGGCATTTTACTTGTCCGAGACAAACGAAAAATGTGACAGACAAGTTAAGTTGCCAATGCACTTGTCAAAATCCTACATGCATGTAAACTAGGGCAAGGCCGATGTTACCAAAAAAAGCAAGTCTGTGAACAAATGAATTTTTTTCCTTATTTCTACCACTGCCTTATATAGAACCTGTATCATACAACAGGCATTCCGGCCAATACCCATACATACAGGCATTAAGGCCAATACCCATATTATACAGGCATTCAGGCCAATACCCATACATACAGGCATTCAGGCCAATACCCATATTATACAGGCATTCAGGCCAATACCCATACATACAGGCATTAAGGCCAATACCCATACATATAGGCATTAAGGCCAATACCCATATTATACAGGCATTAAGGCCAATACCCATATTATACAGGCATTCAGGCCAATACCCATGTTATACAGGCATTCAGGCCAATACCCATACATACAGGCATTAAGGCCAATACCCATACATACAGGCATTCAGGCCAATACCCATATATACAGGCATTAAGGCCAATACCCATACATACAGGCATTAAGGTAAATACCCATACATACAGGCATTAAGGCCAATACCCATACATACATGCATTCAGGCCAATACCCATGTTATACAGGCATTCAGGCCCATACCCATGTTATACAGGCATTCAGGCCAATACCCATACATACAGGCATTAAGGCCAATACCCATATATACAGGCATTAAGGTAAATACCCATATTATACAGGCATTCAGGCCAATACCCATACATACAGGCATTAAGGCCAATACCCATACATACAGGCATTCAGGCCAATACCCATACATACAGGCATTACGGCCAATACCCATACATACAGGCATTAAGGCCAATACCCATACATACAGGCATTAAGGCCAATACCCATGTTATACAGGCATTCAGGCCAATACCCATATATACAGGCATTAAGGTAAATACCCATATTGTACAGGCATTCAGGCCAATACCCATATTATACAGGCATTAAGGCCAATAGCCATATGTACAGGCATTCAGGCCAATACCCATACATACAGGCATCAAGGCCAATACCCATACATACAGGCATTAAGGCCAACACCCATATTATATAGGCATTAAGGCCAATACCCATATAATATACATACAGGCATTAAGGCCAATACCCATATTATATAGGCATTAAGGCCAACACCCATATTATACAGGCAGATCACAGAATCCAACAGGACATGTGTGTCTCTTGCCAAACTAGGCTCCCTGTGGTTTCTATCAATACAGGTATATCAAGGCAGCTCATTATCACCATTTCCTTGCAAAAAAGTGGAAGATTTTGGCACAAAGTAATAACATGTATACACAACTTTAGCCCATGCTGTCTGTAAACATCTATTTACAAAGTGCATGAAGTCCTTGGTGCTAGACACTCACAGTACATGAAGAGCTTCCAGGAATAACTCATGCTGTCATCTACTGCATGTGACCAGCCTCACTTCTTTACTTCCCATACAAAATTCAAACATGAAACAAGGTATAGGAAGGTAATGTTCAGTCAACCTCAAGTATGCTTTATATGTCAGAACAAGAACCTGGCCTGTGTCAGCACTGTGTCCTGGGGAAACATTTTCCAATCTCAGGGCTTTTGACATCTCATTTTTCTCTGGACCCAGGGAAGACCTCAAAAGAGCTAGATGTTTATGTCCCTGACCTGAAACCTCACTGGTTCCAGGTTGTAGTGAAAGACAAGCCATGCCTATGACAGGTTATAATACATGACCATACCAGAGGCCAGAGCCACCAGGTGGCAGTTTGAGTACCGCAGGCCAGTGCAGAGTGTACTTTTATTTTGTGTGCACTGGACACACCCCTCCAGCCCCTGGTGGCCCACTCAGCCTCAACCATTAACCTGTGACCCAGGCTGGGAGACCTGGCTGTACATCCATCACATGTGCCTGGGCCCAGATAATGGCAGGGAACCGTTGGTAAACACACTCAGTTTGTGTAGCCCCACAGGCAGCCTGCCACATACATCTGTACTTTATTTTAAGAACTGAGCAATCTCCCTTTGCAAGCTGACTCCAAGTTCCTCTCACCACTAACAGACTTTCCAAGTAATACTTGACTCCCCTGGAAAATACCCAACAGATCAGTTTGTTTCAGCAGTTCATGACTTCATCAGATGAGTTTGTAAACTGATGACAGTGCTGCAATGAGCTGTCGCTGCGATGAGCTGTCCCTACCCAGCTTTCTTGTCTTCAGACCAGTCGGGACTGCCTTCCAAATTTGTACCACAAACTGGCTAAAGTTTAATACACTCAGATGGCTTTCAAATAATTGAAAAAAATGTTGAATTGTTTCAAATGTAGGTAAAGACCGGGATACATTGACTTTGTTTACTGCAATAATAATGTGGTCACTCGCTTAATCAAGCACTTACACTGCCCTCTCTTTAGAGGCATTTCTCTTAACTTTCTGTGTGTGGTTTCAGGAAACCTTTGAATGTGTCGTTTTCTATCGAATACAAGGTTCAAGACATGTTGTCTTGACTCCTATCACAATACCCCAGTTGGTCACCTCTGACTATCTCAACCATCTGATGTTGCACCAGTATGTTATTTGGTCAACTACACAAGCCAATGCAGATAACAGCACCTAGCTTTATCTGCAGGCATGACCTCTCCTGTGTACCCACTTCCTCCCAGGAAGCATTGGGCAACACTTCAACATTCAATATGTGATCAGGACCATAATGTATCGTACTGGCTTGTGGATCCATTTTAGACGGATACCACACGTAGATCCAATTAGCACTTTAGCTGTGGACGCATCTCCCCATGATGGGATGAAATCATACTTCCCATGGACAAGCTCTAAATATCCATACATCACCAAATTAGCAGCATGTGGGCCTCTGGTTCTCATATTTTGTGTGTATGATCTCATAATATGTAAACAAGCTCTTCTGGTCAGCACATCCTAACAACAAAGCCCAAAATAATGAAGCCTCCCTGATCCATCACACCTGTACATTGTCCAGTTACCATTACTGCTTAAGGACCAAATCCTACTTGAATACCAGTGACCAGTGCCACTGTGAATGTATAATCTGAGGACCAATTGTTCCATTAAGTGCTATTTAAAGGCCTCTAAAGCCTAATCATTCAATATCAGAATAGTACTGGCATCCTTCCAAAACTGTAAACATGGGGAACCCCCAAATGTATGTGTACAAAAGGCAAGCAAAAGCCAAACACCAGGGCACAAGTTCATGGCTGAAGAGTGAATAGAATTTGGCAGTATGCTTCAATCATGAGTCTGGCTCTGGTAAACTGTGTGGCCAGCCCCATACTGGATGTACAATAGCGACTAGTCACCACAACCAGTAGCTCCCAATGTACCAACAATATTATTGGTCTGTGACAGAAACTTTAATATGGAGCAGGGAGCTGACAGACATAATTGCTACAATACTAATATACCAACAGGAAATATTACAATTCCCAAATAACATTGTTACACACAAATTGCTTCATTTATTCCAATGTGATGGGTCCAACTACAAACACATGAGGGTACTGGGTATGACAGTGTTAATGACTGTATAATATACTGTTGCACAAAACACAGGCACCCACCCATTGAGGGTATGAGGGTGACACTCAGACAGTGTTAATGACTGTATAATATACTCTTGCACAAAACACCCATTGGTTTAATATGAGCTGTTCTGAGTATTAGCTCTTCGAGTGCCAGTCACTGCAAATGCTGTGCCGACCATTTGCGCCTCCCCCCGCTAGTCCAGGCACTTTTCATGCTCCATACATCTCTAAAATGGCACATATTTATTCTGCAGTAATTTATCTGAAATGACTGTTACCGCATGCAATTGATTTTCAATTCCAGAGCATCAAATCTTGGTATATTGCGATTTTACAAGTTATTTATAACCAGCAGTTCAATTTATTGCAGGCAAAACTGATATAACTGATATGTTCATCAAAAGCAATACTTCCGAAGTACAGCAGAGTCTGGGCACAAGACCTTGCCTTCATTGGTATCAAATGTACAGTGAATATCTTTCTGTATGTCTTGCAATTGTAACAGAAAGCTTAAGAACCGCCTGAGTCCTGATCCTAAAGATCAGTTTTCACACTTTTGAACAGCATCGAAAGAGCCAGATTCACAACTTCTATCATGTCTGGAATCTATACTTTCACCAAAAGCATGTTATGACTCACAGATCAGTGCTACCAAATTCCCCAGACTAAGCACACCATCAACATGCCAAAGAGGGTTGAACCTTGCTTGAAGAGGCATGGTGGTCACATCCACTACTGATGCAGTGCAGTTTTCTAACAAACAAAGAGGTCCTCTTCAAGACCATCACATCCTCAAAAAAGAAGTAATCAAAGCACTGGTACAATAAAATAAACAACCTCCTCACACACATCCTTACACATACCCAATGTTGGCCAAGGGGGATGCCTTTTATTTTTGATCAGGAGTATAGTTGATTGACTGACAGAGCAGTTCTGCCAAACAATACTACAGAGGTCCCTCCTTTGGGAAACCATCCACAGGTACACACCAAAAGGGTCAGACAGGAAAGTCTCTCCATGGGGTTCATATAACAAAGGAAAGATTCCGTAATGGGCTTTAAAAATGTGGCTTGAGATGGCAGACACTCTTTCAAAGGAAGGACCATTACACCTGAACTATATACAACTTGGAATCATCGCAGGAAAAGTTTTAAAACCATTAATTGAAACTGACCTGTGGCCAGAGCCCACAAAGGGTTACTCTGGTGATTCGTCACCATCAGTTTCCTCACCAGCTAACACTGTTATTTACACTGCAAGTTCTATCCACATCACAGGTTGAGCAAACACTTTGTGTTTCACTATGGTGCTTCTGCCAATCCATAACATCATGTAAAACCACAAATAACACAAAGCTCATCCATTATGAACAGTGGCCACTTCTTGTACAGGAGATGTGGTATTCTGGTGCAGTCAACTCATTTCACAACACTTAATCTCTGACCTCCAAGTCTGCCATATTCAACAACTGATTTCTGTTTTTTCTTTGACTTTATAAATTTCCTTGCATACCTGAGTGGACTTAGATTGCTATATTCATTTAGTATAATCTACCATATACCAGCTGCGAGGAATCATCATAAAAAAGTCTACATTAATCATAACATTATAATAATTAGAGTTTATACAAGCAGAAGCCATGTTGTGCTAAAAATTTCCAGGACGATCGTTATCTCTGTATGTCATATCACTGGACTGTCTTCTTGGAGATGGAAGCACAAAATGATTGGCATTCCAAAGAGCCTCATAGGTAGCTGCATTATAAAGCCAGTTTGACTAGCTTGTTACAGCACTACTCTTGACCCACTCAACACATTCTGACCACACACCACACGTACACTGCTTCATATTTGGCATTATATCGGTGGCACAAGTTTAACTTCAGACTTTCTACATTTATAAATGAAATTTTGTATGTATGTTTATACATGTAGTCATAAGTGACCCAGCTGGGTGCACCACGATCCCCGGGCAACAGAGAATGATCAAATGGCATCCCAGCATTCCCTGTGTGCCTCAGCACAAGACTGGATGGCTGTACTCCTTTTACACTCTCTGTTCACCTATCATCATGGACACCACCCCCACAAACATGATTGTAACATTACTTACCTTGTTGCCACTGACTTTCAAGAGAAAATCTAATCAACATTATGGTCATACTATTGTCACAGAGGGACATAAATGCAGTTATTTTGACATATTTCATTGGACTTTAATTTTCCATTTTTCACAGATTAACGATTTAAAGTTGAGACAAGCAGGAGTAATCAAGTGCCAGCAAACTTTCTAATATGTGTGAAAAAATTTAGTAATACCTGACACTTGTTTAGACCATCTGCTGCTCATCCCAAAGTGAGTGATAAACAAGACTCAGGAAGCAACAGTTTTCAGTCAGAGACTAGAATAATGAGTCAGCTTCTAAAAGGTACAGGGACATTAATACATGTCCTGCTATAAATACTGGAACAAAATTCAGTACAGGAGGAGAGATGGAAACTAGAGTGAGACAGTACATGTAAGGGCAAGGAATGGTCAGCCATGCAGGCTGGCATGGCATTGTCTGCTTCGTAACTGTTTCAGCTGCCGAAATCCTAGTGGCAGACAAAGTTCTGCTGCATCGTCATTTCTGTACATATTGTTTGGAGAAAGCCATCAGTGAAACAACATTTCTTTACAAGTTCATCAATCAGTGGTTTCTCAGCAAAAATGCGACCGTGACACTATGACTGGCAACCATAAACAAATAACTTATAGACTCTACAAGCACCAAATTCCGTAACACATATTTTGTGTAAATTCAGTTCCATTCTCAATTCATTTATATGCAAAATACAGAGTTTAATGCACTTTAATCACACATGATGCTAGTTCCACTTAATACTACAGTGGTGCCACCATGATCACCTCACTGAATTTTGTCTGTTTACTATTCCTATACTTGTATACTGACACATTTCAATTTTGCACCTTTTGTCACAGAATTGTGGAATTGCTACCCTCTGCTTGGTAACCAGAAATAGAAAGACCTGTTTGTATCACACTTATTCAGAGCAATAAAACAGCAACATGTCAGGTTACCATAACTGAACAGAAACACATCCCGTTCCTTTGTTCTATTTACAGTTAATATAGTGATAATAAAAGTGTGACTGTGTTCACCGTTAGTTTTGTGATCGGTCCATGTTGTAAGCAGAAGTTGTCATCAGCAGAAGCATGTCAGTTTTAGTGTGTATATGTATACGAATTTACTGCTCAGCAAAATACTGTCAAAATATACTCAGAACAGCATTTCAACCTGAGGCATCACCTACAGTGACTCTCAACCACACAAAATTGGAAGTATTCAGCCTGGTACTAATGTATCATTGGCAAAATTGTATCCCATGAAGCATTTAGTGGCCAGAATCCAGACCTACGTTCCATGGAGACAAGCTAATCATGGATGGTAGCTTTCATCTGGGGCCTTTACCAGCACAATGTACATGAAAATACACACCAACAGGTTACACCTGTGGCTTGAGGCCTGTGATAAATCATACATATTGAGCTGATTGTCATTACAGCACACCCCACTGCTATACACAGCCATGACAAACTGGACTTCTTAACTATCACAACCATAATATTTTGGGGTATTTTATTTCGATGGAGTCTTCTCAATTCTAAGCCTTTTCCATCTTAGCGTAGGTCTTCACTGACTTGCATATTAAAGCTTCACTACATGGGTGAAAATTCTGTCAAAAATATAGACCACTTATCATATATTTATCAATCTTCACAAAATTTTACTGGGTATAATCCAAGGACATGTGACATTTGCCAACATTGGAGACATATTTCTTATCTTCTCTATATTTCTGACCGTTCAATGAACAATAATTAAAGTGGTCTTACAACTAAGGTTTACATGAAAGATTGGGTGAGAACTTGATTAAAAACAAAAATACACATATGCTCAAAATACATCTTTCCTTTAGGTTTGGCAGCAACAGAAGTTTGAGAAGACATCGTCCATCACAACAGGCTGTTGCTGCCACATGCAAGTGGAATTTCAATTTAAATAAATAATTTTCATTATTATTATAGTACTTGCTACCATGAAATAAAGACGAATATACAAGTTGTAATTCATGATGTGTTCCATCATGCTTCCTGTGAATATACATTATAGTTTTTCAAGCCTCATGGTATCTGACACTCATTTTGCCCCACAAGAGAACCTAGTGCATATCAGATTCAAATTAGCTTCAATATGTTTTCACTATTTTGATGATTGGGTAAAACTGGGAATTACCCATATACATTATGAAGCACTTTGCACTTTTTTTAATTTTACGAGCCAAGAAGCACAATGTCACCCCTCCTCATCATCTAACACTTTCACAGCATCACACCTCAGGTGACATCTTGAGGGGGAGGCGGGAGGCTGCACTTACAACCCACATTTCCTCAGTTATTGACCACATGCAAATACTCATAGTATGTGATGAATTTGAGTATATATGATACATTATGAGTCTTAGGACACAGTTTCACAAATCACCTACCGTACGGACAGTCCTCATAAAAAGTCCTATAAAGTATTTATTTTCTGAAAGCCAACAAGCTGAGGATTCCGTATTTTTTACTTTCAACAATGTGGGGGCGACTTGTATTTATACAGCAATAATGCAAACTTGTCTTCTCAATGTCCCAGAAAAGTCACATCTACTTTATTATTTGTGACTGGATTCAACAACAAAAAAGTTATAATAATAATAATCTGGAAATATTGGGTAATATATTTTCATATGAAATAAAACTTTGCACTATTTTTTTTTTTTTTTTTTTTGCAAGGTGTCTGGTCTCTGCCCTTTTACTCTTTCTTCATTATTAAGAGAGATCTCTTATTCTTAATCCTGGTATTTGTTTTGTGGCTCTTTTTGTACTTTTTCAATATCCTTGGCCTCACATGGTTTCCACACTGGGTTAGCATAATCTAAATGTGGCCAACTTTATATAAATATTTGAAAGGTGTTGTGTTTAAAATTGGAATGTTCCCCTAAATTTACTTAGTTTAGTTATACCTATGTTTCGGTTTGCCATGTTAACTATTTCAACTGCATGAATTTATAAAGAATTTTACCATTTTCTGTGTCAGATTTTAACATGGAGGAATATAGTATATACATGTACTAGTTTTTTCCTCTATGGTTTTATGAATTTATCCTATGTTTAAAATTATCACCTTTCATTTTTATTTGCTTCAGCTTGCTTCCGTCTGATGAGGAGTGCTGGTTGTCCAGTTTGCTTAGCCTAGTAATGTTGGTATGAAATAATGAGATCGTACATACTACGTATTTGTACCTCACCTGTATGTATTTCTGTCAAATAAACCACTTCTGAGTTCTACAATTTATATAGTCCTAAACATGAAAACCCGCCCACCCCTTCACAAACACAGACGCACTTTACTTTTACGGCCATTTCCCGCGGGACTCTGCTTTATCCAATCCAACTCCCTCTCAAACAGTGATGAAAACTTTGACCTCTTTAATCAGGTCATTTCTAAGGTATTCCTTCCAATCCATCGATGGATCACGGGGGAAACCCGGTCCAACCATTGAACTACCTGGCGCAACTATTCACACTCACGGTATTTTACATTTTTTCTGTTTTTGTTTTTTTTTTTCACCCGACTCTGAAAACAGCTTTTGCGGGACGCACCTGACAAAAAACAACAAAGTCTTTGTCAAATAAAACATATGTTAGCTACTGGTATTAGAAACCTTATCCTGAGCCGAAAAAAAACGGTTGCTCTGCCGCTGTCACACTCACAGACAATTCAGGTCGCCTGCCCACGCAAATTTCTAACGAAACTGGAGTTTTCACTGTCACAAAACATGTGGACGCCGGCTGTTTGCAAGACAAACATTGGTGTAAAATCATCATTAATTACTGTGATTTTAATTCCATGGGGTGGCTATCAACTTTTGTTTTGTCACTTCTAAAAGGTACGCGTCATCATGGGGCACTTGCAAGATTCGTGAGAAGACACGGATTTGGGACAACTGATAAGACAAACATAATCATAATGGCTGATGTGAATTTTAGGCGACTTCGTGCATTTCCGGATACTTGGAAGATGCACACCTTATATAAACAATCACGGCATGACACTCAAAAACTTAGACTGCAACTCACTAAAAGTATGCATCTTGAAAATATCTGAGTAACTTACCTCGAAAGATGCGAAATATAGCCAAGATGAAAACTGGGCAAAGAGGTGCACTACCACTCGGCAACACCGACGCGTTATGCGAACAAATATTGGACAAAGCGCACCTGCTTTTCATATATTCATACGCCAGAAGCCAGAAGACCCCAGATCTTTTTTTTCTCTCTCTCTCTCTCTCTCTGATCGGTATTTTGCTGTGGTTACATGACAAATATCTGTAGTATCTTAACTCATTTGTTGACTTTAAGTTTTCAAGTTTTCTTTGAACGATTATGTCGACATATTCGTGGAATAAT
This sequence comes from Hermodice carunculata, assembly GCA_964020975.1. NCBI lineage: Eukaryota > Metazoa > Annelida > Polychaeta > Eunicida > Amphinomidae > Hermodice > Hermodice carunculata. Next base: position 964,901 of record OZ026630.1, read on the forward strand.
TTAATGCCTTTTAGTTAATTGTTTACTTGGCACTATATTCTGAACAGTTTGCCACCGGAACTCCAAAGAAGTGCAGTTGTGTAATACCTGTTAGTGACTAATGTTACCTTACTATAATTTAGTGAATTGTATAAGACGTTCTTTTGGGGTTTATATTTATTTATTTATTTATTTATTTATTTATTTATTTATTTATTTATTTATTTATTTATTTATTTATACAGGGTAGGCCTAGCCAATAAAGCATAAAACATAGCTTCTCTCCAATGGGGATTGGGGCCCTGTTCCTTTGACCGTGTTGACGAGACTCCTTCATGAATTTGATTTCTTTAAGTTTTCGCGAGAAGTCATCAATATATATATATATATATATATATATTTTTTTTTTTTTTTTTAATCAGATGAACTTCAAATGAGTGTCAAATGTATAGTATATGCAGTGCTGGATCAAGTGGAAACAAATTATGAAATTTTTACTCACAAAGAATTGACTGACACATGCACTTACTTGAAAAAATTGAATTTTGTTGTTGTTGTTGTTGTTGTTGTTGTTGTTGTTGTTGTTGTTGTTGTTGTTTTGAATTTTGTCAATTTTTCAATTTTTCAATTTTTGTTTTACTCTTTATTTATTACATTTTATTTATTATTTATTTCATGAACATGAGACATGAAGTACTGCCCCCACTGGAAGTTCCCTTGTCTCTCACTGAACAAAGTAGCCACCCAGATCACAACACCCGCTAGGTGGCGACAGGTGCCTTTTGGGAGATAGCCCAATGATGTTTTCCTCAAGGTGTTAGGCTACCAATTGAATAGTAATTCAACCCGCAAAAAAATGCAAACAAACAAGGTTGCAGTCTGTACCTTCCAAAATAACTTATAAATCCAAACATGTCCTATGCCAAATTGTTTCTTATAATATTCTCAATCATCTGAGAACAAGAAAACTAAGTCATCACTGGGAAAATTTTAAGATATTACCGTTTGCTACAGCCAAAGTGTACTGACAGTAGTCACGCCGCCTTGCACAGTGACTCGGAGTACTCACATTATAGCCATGTGAATTCAGTCACTACTCTGAGTTTTTTTTTAAGCTGACCTGTCAATAAATACTGCACACTGTACCTGTCAGTTTGGAAAATATGTTCCTTTGGTCAGAATTATGTAAGAGACAGCCCCCTGTACCTGAAGGTCATTTCTAATATGCACTTTATAATCTCTTCTGCCAGGAAGCCGACCGAACACAAAATTTGTCCAAAAAAAGTGTGTTTATATATGACTGCATGGTGCCAAAGGTTGCAAGTTTGAGTCTCGCTCGTTCCGAACATTATATAAACACACACACATATATATATATATATGTATATATATATATATATATATATATATATATATATATATATATATATATATATATATATATATATACACACATATATATATATACATATATATATATATATATATATATATATATATATATATATATATATATATATATATATATATATATATATATATATATAATATTCTGTGGCACTCCGCTTATCTGCCGCGGTCCCGGCTAGCTTAGTAGCTAGTCAGGTGGCCTTTAGTACGAAGAAAAAAAAAAAAGAAAAGAAAAGAAAAGAAAGAGCAAGCCCTATCCCCCTGTCGCAACTTTGCGCACGGCATGCCCACAGCCCCTGCTAATGATGCCACCTGGCAGGGTCATGGGAGCCCTAATAAGGGCAACCTTCTCCCTTCCCTTGCTAAAGTTTGTCCTCTATTCTCTTCCATGACTATTCCTAAGATATTATTCCTACTCTCCCAGCACTGCACCAAGAAGCCTTTCACTGACTCTAAACCAACTCTACTCCCTGGAAAATCGCCCTTCAATCCTAGTATCCATGCTAACCTATCATTCTCTGTCATGTCCCTTACTTGCTCTAAGCTTTTACACTGCCCATCTCTTGTTCTCCATTGTACAAACAGCTGGTCTCTAAGCGCTCTATAACCTGTACACCATGTCATCATATGACCAATGGTCTCATCCACATCCTCCCTACACACCCTGCACTTCCCATCACTCCCATTCGCCCACTTCTGTTTCCTCTTTTCCAGATTGATCACTCCTGCTCTGCCCTGAAACAACAGTCTAGAACCCTTGCTACCATCCCAACATTTAGTCTTCACTGGCTTGTCTACAGCTCTATATGCTTTCAGTGTGCTTTTTTCCTCAACCCCTCTTTTCCACTGCTCCACATGTTTCTCTTGGATCACCTTTCCTATATACGACTTCCACGCCACTTCAATCTCATCTGGCCCTTTCAGCTCATATTTCTCAGCTAACTTGTCTATTTCTTGAACCCACTTTGTCTTTTCACTAACAGCCTCAATGTACGCCTTCCTACACCATCTTTCTGCATTCACCTGTTGCAAATATCCCCAGTAGCCTAGCCTAGCCTTAGCTATTCTATCTCTTATTGATAACCATCCCAACTCTCCCAACACTGCCTCTGTTGCTACACACGGTGGTGCCCCAAGCACCCATTTCCCCATCTCCCTCTGTGCCTTCTCCGTCCATTCAATATCCTTCTCGCTAATGGCTATTACATCTACCCCATACAACATCCCAGGTATGGCTACACGTTCCCACAGCACCCTTCCTGTGAATGATCTATTGAAGCTGTTCCCTGCTGTGACCTTTATCATACCTTTTGCTCTATTCACCTTCTGTCTGATTTTCTCAACATGGTACTCAAACATTCCCTGTCCTGTGACCTTAACGTTCACCGCTAAATATTCGTACTCCTCACCCTCTCCAATTCTGATGAATTTCTTTTGACCCTCTGGTATCCTAAACTTTCCTACCATCCATTTCTCCTCCTGTCTTCTCTTCTGCCCCAGGACCATGACCTGCCTTTATTTCTCACTAAACTCTAAGCTCCACTTTTCTCCATAGTCCCCTGCTATCTTCAGAAGTTCCTGTAACTCTCTACCTGTATCTGCCATGAACACAATGTCATCAGCGAAGAACAACCCTGGTATCTTTTCTCCTCTTATTGTTACACATTTATTGCTCTCTATCAGCTCAGTTCCCAGTTCTCTCATGTATATGGCAAACAAAATGGGTGATAACACACAACCCTGTTTTAGCCTGAATGTCTAACCTTGTCCCGTGAGTTTCCACATCTCCTATACTGAGACTACAATTTATATCTGCATACAGAGCCTTTAAAACTTCCAGAAAGCCACCTCCAAAGCCTAGCCCTTCCATTTTAGCCCACAGTGCATTTCTCCAAACCCTGTCGTAAGCTTTCCGCACATCAAGGAAGACCATGTACACCTTTCTTTTCCTTTTCCTTGCTATCTCTAGCACCTGTAATAATGTAAACACATGATCGACAACCCTCCTGCCTGGTCTGAAATCTGTAATCATGGCCTTTCCAGAAATGTATACTTTGCTTCGGTTTATATGAGTACTTTTCACTTTATTTAACCAAAAAGGGGATAGTAGCTTGAGTTTATCGGGGCATAGCATAACTACAAACAAACAACAAATCCTAGTGATGTGCATAGACAGATGTACATGTAATTGGCTGCTGATGTCAGATCATGGCCTGTTGTTTGCCTGGTCTATCATGAATATGCACAAGTCGTCTATGGTTCCTCTAAAATTGCTATCGTTCCTCCAAAATTGCATTATTTCAACTTGACTGATAGGATCAGACACTGTTCAGAGATTCTAGTGTAGTGGTTTCGGAGAGTTTAGCTCTGGACAAAATTGATAATGGACAAACCTGGGATGTGAAGTTGGGACGGCACATCTATGCATAGTACAGGTGTAGTGTTCAACATTTTCATTTTTCAAGTCCCTCTAATATGTAAAGATCCAAATTCTACAACTTTTGTTCATGGTTCACTGGATCTGCCTACATCACAAATTTATGAACAAAAGTTTGACTGACACCTCTACCCACAGTAATTTTGAAGATAGTCAACATTTCAATTTTGTAAGTGCCAATCAGCATAAATTAAAATTATGTGGCTTTCGTTTGTGGTTCGTTGGATGCGTTTACAGTACAAACATGAATTGAAGTTAGATTGCCACCTCTACCTGTAATACTTTTGAAGATATTCACGGTTTAAATTTTCAAATGGGCCTCATTTGCATAATTTAAAAAACGGTCATCCCTCTTCATGTGTTAATGACACCTCTATCTTTAATAGATTTGAACATATCCAACATTTAAACTTCACAAATGCCCCTAATTAGCATAAATGACAATTCCACAACTTTTTGTTGTTGTTCATTATATGTGCCTGTAGTACAAACCTATAAGCTGATATTAGAATAGCACTTGTACTACAATAGTTTTGAAGATATTTAACATTTAAACTTTTTCAAGTGTCCCATAACTTCAAATGCTACCACTTTTGGTTGTGGTTCAATGGATGCACTTGTAGCACAAACCTATGAATTAAAGTTGGAATGGTAGGTACCCTTACCTTTAATAGTTTTGAAGATACTAAACACTTAAACTTTTTAAGCGCCCCTAATTTGCATAAATTAAAAATTCAATGACTTTGTGTTGTGGTTTATTGGAAGCTCCTCTAACAGAAGGCTATGAATTAAAGTTACAATGGTACCTCTCCTATTTTCAGTTTTGAAGTTATGGAACATTAGAATTTCAAATGGCCCCAATTTGCAAAATTTATGACATGTTGCCTGTTCTAAATCAGAGGACATGATTTAAATAGTAGGGTTATGCCCATGCAAGAGTTTGATTTTTAAATGTAGCACTCAGCACTCTCTGGAAAAGCTGAGGACAGTAGGAAAGAGGGAAAGCAAGAAAGAAGAAAGGAAAGAAAGAAGGAAGGAAGGAAAGAAAGAAAGAAAGAAAGAAAGAAAGAAAGAAAGAAAGAAAGAAAGAAAGAAAGACAACAGAATATGTTTGCACACATACATAATAAAGAATTCGTGGAAAAAAGTATGTGTCTGTTACCACACAGACATAAGTACATTTATGGTAAATATTTTTTGAAAGTGAATTGTCCAGATAAATTTTTATTCTTTGAAATAAAAAAATTAGAACAATGATTGGCATTTTATATGGAAAATAAAACTAGGGATTTAGGTGACTACAATACATATATGCATGGATGTAAATATAACTCTATTCTCTATTCACATAAACCATATTATATATATATATATATATATATATATACATATATATAACTTTAAGATTTAACTAAGATTTACATTTTTTAATGGTGCTATTTAGCATAATTTAAATTGCTACAACTTTTATTTTTAATTCATTAGGTGCGCAATGGTCAACACCCCCCTAATAGAATGGCATCTCTATCTATTATAGTGTTGAAGATATTCAAGATTGAAAATTTCGAATACTGCTAATTAGCATAATTTAAATTGCTACAACTTTTGCTTTGGATTCATTACATGCGCAAAGGTCAATAGCCCCCTAGTAGAAGTTAAAATGACATCTCTATCTTTAATAGTTTTGAAGATGTACAAGTTTTAAAATTTCAAATGCTGCTAATTAGCATAATTTAAATTGCAACAACTTTTGTTTTAATTCATTTGATGTACTTTGGTTAATAACCCCCTAGTAGAAGTTGGGATGACATCTCTATCTATTATACTTTTGAAAATATTCAAGACTTAAAATTTCAAATGGCCCTAATTTGCATAATTTAAAACATCTTTATTCCTCTGCATAAAACAGTTTAACTAACTTCCTATATGGAGGTACAATGATGCCAAGTTTGGAGTTTCTACATATTATAGTATCAGAGAAAAGTGTCAGAGAAATTCACTGGTAAAGAAGAAAGAAAGAAAGAAAGAAAGAAAGAAAGAAAGAAAGAAAGAAAGAAAGAAAACAAACAAAGAAAGAATTTCAGGAAAAACAGAAAAGTGTGTGTTGACACACACACCTTAATAAGACAAAAGGTGCTCTTATATGGTGTGAAGTCCAATGGCACGAGGAAGGGGAACAAAATTAGCAAGTAAATATTTTTTCAACTTAGAAAGGCGTAATTACAATAATTAAGTAATAGGACAACTGAGGGTGGTAAATGGGGTGATGACAACAGATAAAAACAAGAGGGCTGTGTGGACAGCCCATGCTCAGCAAATCTTGACATTCATCACACTTGCAGATCTATGAACTTGGGAAAGGATCAAGGTCACCCATGTTCTGAGTAAGTCTGAACCTTTATAGAAGAACACTAACATGTGCAACATCAAGGTTCAAGAAGTTCTCAAGTTATAATGAAGAGTAAAATTCATGTATGTTGCACTGTGACCCCAGAAACGAGGTCCAGGTCATTCATGTACTGTCTAAGCATGACCTTCATACAGAATATTTAACATGTGCAGCATCATGGTACTAACTTAAAACAGATCTCAAGTTATCAAGTGAACAGTAAATTTCGTGTCAGTTGTCCTGTGAATTAGCATTAGAATGCCCATTGACTTACATAGTCATAAATAGGAAAGCTGCATTGACGGATAAGTACCTGAATTGAAAATCCTTAAAAATCGGGAATCTAAAGCAGTGCCACCCAGTAAACAACTCTGTTTGACCCTTCCACAAGAACATATCCATCACATTTTAGCTTAATCTGAGTGACGGTTCTGAGGACAAGCGAAAAAATAGCAAAACCATACAAAAAATTCACAAAAAGTAGAAAAGAATTGCAGCACCACCTGGTGAACAATTTGGGAACTAGGTGTCCCTGGGAGTGTCTATGTAAGATATCAAAGCAATTTGGTGAGCGGTTTCAGAGAAGAGTTTTTAAGGTTTGCCCCCAAAAAGAAAAGAAAAATCATAAAAAAAATCCAAAAATCAATAGAGCGTGACCATTTGAACAAACTTGGTAGAGATCCACCCAAGGCAGTTATAACCATTACAAGAAATTCCCATGTTAACCTTTCCTATTAAAAGTTTTGTAAACATTTAAAAAAAAAATCATAAAATCCAAAAATCGTTGGAACATGACAATTGGAACAAACATGGTAGACACCCATCCAAGGTACATCCCCACCAAGTTTGAAGTAAATCTGGATGACGGTTTTGGAGAAGAAGTCGAAAATGTAAATTAGCATTAGCATGCCCATTGACTTGCATAGTAATCAATAGGAAAGATGCATTTACCGAAAAGTAGCCGAATTGAAAAAATCGTTAAAAATCAGGAATCTGCAGCATTCCAACATAGTGAACGATATTGTTTGACCCTTCTACAAGGAACATATCCACCACGTTTAAGCTTAATCTGAGTGACGGTTCTGGGGAAGATGTAGAGAATAGTTATAACACACACACACACAAACACACACACACACACACACACACACACACACACACAAATCATAAAAAATTGAACAAATTTGCAGGGCCACCTGGTGAACAAATTGAAAACAAGGAATCCTTAGGTGTCCTCCTGTGTGATATCAAAGCAATTGGGTGAGCGGTTTCGGAGAAAAAGATTTTTTAAGGTTTGTCCAAAAAAGAACAAACAAATTCTTAAAAATTTCAACAATCACTGGACCGTGACCATTTGAAAAAACTTGGTAGAGACCCACCCAAGGCACATCCCCACCAAGTTTGAAATGGATCTGGCTGACGGTTTCGGAGAAGAAGTCGAAAATGTGAATTGTTGACGGGCGACGGACGACGGACGTCTCCTTTGAAACTTAAAAGCTTCATACACTATTCCACCATACCGACACTGGTATAAACAGGTAAATAGTAATACAATTTTTAGCACCATAAAGTTCACTAGAGGTGTTATAAGGTAAAGTGTACTAAGGTATTAGCTGAAAGCCACCTCTTCCACTGTACTGGATGAAGATTAAAAAGAAAGAAATCCTGCGAAAAGTGAGTATGATCATGGTTTTCCGACTTAAGACGGACTAGAGAAAATTCTCTGGGTGGATTAAGTATACTTTACCCCGGGTACTTTCCCTCTTACCACTCTAAACACTTTGAGGACTATACTTTGTCATTTCAAACTCCATTTTGACACAATTTGACTAATGTTCTTGAGTTAGTGTTGTATTTATGAGGCATTTGGTCATATCTCTGGAAACATTTCAACAGAGTTTTGTGTACTTGCTTTTTTTTATAACCTTTGTGTTGTAATTTATGCAACAAAGTTCTAACCCTATTGACAAAATCGCGAAAAAAAGTGTGGTGTTTCTAGCAATACTTGTGACTTGTCCAGTACAAACTCCATATGCTTGTTTCTCTGGAATGTTTCCTGTCAGGTCAGGGTAGGAGACAATATCAAATTTGAACTGGTCTCTCTTGTCAAATATTGTTGTTACATACTGGTTGTTCTTCATTTCTATATCCAGAGCAAGGAAAATAGCTTTTGTATCACTTTCATTTTCCAGATTTAATATTAGTTCTTTGGTATATATGTTTTTCCAATTCCCCTTTATTTCATCTCCATTATTTAAAGCACACAGGTCATCAATAAATCTTCTTGTGTGCGAATATGATCTTCTTGCAGCTGTAAAGTTTGTTTTTGCCAATTCCTCCATCCATTTTGATTCATAAAAATGTAAATAAAGGTTGGCAATATATGGGGCTGGATCTGTTCCCATTGGTATGCCTACTTTTTGTTGACAGACTCTGGTTCCAAAGCAAAAGTATACATTGTTGATAATGTATTCTGTCATTTGAGCACACTCTTGCTTCGTGCAAGATATTCCTTTGTTCTTACCTTTATCAAATTTAGCCTCAGACGGACGGACGACGGACGGAGGACCATAAGATAAGATCAGCTGACTGACAAGTCAGCTGAGCTAACAACAGAGTTCTTTAATTTTGGCCCAAACTTCAAACGTTGGCTAGATATAATCTACAATAATACCAGTAGTCAGGTTCTTAATAATGGTTGGGCTTCTACTCCTTTTAAGCTGTCCCGAGGGGTGCGTCAAGGTTGTCCACTGTCGCCATATCTGTGTTTGATCAACACAGAAATCTTAGGAATTTTAATTAGGCAAAATGAGACAATTAATGTTATTAAGATGGAAGATACATATTTTAAAATAAATCAATATGCAGACTATACATGTCTTGCAGAAGAAGATAATTTACAAGAGGTAATTTTTGACAGGTTTGAACAAATCTCGGGTCTTAAAATGAATTATGATAAAACAGAAATAGTGCCAATCGATGACATAAAAATCTTTAATTTTACAATGCCTACTGCAAACAAATAAACAAAAAATAAATAAATGGACAGGTAGGCCAAAATGTTAGGAATTATGATGAGCACTAACTCCAATGACATGGTAAATCTGAATTATAATCCCTTATTACCAAAAAAAAAAAAAAAAAAAAAAAAAAAAAATAGTTTGTTAAATATGAGGGCTCCAAGGAACTTTTCTTTGCATGTTAAAGTCACAGTGTTAAAAACTTTTGCCCTATCACAACTAGAATGTGTAATGTCAGTTTTGCCTGGTTCAATCACTACAATACAATTAAGACGATTTTTTTCAAAAAAGTAGAAGTACTTTTATATAACTCTTTGTGTATGTGTGGGGGGGGGGGGGCTTATGAAGACAAGATAAAACGTAACACTATCATAGGTCCATATGAACAAGGTGGTTGAAAAACGATTCATGGAAGATCGCAAAATCAAGCTTTAAAATTAAGTTGGATAAAGTAAGTAAGTAATGATTTTATTGATATGGTAAAGAGGTCAGTACTGATCTGTATGTCATACAGAGGGTATTGGTGCACAAAGGCACCTATATTATTATAATGTATAATAAAACTTAAGGTAGTGATTGTGTACAGAGACACCTATAATGCCATGCTGTACTAAGTGGCTATAGCAGGTGAGTGCACACAGGCACTCAAGATACAATGAACAATCATTTAGACAACAGTATGGACGGATGTAGATGAGTTTACATAATACATAGTTACCCAGGTATCATTGAAACAACTTATTGCACCTCAACTGTTACACGCACAGACTTTGACAAAGGTATGGACAGAATGTAGAAATTACATGCACAGACTTTGACAAAGGTATAGACAGAATGTAGAAAGTCTGTATGTTACATAGTTACCCCAGTACAGGCATAGATGCTTCTGGTGGGTTGAATAAATAATGAATGAAAACAGTAGTTACAAGTGTAGAGTCATACTACTTACTACAGACATCTCTAATTTTCAAGCTTCTACCACTCTAACTCACTCCTATGTATATCTATGATAAGTATACCCCCCCCCCCCAAAAAAAAAAACAAAAAACAAAAAAACACACACACACACACATACACACACAAAACACAAGCAAAAGACGACAAAGAAAAGAGAAGAAAGAAAGATTGCCCAAGCGGCTTATTCAGTCTCGCCTGGTCCATATATTCATTTGCTATTTACCAAATGAATTGCTATAGCGACGTTTGACCAGGGACTTATTCAAGTTACTATATACATAATAATAATATACTACATATATATATATATATATTAAAATACTCCACTAAAATTGGCCAGGGATTTATTCAGTCTCGCCTGGTCCGCATATTCATTTGCTGCATAGCCCCTGCCAGAAATGTGGTTAGCCTGTCATTGGGCTCAGGTAATTATGTCTGCAAGGTAGTTCCATTGAATCCTTCATATATAAATTTACGAAGTTGCTGGAGGCATTCCTGTTCATTGCACTTCATGAAAGACTTAAATTGTCATAGGTTTATAGAGTTCTGAAATTTGGTACATGCGCTTCTATTACCTTACACAATGCATGTCTATTATTTGAATATTTTGGGCAGTTCATGATAAAATGTATTTCATCTTCTGTGCATCTTGTGTCACACTTGCTACATAATAGTCTGCTACGAGGTATTTTTGGTCTTGCATGTCTACCGGCTTCAATTACTAGGTTATGTGAGCCTAGGCGGAGCCGAGACAGGGCAGTCCTACATCGATGGTCTTTAATCTTCCTGAGATAAGGTTCCCTTGAAAACCGTGTTAAAGCTCTGATATGTGCACAACTTCCCATTTTTACTCTGTTGTTGCATTTTATACATGCATTAATTCTTAAAACTAATTTCTAAACTTTCTTGCACATGATGTACAAATGAGTTATAATTTTCAATATATTGGTCATTCCAAACATTTGTACAGCGCAGGTTACAGAATAATTTTCTTATTTGTGCACACCAATTTTGTTGCCCAAATGCGTCCAGATTTCTGAGGGTGTCACATGCCTGTTTGACGGGATAAGTTTCAGGATAAAAAGGTTAATAGAAGACAGTACAGGAAAATTGAAAGATTTTATTTGACATCAGTTGCCAGGTTTTAGAAACATGTGGAAATAAAATATTCACGTTAAAGATCTGGGTACCTATAAGCGTAAAGAATCATTTTTGGAAGAAATCTTAAAAACATGGCGTATGATAAACTATTTTGATCGGAAGAATCCAAAGGAATGCGTTCATCAATATTTATGGTACACGTCTCATATTAAAATCAATAATAAAATAGTAATTTTATGTAAAACGGAGTAGAGAAGGTTTAGATTGAGTTATGGATTTAATGGATATTTTAATGGTAAATTCATGACTTATCAACATATTTTGTACTAAGTACCCAAATGTATAACTTACCTGTGCGCTTATCAATGTAGATAGGCAATAGACAGATATTCAATGAAATTGGAAAAGGAAATTTATAGGTTTTCAGATTGAAAATACAGAACCATACGGGTACTTTATTGACAAAATGTTGAAAGCTGAGAAAGCATCCTGATTTTTTTAATATCATGTATTGATTAAAAATCAATACTTCATACCACCAAGGGCTGTTTTAAATAAATGGAATGAACGCCTGGAAAATGTAGTCAATGAGAATTATTGGGAAACATATTTCACACAAATATGTAGATATACTGTACCATCAACATTAAGAGCTATCCATTAGAAATTTCTGCATGGATGTATGTATATATACCAATGCAAAATTATTTAAATATGGTAATAAAGAAAGTGCTATTTGTTCTTTATGCAACGGAGAAGAAACTTTGTTACACTACTTTTACAAATTTGAGGTTTGTAAACAATTTTGGCGAGCTGTCTTAAACTGGATAAACGTTATCAGCAGATGTAATATTACTTTCTCTGAAGGTGAAATTTTACTAGGATCGGAAATTGAGGGAATGCAGCTTTGTTCTTTTTTGTTCTTAATATCCATATTACATATATCCACCCCTTCTGCCAAGAAAAGTGGCCACATACAGCAGGTGACCTGTCACCACAGGTAAATTTTACTAAGAAACTGACTCCTATGTTTGAGCCCGGTGACCGCAAAAAAAGCAATGTGGCTGCTCACGGCAGTGGTTGCATACAGCAGGCACCACAGTAGTTAAGTTAAGGAATTGAGTCAATAGGATTTAGCATGGTGGTGAAGAAGAATAAACTGAGAAAACATTACACAAAATGGAATAGCTTAACTCTTTATTAATGAACAGAATGTGGTATATTGTTGTCTCATAGACCTCAGTAAAGACATCTAGTCAAAGATGACGTGTGAGCTATAACATCATATTGTAACACTTTCACGCTGAAATCATATTATGTTTTACAAGACAGATCTCACACTGTCTTCCTTCGTTCCTTCCTTCCTTCCTTCCTTCCTTCCTTCCTTCCTTCCTTCCTTTCTTTATCTCTGGGTGCCAACCCAGACATATAGCTTTTCCTCGCGTTCTTTATTTCTCTCCATGGCACTCAAATTTGTCCGGATTTTTTCTCGGACACTGTTATTCCGAAAACCACCAAACTTGCCACAGTGACTGACCTACCAGTAAAATTGTGCATATCGTTTGGAATAGTCATGATGTTTAAAATTATACAAATGAGGCGGCAATTTAAATTATAAAAGCACCATATCTTCCGAACTATTGCAGATGGACACAAAATTTAATTGTTCATGTACATGTTTGTGACATCTGCCAATACAATGAATAGTAAATGAAAGTCGTGGAATTTCAATTTTTGCTAATAATTGAAAGGTTGAATATCTCCAAAACTGTCATAGATAGAGATGCACAACTTCAAAACTATTAAACATAGAGGTGGAATTCCAACTTCAATTTGTAAGTTTGTGACAGCCGCATTTAATGAACCACGAACCAAAGCTGGACAATTTTAATTGATGCAAATTAGGTGGATATACAAATTTAAATCTTAAATATCCTTCAAAACTATCATAGATGGGGGTGCCATTTCAACTTCACTCTATGTTTGTGAAATAGGTGCATCCAATGAACCATGAACCAGAGTTGTAGGATTTTAGTTTGTGAGAATAAGGCGATTACACAAAATCTAAATCTTGAATAACTTCAAAACTATTATACATAGAGGTACCATTCCAACTTCAGTTTGTAGGTTTGTGACATAACCACATCCAATGAACCATGAACCAAAGTTGTAGGCTTTTAATTTTTATAATAAGGCAAATACACAAAATTTAAATCTTGAATAGCTTCAAAACTACTGTAGATGGTGGTGTCATTCAAACTTCAGTTTATAAGTTTGTGACACAACCACATCCAGTAAACCAAGAACCAGAGTTGTAGCATTTTAATTTATACAAATTAAGCTAAAACATAAAATTTAGATTATGTTGAACAATTGCAAAGTGTAGCATTTCAAACTGTTCTCATTTTAAAGGACCCCAAACAGATTTGCTGTGAAGCAAATCTTCTTTTATAGTCCTTTCCTTCATTTTTCTTTCTACTTTACGAGTGAATTTGTCCGACACTTTTCTCTGACACTATTATACATAGAAACTCCAAACTTGGCATGATTGTAGATAGAGATGTCATTTCAACTTCTACTATGGGGTTATTGACTATTGGGTATGTAATGAATATAAAAGATAGGTTGTAGCAATTTGAATTATGCTAGTTAGCAGTATTTGAAACTTTCAATCTAGAATATCTTCAAAACTATAATAGATTGAGTTGTGATTCCAACTTCAAGTAGAAGGTTGTTGACCATTGCTCACCAAATGGATTAAAAACAAAAGTTGTAGCAATTTAAATTATGCTAAGTAGCACCATTGGAAATTTCAAAACTTTAATAACGTCAAAGCTATAATAGATAGAGATGCCATTTCAATTCCCACTCCTATGTTATGGACCAGTTCACATCTAATGTGAGAAAGACTGCAAGCGATGAGTGTTGGGGGAAAATATCCAGCATCACGGGCCCACCACAGCTGTGAGAGTGTGTGTGGTGGACCGTTTGCCTCGGCTGTGGTCCTGGAAAACATGGCAGCACGAGCTGATAACCATGATTTCCTCCACCTCATCTTTTTATTTTTTTTTGCACTTATTCCTAGGCCACCTGTGTCACACAGGACCGCGGCGCATAAGCGGAAAGCTGCAGCAATATTATTATATTATTGAAGTAAGACTTGGAGCTTGTTACACTGAGGCAGCTTTGTGTCAATGGGGCTTCCCAACATTGTTCCTGAAAACCAGCTGATTACGCTAGCTAGTTGCATCTGTTATACGCTGTAGTACTGAAGTCCCCATTGTACATTGCCGTAACATTGTCATACCAATCATGCATTGTAGTACTGAAGTACCCATTGTTGGGGAGACTGGGGAGAACTGGGACAGGGGTAAACTGGGACACTCCTCATATCTTTAACTCGTAAAAATACAATCAAGTCCCTCCTTACTTCTATAGTTGGGACCCCTTGACCTCATTCTGGTGCCAGGGGATTGAAGCAGCTGGGAGACCTACATGTGAATAGAAACATATTTTCTTATTTTATCCCCCAAGAAGATTTTTCATATTTTTTTGTCCTTCTTGATTCATAGATTAAGAAGGCATTTATTTTGGTTGTGGCAAATATGTAACCTCAGCAATCTACAGCCATAACAATTGTCAGGAAGCTTGAAGTAGATGGGGAGTTATCTGCCATATTATAAAAAAATGACCCATGGGGAGAAGTGGGACAGTCTTTCCCAGTTCTTCACGAGTATGGATGTGTTATTTGGGTAGTCTCTCTAAAGAGGTAAGGTAAAACTGGCAATTGAAGTATAGTTTGTAGAAAATTGAATTCTTTCCTGTAATCATGCATCTTTGTGAAAGTGCTTTTTTGCTGAAATTCCGGAAAAATTGGACAATATTATAGCAGTCACTGTACTGTGGTGTGGTGTTTTGTCTATCTCAGTCAGAGATCGCTTTATTGCTGAGGGAAGCCAAAAGGACCCATTTAAAACACCAGGAAAGATGATTTGCTGCATAGCAAATCAGTGTGTGTGTCTTCAAAGCATATTGGTATGGCAATGTACAACTATTCAATAAAACAGGAGTAGAAGTTGGAATGGCATCTCTGTCTATTATAGCTTTGAAGTTATTCAAGATTCAAAATTTCTAATGGTGCTTTTTTACATAATTTAAATTGCTACAACTTTTATTTTTAATTCATTAGGTGATTAGATGCCAATGGTCAACAACCCCTTAGTAGAAGTTGGAATGACATCTCTATTATACTGTTGAAGATATTCAAGATTGAAAATTTCAAATTCAGTCAGAAAGAAAGAAAGAAAGAAAGAAAGACAGACAGACAGACAGACAGACAGACAGACAGAAAGAAAGAAAGAAAGAAAGAAAGAAAGAAAGAAAGAAAGAAAGAAAGAAAGAAAGAAAGAAAGAAAAAAAGTGTGTGTTGACACACACACACTTTAATGATAGAATGCAGGAGCAGGGATCTTGAGCATTTCCTGGACTGTGTAATTGTCTATAAATAATGTAGCCCAAAATGTTTTCTTTAAGAGCCACTGAACTGACTGGTGTCCAAAAAGAAAACATTAACTTATAATGAAATTACCAAACAGACATACCCATTCAATCAATGCAGCCAATGTTTATATGACAAAATTAACTCATTCAGTGATGAACCCAAAGGATATGCTCTTTGCTAATTCTTTCAAATTTGCATTGCTAATACAATGTGTGAAACAAATAAAGGTCAGAATATCACAAATCATGACCAGATATTATATTCTATTATGATTGTCAGAAATTTTAAATCAGAACCCCCTAATTTAAAAGATAAGAATACTCAGTATATCCCTTTGATACAAATTTTAGTGACAGAAGACTTCTGTCCTGAATGAGTCAAGGCATGCCGCATTTTCAAAGGGTCATTTTGATGTCACATCTTGTAAAATATATACCAGGATTATGGCTTGTTTGCAGTTTAATTGAGATCTGACACCCCTGAAAAAATGTCCCACAGGTCTTACGATGTTGATAAAGGCTGTGGATTATGAGTCAAATCTATTGGGGGTAATAAAATACACATAAACTTAAAGAGGAAAGGGTAGGGTTTATTTTGATGTGGTTACACTTGCCAGGACTTTGGAATACACTGGCCATTTTATACGGATCATTCACTGTCACTGGTCATGTGTGTTTGCTGGGGTGGCAGACACATAGCAGAGTCAGCTCCACAGCTATATAACATATTGAAGATTTAAAACTTTAATTAGCCCTCATTTGCATAATTTTGAAAAGCATGACCTCTCATTATAAAAAGACCAGACTTTATCCATAGAAGTATAATTTCGCCAAGTTTGGAGTTTCTACGTGTTATACTTTTCAAATGAAAAGTCGGACAAATTTGCCTGTAAAGAAAGAAACAAAGAAAGAAAGAAAGAAAGAAAGAAAGAAAGAAAGAAAGAAAGAAGAAAGAAAGAAATAAAGAATTCCTAGTAAAACAGAAAAGTGTGTGCTGACACACACACTTTAATTACACATGTGGTAAACTGATATAGACTTTTCACACATGTGGCAAACTCAAGGAGAATTTGTAGAGAAAATTACTGTCAATTTAGTGGTCCCAGTTCTTCCAACCCTTTGTCTCACTTTGCCCCATGGTTGTCCCCTTTCTCCCCGAGAATCGTCTTTTTTGTTTTATGCTCCACAGTTATATATATGTATACAAGGTGATATGGAAGTAGTTTACTTTTAAGCGAAGTGCCCCAACTTTCTTTTGGATATTATACCACCACATGAAGTTGATCTGTTGAATAAAAAGAAAAAAAATCACACTCCTTTCATGGTGTCCCACTTCTCCCCAGTCTCCCCTACACTGTCGTAACATTGTCGTACTGATCATACACTTAGTACTGAAGTGCGCATTGTACACTGTCGTAACATTATCATACAAGTCATAAACAATGTTGTACTTGAAGAAGACCCATTGTACATTGTCGCACTGTTAATACACAGTAGTACTGAAATAACAATTGCACATTGTCATACCAATAAGCTTTGAAGATACACACTGACTTGATGTGGAGCAAATCATCTTTTCTTGTTATCAATATCTTACATGTATTTATGTTTCTGTACCAGCATATGAATGTAATATTTGGCCATATGCATTATCTATTTTTGTTTATGAAGGGAGAAGTTTAAGCATAACACTCTACTGTCTTCATGATCAAGTTACAAATAAATGAATAAATAAATAAATAAACAAACAAACAAACAAACAAACAAACAAACAAACAAACAAACAAACAAACAAACAAACAAACAAATAAATAAATAAATAAATAAATAAATAAATAAATAAATAAATAAATAAATAAATAAATAAATAAATAAATAAATAAATAAATAATTATTGTACCCTGTTACAGAATAAAATATATTTTCAAAAAAAATGAAATAGTTGTTTGAAAACATGTTTTTAGGTGATATTCATGTGGTCATACAGACAGACCTTCAAATAGGATTTACTTCTGAATGTAGAACTAGTGATCACATTTTTGTATTGAGAACTCTTATTGATAAATACACAAAATTATTAGGAAAAAACAAATTTCTTTTTGTATGTTTCGTAAACTTTCAGAAAGCTTTCGATGCTGTTTGGCATGATGGACTACTTTACAAATTAGCGAAAAATGATATTAGTGGTTTTATGTTTAGAGTAATTCAAGATATGTATTATGATTCAAGTTTACAAATAAAATTTTCTAACCGTTTATCGGACAATATAATGATTCAAAGAGGGGTAAAACAAGGATGTGTGATCAGCCCTACTTTATTCAACATCTTTATCAATGATTTACCAACCCAATTCAATGAATCGTGTGATCCAGTATCTTTAAACGAGAAAATATTCAACTGCTCCCCTTTACTGGCAGATTTATATTTAACCTGGCTTGAATTTAAGTATATGAATAAATTGATGAAAAAGGACTTTCAAATGGCTACAAAATTATCAAACAACGCAAGATATATTGATGACATTGCTTGCGTAAATGTACAAAATTTCAGTGAAATTGCTAAAGAAATTTACCCAAAAGATATCCCTTTGGAGGGTAACAATTCAGATGGTTTCAGAGATGTGTTTTTGGACTTGGATATTCAGGTCACTAATGACAGGTTTTGTATTAAAGTCTATCACAAAATAGATGAGTTTAACTTTGAAGTGGTTAATTATCCTTTCCCGGACAGCAATATTTTGGAAACCATTGGATACAATACGTTTTTGTCACAGATTTTGAGATTTGGTCGTATTTGTTCTAAATTTCAGGACTTTGCATCTAGAACCAAATTTATTTACAATAAACTTGAGTCAAGAGGATTCAAAGATGTACTTTTGATCAAATATTTCTACAAATTTTGCTGTAAATATCCCGAGATGGTTAGAAAGTTTGGCTTCAATAATTTTAGAGATTTTAGACTTGCCTGTTTTGCTACTTAATTTTATCTTTTGGCATCATTCTGTTTTAATGTTCACCTTTCAGACATTTTAGGCTAGCTTGTTTTCTGTTAGGTCAAACCCCCAGGGGCTATAGGTAGCAAGCAGCTACTGACGACAGTTACAAGCTCGCCTAATTGTGCTTGATATCTGTTTAAGAAATATTACATTTTCGTTGCATTCTCTTGACTTAAGTACAAATAATGACTTTCATTCTTTTCTGACTTGCCCTATAATTTAGCTGTTAATATCCTAAGATTATTAGAAAGTTTGGCTACAATAATTTACAGTTTTTAGACTTGTCGGTTTTGCTACTTAACTTTATCTTTTGGCATCATTCTGTTTTAATGTTCACCTTTCAGACATTTTAGGCTAGCTTGTTTTCTGTTAGGTCAAACCCCCAGGGGCTATAGGTAGCAAGCAGCTACTGACGACAGTTACAAGCTCGCCTAATTGTGCTTGATATCTGTTTAAGAAATATTACATTTTCGTTGCATTCTCTTGACTTAAGTACAAATAATGACTTTCATTCTTTTCTGACTTGCCCTATAATTTAGCTGTTAATATCCTAAGATTATTAGAAAGTTTGGCTACAATAATTTACAGTTTTTAGACTTGTCGGTTTTGCTACTTAACTTTATCTTTTGGCATCTTTCTGTTTTAATGTTCACCTTTCAGACATTTTAGGATTGCTTGTTTTCTGTTAGGTCAAACCCCCAGGGGCTATAGGTAGCAAGCAGCTACTGACGACAGTTACAAGCTTGCCTAATTGTACGCAAAATCCTGTTGAGAAAAATTGTTTTGATAACATGTTTTTTGACATAAATACTAATGACTTTCATTCTTTTCTGACATGCCTAAATGCACATTTACTCAAAATTGACAGTATTTTCTTAAATGTCACAAACCTGACACATTAAGTTGATACATTGACTCAGAGTTGGCAGTTAAATAGAGCTTAATTGTTTGGGGGGTAGGTGTCATCACACAGTTTGTTTTACATTTCTGGTGCAGGATGTCCATTGTTACAGTCCTTGTTGGGATTTCCCTTGGTTTGTACAGGTGGTCTAGTTGCAACTGTTTATTTTACTATCACTGGGACTGAATATAAGGCCCCAGCTTGTTTCCACTTCAGTTATACACTGGCGGGTGGTTTAACTAGGATAAACTGTCCAGCCAGAAAGGGTACATATTGGTTCAGGGGTAAGTCAAATTGTTCTTATCTGAACCTGTACTATACAAATTTAGTAATTATGGTTTGTTTGACAGGGGTTCTTCTTTCATAACGAAGCTCTGCATTTATAAGCAAAACTTCACGTATTTAGCTAATTCATCATTTGCCACGTTCTTATTTATTCTTTATTATGTGGGTTGTCTTTGCTGAATATTTAGCTTAGACAAGGAGCCGCTACTCAGAGAGACATGTACGGGTAAAAGGCTCCGAAACATGTTGAGTAGTTACCCGCTGAAGACCCTTTAATTTATTTGGGCTGATACAGCCTATGTCAAAATTTTACAGAGGAACGTGTGCAATATAGACAATAGTAATTCCATATGTATACAGGTTAGACAGGGACAGGTTAGCTTATGGAGAGTAAAGAGTTCGAACTGCGGAATAGGATATTGACTACTAGGAAGTGGTTCTGGGCAAAAAGACACAAATACAATTCTTTACGCTGATGATTTAATACTGATGTCTGAAACCGAATCAGGACTACAAAATTGTCTAAAAATTTCGAGTGATTATTGCAAAAATTGGAAAATGAATATCAACATTAAAAAGACTAAAGTCATGATTTTTAACAAAACGGACAAATTAATTAATAGAAATTTCTTTTTTGATGGTATTAAACTAGATATTGTCAAGACTTATCTTTATCTTGGAATTCAAATGTCTTTAACTGGTTCCTTTGATGGTGCTATAAAGTTATTATGTGATAAAGCAAATAAAGCTTTGGCAAGAATGAAGAGGGTATTTTTACTACGAGATACGAATATAAAACTATACTTATCTCCATTCGAAAAAGTTATACAGCCAATTTTACTATATGCGTCCGATATATGGGGCGCTAAAACTGTAATTCCGTCGAAAATCCTTGTACAAGATAATATTTCTGGTTATTTTAAAACTGAGCTCGAAAAATTCTATACAAAGTTTCTTAAATATTGTCTCGGGGTGCATAGTAAAGCATCCAATATTGCAGTATTCGGAGAATTAGGAAAGACCCCTTTGTCACTCAGAACATTATCTTCTGTCTGTAAAAACTGGTTTAGAATCGTCAACATGGAGCAAAATTCATTATTATTTAACGCATACAAATGTAATGTTGACTTATCTCAAGCAAATCAATCAACCTGGTTAAATTCTGTAAAAGATACATTTAATTTGCTTGGGCTGCAGGAACCTTGGGACAACCAAGAAGATTTTCACATGAATTTCCTTCTAGTTTTTTCCTTAATAAAACAGAAAACAAATGTCGAAATCAGTGGAAAAATGAAATGCTGAATCAAAATAACGAATCTAAATTGAGAACGTATACATCTTTTAAGACCAAACTTAAATTTGAACATTATTTAGATGTAAAAAATTTCGAAACAAGGAGTAATATAACTAAATTACGCATTAGTGCACATAATTTACATATCGAAACAGGAAGACATAAGCGTCCTACCAAAGTTCCAGTTAGCCAGAGAGTTTGTGACAATTGCCAGTGCTGTCCAGCTGAAAATCTCTGTAGCAAAATTTTCTTTACTTGTACTTGTAGCATTTTTTTCCTTTTTTTTTTTTATATATTTTTTTTTTTATAAAAGAAACACTTATTTTTTAGAAAATCTGTAGCAATTTTGAAGAACTTTGTAGCAAAATTTTGCTACAATGCTCCAGTTGGACAGCCCTGCTTGCCAAGAGCTTGAAAATGCATTTCATTTTGTTATGACATGCACCAAATTTCAAAATCCAAGAGAAAATCTGCTTAAGAGTATGTACACGCGAAATATTTTGTAACTCGGATGCTTATGATGATCATAGTATGTTTAAATTTATTATGGTACTGCATGACACATAACTCGTATGCTTATTTGAAATTTCCATGGATAAAGCCATTACTCAAAGAGAGAAACCACTGTAATCATGTAACATGGTGCCAATTTAATGATTGCATTCTATTTTCATTTCAGATGATAAGTGATATATGTAAATCTTTTGTATTTATTGTACTGTACTGTGCTGTACATGTCTGTACTGTTTTTGTTACATTTTTCTTTTGATTGTGTGCATATTTTAATGTGACTTTTTTTCTTCTTCTTTCATACTCTACATGTGTTCATGTTGTATATTTGACATATTGCTGTATTTTATGCAACAGCGCAGTCAATAAAGATTCATTCATTCACATGCAGTTTTATAGATTGTTGTACGTTGTATGTTCTATGGACTACACCTGAATATTGTATTCGGTATATGTCAATGAAGTTAAATCAAATTCAATTCAATTATGCCAAAAAATGAGGACTTACTCCCGATCGGGGAAGGGGGAGGGGCAGGGCGGATAGAGGGCTATGTAACGTGAGCACCACAAGATGGCGCTATATTCCTGTCAAACGACCGGAGATATCGCAAAATTATTTATCGTAATAATCCATATCTATAATAAATATATAGCTTATGACGCTTTGAATGTTATGTAAATTATCAAAATTAGGTTAACATTATCATAGATTTCAGGGCATAATTGGATATAGATATGCCGTAATTTAAAACCGTGCCCTTTTATGACAAGCAGAAGACATTGGCTTGCTAATGCTGCCACAACATCAGCTGACAATGTCTTGACTTTTAACCGGGCCAGGGAAGTGGGTGGTAGCTGTGAAGGTGACCATACTGACATTAGGTAAGATAGCCCGAATTTCAAAACATGCATATGCTCGATATGACTGCCAATGTGATGTTATCTTTTCATCCGTTTAAAAGTTATTGACAGTTGCTGTTGCCTGTGTCGGCTAATGTTGCACTGGCTCCAGGGAACTACAAGAGATGCTGAACATAGCAGGGGAATACGGGAATAAATGGAGGTTAGAATTTAGTAAGGATAAAAGTAAAGTGATGACTCTTGGGAAGAAACCAGATGGGAATAAAAAAAATGGAGAATTGTCAATTGGGCAGTTCCAAATTCCAGAAGGTAGGGAACAGTTAATTGAAATTGGGGAGGTTGATGAGTATGAATACCTAGGTGTTAAGATAAAAGCAACGGGTAAAGGCATGTTCAGGTATCAGGTGGAGAAGATTAAACAGAAAGTGAATCGGACAAAAGGAATGATTAAAGCTACTGCACTGAACTGTTTCAACAGAGCGTACACAGCCAGAGTATTATGGGATAGAGTTGTAATACCAGGAATGATATATGGCTTAGATGTGATTTCAGTAAGTAAGGGAGATATCCAGGGAATGGAGAAAGCACAGAATGAGATGGGGAAATGGATACTGGGAGCACCACCATGTACAACAACAGAAGCAGTCCTAGGAGAGTTAGGATGGGATAAAATCACAGATAGGATTGCCAAAGCTAAGTTAAAGTACTGGGGTTATTTACAAGCAATAATAAGTGAAGACAGGTGGTGCAGGAAAGTTTATAATGAGGTAGTCAAGGAAAAAACAAGATGGGTCAAAGACATAGACGGGTTAGCAGAGAAATATGAACTGAAAGGATATGATGAGGTGGATGATTGGAAAGTATATATAGGAAAGACTGTTACAGAAGGTTGGAAAGAAGACTGGAAAAGAGGAGTCAGGGAAAAAAGTCCACTGAAAGCATACAAGGTTTTAGAAAAGCCAAAGAAAAGTGTGTGTTGGGATGGAGGGAAGGGATTCAAGCTTCTGCTTCAAAGCAGGGCAGGAGTAATCAATCTAGAAAACAGAAGTGGACAACAGGTAGTAATGGAAAGTGTAAGTCATGTAGACAAGAAGCAGATGAGACAGTGGATCATTGGCTGTTGTAGTGCGATGCATATAGAGAGATAAGGGAAGTTTTTTTTTTTTCAGAAAGTGGCACAGGGAAGATTATAATTACAAGGGTTTAGAAGAGGTTCAGTGTTAGAGGAAGAAGAACGTACAGCATAGATTTTAGGTTTGAAAGGTGGCTTTCTGGGAGGCAGGAAAGGTAATAAAAATGTACAGGACTACCTGTTAGGATGCTGGGAGAAAAGGAATGAAATAATAGATTAAGAAGGCAACAGGTTAAATTAGAATCCCAGAGTACAGTGAGGGAAGGGAATGGGAATGGTGGTAGCCCTTTTAAGGGCGCCCATGGGTGCTCCCATGGGAAAAGCCTAAGCCTTAGAGGCGGGGATAGGGTGTGTGAGGGATGAATTTTTTTTTTTTTTACCCTAGGCCACCTGTGTCACATAGTGGCACAGGACACTTTCAGACAAGCGGAGAGCCACAGTATTATTATTATTATTATTATTACTGCAACTTGCAGGATGCCAATACTTTAACAGTGGTCAAGACAAAGCGAATAGCTCCCTCAAAACATGGACCTACATCCATGATCAAAGTGACATTTCAAGGACAAGTCACGGTGCTCAAGACCACCAGGGACACAAAATGATTAATGAAGAATAAAGCGGCAAATACTGTTCTCCGAAAAAAGATAGGGGGACTTCATGACAGCAAAACCGCATGCGAGCAATTACAGCAAAATCCTGGCGATTATCACAATAATAGGGGAATTTCCAAAGTAGATCCTGTTCGAAATTTGATCCCATAACTATACTACATGATCTGAGTAGTGTCTCTGTGGATTTCCTCAATCATAATTATTGATTTACTCAATGTTGTGTCCTCTACGTGTGTTTCCGGTTTCTGTTTGCTAAAAGTCTAAATATGTGAAAATCTATGGCCATCAGGAACTCATTAAAGTATTTGGTAATGATTTGAAAATTATGGAAGATGCAAAAAAAGCAGAGGTGTTAAATGATTATTTTATATCTGTTCTAACAAAGGAACCACCTATTGACTTTACCTGATGTTGACAATATACTCCTTGATATTGAAATAACACCACCATTCAAGTTAGTTAGATCCAAACTATCAAGACCTGACTTAGTTATGGCAGATAACATCAACATAAGCATGTTAAGACAATGCCTAGATTTAGATGGTCCATTGGCGTCACTTTTCTCCAAATTGCTACATAAGGGTCAGCTCCTGTAAGATTGGAGAGATGATTTAATGTCATGCCACTACGTAAAAAAGGCTCTTGCACTTGAACTCAAAATTATCGGCCAGGGGATCTTACAAGCCAAATAAGATAATGGAGCATATTGTCCAGAGTGAAGTAACCAATCTCCTATATGCAAACACTTCTATCCACTGTGACCAGCATGGTTTTCAGAGTAAATGCTCCTGCATAACTAAACTTTTGGAACGTCTGTATGACTGTTCTACAAATTTTGATGAGAGGATTGAAACAGATAAATTTATTTACATTTTGCCAAGGCCTTCAGTATGGTCCCCCATAATAGGTTACTTTTTAAACTTCAACAGGCTGGCATTCATGGTAAAGTCTTACAATTGATAGCAGGTTTCCCAAACAACCGTAGACACAGTTATTTTATGCAATGGTTCTTATTCGAGTAAAGGAGCTATTAGTGGTGTCACTCAAGGTTCTATTTTGGGCTGCTTCTCTTCCTGCTATATGTTAACGACATCCCAACACTTGCAGAGTCAACTGCAAAACTGTTTGCAGATGACACTAGGCTTTACAGAGACATTTATGACAGAAAGGACTGCCATCGATTACAAAAAGATTTAAATGCATTTGCTGGTTGGTCAAAGCAATGGCTTCTGAGATTTAACGCCACTGAATGTGTCGTTTTGAAGATTAGGGAAGGAATCAAGTATCTGTATTGTCTGGAAAGTGTAATTCTTACTCAGGTCTCTGAACAAAGGGATTTGAGAGTGATTATTACTGATAATCGAATGCCCAGAAAACACATTATTAACATTGTCAACAAAGCTGATCAACGAATTGGCATGATTAAAAGATGCTTTACTGGCATGACCATTGATAAGATTTCTACAAGACTATCATTAGGCAAATATTTTAGAATACAGATCTCCAGTATGGAGCAGGTGGCTTCAAAACGACATAGATTTGCTAGGAAAAGTTAAACGGTGGTGTCTCAATTTATGCATACACAATATTGATTTAGAGTCATTGCAAGAGATGAGATACCACACAGATTTGTGTGAGACTTATCAATAAGTATTTACATAGTCACTATAAAACTGAATCAGGCACCTTTTTCCAACATCATAATAGACAGCTGAGGGGACACTCTATGAAATTAGACAAGATATATGCCAGAACTGATGTCCATAAGAACTTTTTCTGCAACAGGGTGGTGAGCGCATGGAACAGCCTGCTTGAAGATGCTGTCTTTGCTGCCTCCCTTAACAGCTTCAAGGGAATTTTGACAGCCCCACCTGACAGTTGAGGGGTTCATACAACCAAGTAACCAAGTAAGTAAATTGCCAGCTGGGTTGCTACATTGCTGAGTTGAGCCCATAGAAGGTCATTTAGTGAGAAGTTACATGGGGCACAGGCGTTTCGTGCCTGAGGACTAAGGTATGTGAGTTCGATGTTTTGATGTAGAATGTCTCTTTCAGAGTAATAAAGTGGACAGTGTAGGATGGCATGCTGAATTCTTTGAAAATCAGTTCCACACTGACAAATGTGACTTTCAACCAATTTTAGGTTGAATATGTGTGATTTTAAGCTTGTGTGTACACTTTTGAGTATTTAAACTTCAGCTTGCTTGGGTATGATCGGATTGAACTTTTTACACCTTGCTGCAACATTTGGGCAACAGTCATAGACAGATCTATGGTCCATTTTGTGTGTGATCCAGCTATCTTTGCCATTTGTTTTCAGAGCATGTTCTTCTTTCTTTATCAACAGTGGTGATTGCTACTTGTCCCAAGTTATGGGATCTGCCTGCATCATGTGCTGCAGACTTGGCATGTTTGTTGGTAAGGTCGTTGCCTAGTACGCTAACATGCCCAGGTATCCACAATAGCTTAGCTGTCACTATGTGGTCCGTCAGTTTTTGAGTATTTACTGTGATGTTATCTATGAGACACTGATGGCAGTCGTGTATGTCTCTTGATGTTATGCTGGAAGTGGCTGCGCTACAGTCTGACAATATGTGAACTGTTGAGAATGAATGTCTAATGCACATAACCAGCAGGTGTTCAGCAGCAGTTTTTCTGGCAGCAGTTTGGCCATGATACATTGATAGCTTGTAGTCCAGCAACACACTGGCTGCTCTACAGCAATGGGCTCATGTTGTAGGCCCTGTATGTACACCCTGTATGTACACCCTGTATGTACACCCTGTATGTACACCCTGTATGTACACCCTGTATGTACACTGTATGTACACCCTGTATGTACACCCTGTATGTACACTGTATGTACACCCTGTATGTACACCCTGTATGTACACCCTGTATGTACCCCCTGTATGTACCCTGTATGTACACCCTGTATGTACACCCTGTATGTACACTGTATGTACACCCTGTATGTACACCCTGTATGTACACCCTGTATGTACACCCTGTATGTACACTGTATGTACACCCTGTATGTACACCCTGTATGTACACCCTGTATGTACCCCCTGTATGTACCCTGTATGTACACCCTGTATGTACACCCTGTATGTACACTGTATGTACACCCTGTATGTACACCCTGTATGTACACTGTATGTACACTGTATGTACACTGTATGTACACCCTGTATGTACACCCTGTATGTACACCCTGTATGTACACCCTGTATGTACCCTGTATGTACACCCTGTATGTACACCCTGTATGTACACCCTGTATGTACACACCAGCAGCAGACCCACAAGGCCCAGGATTTCCCAATGCTGAGCCATCAGTGAAAACAATAGGCTGTTGCAGATTCAGTAAACAAATTAAGTTCTGGGTGGCCCCCCTGTTTTCTGTGCTTGCACCAGCAGATCCAAACTTGTTGCCAATAGTAACAGACTCAGGAATGGTGTTAGTGAGCCTGCATAACTTTTGTCCTCAGAATTGCTCAATGCTGCTGAAAGAAAACCTCTTCGGGTGATCAGCAAGAGTGGTGTAACAAAATGTAGGGGACTTAAGAATTTTTTGGTGCATAAAGGACCTTTCAGTTAGAGGGGTCGATACTATAACTCAGATAGGGTCATTTGCTAGTTTTGTGCCAATTATGTAAAATTCATGGACTAGAGCTCATTCTAGCCTGAGATTAATTGGCATCATGCTACTTGAAGTCCCCAAAGTTGCAGTAGAGGCGGATGAGAAGGATCCGAGAATCCTCAAGAGAGCAGCTCTGTGCACCTGCTCAGCTTGTTTGAGAGATACTTGCTGGACTGTGTATCAAATGAGATATGTTCTCTAAAGATGAGGTCTGCTTGATGTAGAATACAAAAAGAGACTCATTTTTACGCTCGCATATTTCAAGATATTGCTAAACTTATTCAGGTTTTTTTTTTCACTGTTGTGGAAATGGTCTCCACATGATTTGTGAACAAAAGGTGTTGGTCAAGCTTTTGGCGACTTGTCTCAGGGGTGAGCCATGTATTGTGATATTGATGGCTTCAGTTTGACCTTTTGTGAAGAGCACGGTATCTGTTTTATCCATGTTGGCAATAGTGCACCATTTATAGGACCATTGAAAAATAGTGAGTAGGCCTTTTGTCAAATGATCTTCAATATCATGTAAATTTATAGCTCTCAGCCATATTGTTAAGTCATCAGCAAATGATATCTAGCATGGTATGCTGTTTGTCATGTTTTTTTATGAAAAAGATAAACAGAAGCAGAGCCACCACACTACCCTGAGATATACCTGAAGTGGGCTCAATCCAATGTGATTTGTGAGAATTTACAAGGTAGCAAGCTTACCTGTTTGATAGTTATGATGCAACAAACAGTGGAAGTCAACCCCAAAGGCCAGCATCTTAAAGTAGATAGATAAGGCCTTTTCGCCACAGATTGCCAAAGGCCCTCTCCAGGTTCACGTAACGTGCCACTGTGTTTTGACCCATCTTAAAGCCTTCCAAAATCTTAATGGTAAACAGTAACATTTTGAGGCTTTTGTTTTTCTGATAAGCATACTGACAAGGGATGAACAGATACTGCTCATACATGGAAGAAATGAGTCTATAATCCATAATTGTTTCATATAGCTTGCCTATAACATTGGAGAGAGTTAAGCTCCGATATGACTTTGTTTTAGAGTAGTCATCTTTCCCAGGTTTGGGAACATATATGCGATTTTCACATTTCCACTTGTGAGCAACAGTGCCCTCTTGCCATCATTTTTGAAATGTCTGTAGGAGGGGCATATGGCTCCAGACTGTTTTATCATTATGGCTAGGACATTGTCGGTCCCTGGTGCTGAGCATGTTTTGATTTTTCTAATAGCATGCTCAACTTCGGTCAATCTGATGTTGCTGTTATGTTCAGCAGTAGTTTCATCATTTGCCAGGTTATTTGTTTTAGTAGTGATTAACTGCCCAACGTGTAAATCAACAAAATGGCGCCATTCTTCATCAAAGTCTTGGTTGTTGTTTTCTTTCTTTCTATGAGTTTTCTTGAGAATTTGACGTACATTGCAGTCATCAAATTGAACAATATCTTGGTCATTGTACAGGGGTTGTACGACTGGCCTGGAGCTTGCCATTGTTTGGGTACACATTTTGCTCCATACATAAGGGTCATCAGGATTGAGGCTTTCACACAGTACCCTGAAGCTTACTTGCTTTGCATAGTTATATTCATTTATGAATTTGTCTGCTGCTGTTTTTAGCTTTGCTGACCTAAGGTTGCAGAGCTTATATGATCACTCATGTCTGTCCGTCCATAAACTTTGGGTTGCGAGTGCGATACCATGCACAGTTTTCAAGTTAGCCCAATATAACTTTCAGGACTTATTACCACTTATATAAAAACTCGCCACTACTTTCGGACCTGTATCCACTATCGGGGCAACCTTCTCCATTGAGCTTCGTCTTTGAAACAGTGGGGCGCTTGGCACTCAGCCTATTGCTGACCCTTATTTCATTGCCTCAGGGCGACTTCTGTGTCTGATACACAATACTATTTCTGGGGCCTGCAACTGGTCACTGTTCGCCCTTGTATTTTTTACATTTTCAGGTAATGCTCACTGTGGAAAAGTCCCCCTATATGTTGTACATTACATTCATTTGACAAGTTAACCTTCCATTAACACTGATCACACATATATTTTGGACGCTACCTCTTCAAAATATCCAGGTGACTTGGCTGCCATTGTGAAAAAAGCAAGTTCTGCACCCAATGCCAATGGTTTGTAAGTGAGCATTGGGATGATCTTGCCGAGTGGGGTGGGAAGAGGGTTATAATATATGAAACCAAAAGTATATATTTTGCAATTATTTCAGAGCATCAATATAAATGATATATATGCTGTGGCCGCGATTCACTTTGATATCCAAATCAAGTGTACTTTTGTGAGACTGTCCCGCAATCAATGCATTAATTGTGCA
The DNA here is from genome assembly GCA_964020975.1 of Hermodice carunculata. NCBI lineage: Eukaryota > Metazoa > Annelida > Polychaeta > Eunicida > Amphinomidae > Hermodice > Hermodice carunculata. The sequence continues at coordinate 995,264 of OZ026630.1, forward strand.
GTGTTCAAAATGGCACTTGAGCATGGCCTGTCGCATTTGGATTTGTAACTAACAATAATAACTGCTTCAGACACAATCGAGCAGGTAGATTAAAGTTAAGATTGTAAGTCATGTTTCAAAAGTACTTTAACGACTGTTTGCCCTGGTAACTCAGAGAACGGACACCTGGAACCGTGCTGAAAACTATTCACTATGATTTTCCTTTCCCACAATGCATTGCACCATGTTTACATAGGCACTCAAGGTGTGTGTGTGTGTGTGTGTTTGTGTGTGCATGCCTCAATGTTGCATTTGGATTTATAACAAATGATGATAACTGCTTCAGACACAACTGAGTGGGCAGATTAAAGTTAAGATTGTAAGTCATCTTTTAAAAAAAACGTTGACGACTCTTTGCTCTGGTAACTCAGAGAATGGACACCTGAAACCTAGCATTACTATATACCAATACCACACCCATCGTGGCTATATATGCAGCAGCTATGCTTTTTCCCTCGCCCAAGTTAACCATCCAGACAAGTTGAAATAAAAAGCTGTGTTCGAGTTGACTTTACTGCAAAATAACGGCACACGTTAGCCAGCTTTTCTGTTAACTTTGTTTTACAACTTGGTTACGGTTGGTTTGAACAACCTTTTTTTTTAACGGGTGGTTGTTTGTGGGGTAATTTTGCTGGTTGGTCACCTGAATCACAGTTCTTGAAACATGCTACAGAATTTAGCCAAAATAAGTGTTTCTCATGTGAAGAAGTTTATAGAGAAAATGATCCAGGGAATGTAAATTTGCTGCTGCAATTAGGCAGCACCGTGGTCTCGCGCGTCAGGTCATTTAACACTGCAAAAGCACCCGTGCGAAGGAAATCGGGTCGTTTTGAGCAGGTGGGGACTGGGGTCGGTAATTACAGGTCCTACTGTACCATGATTATACCTATTCCGATGCAGAACCTGCCAGGGTATATCAAAGAGAGTGAATGTAAGAACATTTTCAAAAATAAGGTGAAATCATTCTTGATGCATGAGATGGGAGTTCTGCTACTGGAGAGGGACCGCTTTATATATCTATAGTTTCAGTATCTTAGTGTTACCAGGAACCTGTAATTTATATTTATGGCAGGTCCCTGCAGTTATAAAAATTAAGCATTTGGTGCTATATTTATTGATATATTAATTTATGGAAAATTTTGATCAATCTTTTAATTCATAAATGATTGAAGCCTTTCAGCTACAAACCTGTGCAAAGCAACTTTTAAATATTTCTCCGATTCCATACTTGCATTTCTGTTCTTTCATGCTGTGGTCCACCATGGAAACAAACCAAGGCAAGATTCCCTAGGCATTTGGTACTCCCATTTCATGCATATGAGTTAGGTGTACTTTCAGCAATTACATTGCACCATCCTGGCATATGTGTGCATGAAATATTATCAATCAACATTCAGTGATAAAAGTTAAGTACATTCAGGCCTAGTGATTATCTTAATGTATTTTTTCTTCTTGCTTTTGAAGAGAAAATACACAACTTACTTATTGTGGGATAATTTATCTGTTAATTGTCCCTGAATTAATAACCATAATATGTGTGCAAAAATTCTCTTAAGCCTTGTAAACATGTATGAATGCAAAATTTGTCTTATCTTAATTGATAACATGGTGATGTTTTTTTTTTTTTAATATTTTACTAATTTTTGCTAATTTTCATCAGATTTTTTGTACAACCTGAGGGAAAATAGCCAAATCAGTACAATAATGACTAAAATATTGTGATTTCGTGATCTATGTGAAGGCAAGATACTCGAAACTCCCCAGATAAACCATTTTGCATGCTCAAGTTCAAAATTTTTTGTAGGGGGTGGGGGAGGGGTGCGGGAATGCCCCCAGACCCCCTTTGCATGCCTTCGGCCCTTTGGACCGTGTAGGTCACATTTGGGCCACTGGAAAAAATTACGGACTTTTTGGGGCCATTTGGGTCTCTGACTGAGTTTTTAGCACTGGCCTGGGTTGACCAGTATTTATTAATGAAGGGCAGCTTAAAAGTACTTTTTTTCATTAATTTTAGGGTTGGGCCTTTTTAATAGGGTCTGTCAGGTTACCGGAACCACACATTTATTTTTGTTAGGCCCTGGGTAACTTGGACATTTGTTGAAACATGTTGAAAAAAATGTTTGTTCATTCCCCTTTTACACATTACCTCTTTTGACATCAGTTTAATTTGTTACCTGGGCAGAGCAGAAGGCACTTGTAGGGTGTATACAAATCTAGGTCCCTTTTTATATTGGTGGCACCACCTACAGTAATATGGAATATAGGGGTCATAATATGAAAATCTTGTGAAAACTTTTGCATGTTTAATTTTTGGCCGTTCTTCACCAAACTTGGTGGGATTATGGAGGAGGTTAAAGTCTAAGTTTCTAATGATACTAGTGGTGCCACCTATAATTTGACAAAATATTATGAGCCAAAATGTGCTTTAAAATATGAAATTCCATATTTGGAAAACTAATGGGATTAGACTTGCCAAATTTATAGGATATATAGACCATGCCTAATGCTAGAATTTTATGCTATATTAGTGATCTTGACTTATTTTTTGTGAGATCACCATGCCTGTAAAGTTCTAAGTGATTTTATAATGGCAGGGTGCAGCTTGGACATAAATGACAAAGAGAATTGAGCCTCCAGATCAAAATTGCACTTGATTACATTGGACATAAAACTGCTTGGTGACCTACTTTTTGGGTCACTATGACCTAGTAATGATGGAGTTTGGCGCTTGTCCAAATTCTTTTTTTATAACTTGGGAAAAGTTTGAACAAACAGACCATATATGTAAAGCTGGATGTGGAGGGCACATTTTGGACAGTGACAATTTTTTAATCCGGGTTGAAGGTCAAGGTCAAATGGCCAGTTTGAATTTAGGGGTCATCTCAGGAATGCTTTACACCCCACAATTTTTGAGTTAGGCCCATATAATGTTTGGAAGTTATGAGGTGTATGAAAATCTTCGTTGACATTAATGTTGGTCGTGCCACTTATGGTAGTATGTACTATACAGGTCAAAATGTGAAAATCTTGTGACTATGATATTGTCCACAGTTTTGACTTGTCTCCAACAATTCAAGAGATCAGTAAATTTGAGTCAATATATTCAGATTGAGAAAAATATATTCTCTATGCTGCACTGTCATCACTGACGTCCATTGAGGACCTAAAAAAAAAAAAGTCTGGGTAAAGGTGGTGGGAGCTTTGAAAGAATGAATGAAAAAAGAAGAAAATTGTTCTACTTCTCTCCCCGCTCTAAGTTGTGATCGTTCCACACATACCTTGGCTAGTATTCGATATACTCAATCTGCAAATCTAAATGTCATACGGTATCAGAAAAAAATACGAAAAGTCTGTATTTTTTTTCTATTATTTTTTTTGAGCTGTCAAGAAGTTGACTATCACCACACCGGAAGTGGAAGTATACCAAATTGGTAAAATTTTCAGGGATTGTCCCTGATGATGGGCCCCTGGACAGTCGGCATCTCAGTTGCATTCTCTAATGTTTGCACTCAGCTGCTATGTTTGCAGTGTTCATGGTACGTCAGTTCACATTTCAATATTCATTATGAAATATTTTGATATCCATTCCAAATATATTTATTTCACTGAAACTTACCTGGAACATACTGGTACAGTAATTGGACCTGTGACAAAGTAATCTAATTAAATCTTATTAAATGCTTATCGTTATCAAGGTTACTTCCATGATAGTGGCTTCCCTTGCCTTAATGAGAGTCTCTCGCCTATTACATGTATTGGAGTTTTGTATTATGTACACATGTATACATGTGTATTATGGTGAAAAAAGTATTTTTATTCTGAGTGTGAGTCTGCTGTTGTTAAATCTTAAATGGTATGAAAATCTTTCTTGTCAATGGCTTCACAAAAGTGAAGTTATCTTGGTACTCAGATCCCATCAGAGGGACAGCACAGTTGAATGCAACTCAAAATTGTGTTTTTGATTTTGTTGAAAAAATATTTGCTGAGTTATGAAAGTGTCATGATGATTTTCTTCTTCTTCCTGTAATGTACAGACTGTATTCAGAGTATTATTGCACAGTGAATGGCATACACAATAAAATGTTTAGTAAATTGAGTTAAAAGTTTAAAGATGGTTGCAGTTTATTGGGTCAGGGCGGTTTTAAAGTCTTCTGCTGCTGCTGTATCAATGTGCTCCTGGCAAAGACTGTTCCACATGCACACTGTGGTTGGGCAAAGACTGTTCCACATGCTCACTGTGGTTGGGCAAAGACTGTTCCACATGCACACTGTGGTTGGGCAAAGACTGTTCCACATGCACACTGTGGTTGGGTAGAATGACTGCTTGAAAGCAGTGACTTTGCTGAATGGGGTGATAAACCTGTTTTGGTGTTGACATGTGTATGTCGTGGCTGATTGGATGTAGTCTTGGAGCTGGAGATCAACCAGATTTTGGTGGATGTGGTACATCATTATAAGTAAGCCCTTTCCCATCTAGTTTGGAGAGTTTCCCATCCTAACTGGCGAGCATTTCGGTGACGCTAGCTCTTCTGTCCCAATTGTTAAAGGCTGTTCAAGATTGGACTATGTCTCTGCACTCTCTCTGAGCAAGTGATGTTGGTTGCCATCTCCAGGCTCCATACAATGCTGGCATATTCTAGGATCGGACGTACTCGGGTGGTGTAACACTGCCTTAGCCTTTGTTGGACTGGATGAAAGGTTTCTCTGTATCAGTGCTCTGGTACCATCTGCTTTTTTAACAATTGAGCTGACTGTGAATTGAATTAATTTCACTGTATTCTTATCTTCCCTTGTTTGGCTGATGCCACAAAACTGTGAAAATAAAAACACAGTGAAATAGTATTTTAACATTGTGTGAATTTAAGGAATTATATCCAAATTAGTGAAATTAAGACTATAGTGAATGTCAAAAATACAACAAATGAAAATTTAAACACGTGAAAATAAAGCAATTTACAGTTTATGGTTATTCCATGATAATTTAGAATGGATGCAGATTCCTCAGTATTTTGCTGAGTCACAATTTGCCAGTTGAACATTGTGAATGAAATATCTGCCATTGTATGGCTTCTTGATTTGTAATATGAATGACCTGACACCTGGTGGGGTGAAATTCATTTGCCTGTTCTGTTCCCATTCTTTCAGTGTGTCAAGGTCATGCTGTGTAGTTTCCTGGTCTTGTGTGCTATTGATTGACCTGTACAGAGCAAAGTCATTAGCAGAAAGCTGAAGTGTGGTGCTGGCTGATATTACATCAGGAAGGGCGTTTATGAACAGCACAGGACCCAGAACTTTGCTCTGAGGAGCTCCATATGTGACTGATGTTGCTTCTTATGTTTTGCCATTAAGCACTACACTCTGGGTTCTACCATCTGGGAAACTTTGAATCCATTCTGAGGACAACCCCTGCACTCCTACATGAGCTAGCATTGCCAGTGCACAGTGATGAGGTGCCTTGTTGAAAACAATGTTGTTTGTTTGTCTTTACTTTGCAATCAAGATTGAGGTGTCCAAAATATCAGTGATCATGAGCAAAGTCATTCACTACACATACACCTTAATGGATAAATCATCATCATAATATTAAAGATAATTATGTTGTATTGCCCATGAGTATAAAAAATAAAATATATTAATGATTAGTACAAGTACAAAACACAAATTTACATGGATCCTTCTCATCCCAGTTCAACTGAATTCAAATTTTACATGTATCCCATTGAGTTTGCTTATTGAGAGGACTACAGAGCATTTGCCAGCAGTAGTTGGCATTAGTCAGCTTTTCAGAGCGTTTGCCGGCGTTGAAAGGGTGTCAAACGCTGGCAAACGCCGAGTAACGCTGGCTAACGCGTAGCCCCAAAATGCTAAATTGGATTTTGGCGTTTCCCAGCGTTAGTCAGTGTTTGGTAATGCCGGCAAACGCTGTCTCATGCTGGGAAACGCTGTGTAACACCGGGAACTGCCCTGAAACGCCGAAACGCACCCACTAATGCCGAAACAATTTACTAGTGAATAGAATGGATGTTCTTCAGCACTTTTAGGATGGCTCTGTCTACCGATAGTATTCTAGAGTTAAGGGTGGCAGGGTCTGGATGCTCATCCTGACATGGGGTTTCGCCACAGGAGTCTAAATCCTGAAGATTGGGTGGGAGGGCTGGAGCATCAGAAGAGGGAATGTGATCCTCAGCGCTATTGCTTTCGGAGTCGGTAAGTCTGTGGACACTGAAGAAACCTCCAGATGGCTGGCTTGCTGTAGTTTCACTTTTGACAAACCATCAGTGTTTTTCTTCTGCTTGTCCTTGCCTGCTATCACTCTGAATGTCGCCAAAGCGGTTTTGTGGGTGGAAATGATTCTCCCGGTGGACTCCCACGGTCTTTGCGCAGCTTGTGGGATGCTGGCTGTGGCTCTGGGGTTGAATCTTTCAGGTGTGATGCACTTGCCGTGATGTTTTGTATTCATGTGTCTTTGGTAATTGTCTGGCCTGCCAAAAGAGCACAAGCATTCAGGGCATGTAAGTCTACATGTTTCCCTGTCGTGTGTGTGTAAATGTCTTCTTAAAGACCATGCTCTGCTGAAATTTTTGAAGCAGATTATACAAGTAAATTTCATGATTGGAGGGATGACAGCCCCAACTGCATCAGTGACTATATCTAGGAGTCTTTGACGTTTAGGCCTAACGCATTTATTGTGCGTAATTCGTCAATCCACGTGGCTTCCACGGCCAACCGTGACCACGTGTTGTTGTTATTTACAGTCTGGATGCCAATTACTTGTAGATCATTAATACTATGGTTAAGAGAATTAAAATGGGCCACCACTGAAGTGTCCTTTTTGAGAGAGATATCGGATCTATGCTGGGAAATTCTCTTATTAAGAGTTTGTGAGGATTGTCCTACGTATTGAATCTGCTACTTCTTACAAGATATAAGGTAAATTACATTGTAGGACTGGCAATTGATGTGTTGCTTAACGTAATGCGTTAAATGGGTCACCCTTGATCTGAAATAATCTGTTTCTAATATGTACAGACACGTGGCACAAGGAATACCACAAGGAAAGATCCCAACTTTGGGTTTATTGCTTTTAATATCGGCCTGTACTAAGAAATTGCGTAGATTTTTAGATCTTCTGTAAGTGATCCTGGGTTTCATGTTGAACAGGTGGACTGTTTCCACATTATGCTGCAGAAGGTACCAGTTCTTTTCTATTTCATGCCGACAAATGGGGGAGATAGGGTTGTACGTTGTGATCAGATTGATGTACTGCTGATGGGCGGAGGTGTTGGTCCGGTTATTTCCAATATCTTTAGTATGATCAACAACACTTCAACAAGTGGCCATATTGACTGATCTTGCACACACGTGAAAGGCACACGGTCTATTTGAAGTTTGGCATGTTGAAAATAGATGTAGGCACAGATAGGAAGGAAGCCTGTGTGCAGCAACCCTTCACAAACTATTGCAAGTTCTGCACTTCTATGTCTACTGTATATGTCCTGGTCGGATATTTTCATAGGCATGTGCAGTAATCACCACAATACTGTGATTTTTAGACACACACATATTAATGTATGGGAAAAACAAGCAATTGAAGTGTTGTCAGTTTCGTATCAAATATTTTTATTTTTTACTTCTTTTACAAACCATCTTAAACTTTGAGACTCTGTCTTAGTTTGCTGGTTGTGCAGGAGAAGTAGATGTTATGGTGATGTCAGTTACATGATAGACATACTTGTTGGTTTAGGTATCCACCCATGGGGGGATTTCTTCTGACTTCTGCTTTTCTTTTCAGGTCAAACTCAAGAAATACCATGCTACACTGAGAACACCAAAGATCATCAGTGCTACATTAAATATGTGAGATGGCTTGTCTCAGATGCTGACACTTCCTGTCAGATGCTGACGCTTATTGCACCTGTTTCTATTAGACTGACTTCACATTTTCGTCAATTTTTTCCCATTGGGAGCTGTGTGGTTACTTTGTTGGAGTCAGGGAGGTGGCGAGGAGATGCTGGCACTGAGAGGGGTGTGCTTGACAGGGGGAACAGCTGGGGGACATCCCCCCACTGCTGCCACCTCAGCAAAGACAAAGGCTTACTGGCAGAGACAGGGAAATGGGATCAAGTAAATAGTGAAACCGGCTTGATGATGTCAGACACTTCACTCCATGGACTTAGAGGAATGGGTGGTGGTGATGGAGGCATACCAGCTCCAGCCTCCTCATATGACCGTGCAGCTGCAGAGGGCTGTGAACAGACCGCGCAGTGTGCTGCTGCAGACTGCATTCTTACTGACAACATGTTGTCAATAAAGGCTGCTGTGTCAGGCAAATGTGTCACTGACAGAAGGCTGCCAGTACAAACTGCTGGGTCAGGCAGCATTCTGGCTGACAGCACACTGCCAGTACAAACTGCTGGGTCAAGCAGCATTCTGACTGAAAGCACACTGCCAGTGCAAACTGCTGGGTCAGGAAGCATTCTGACTGACTGCATGCTGCCAGTACGTGTAAGTGGGCCTCCTCCAGCTTCTGTGCAGCAAAGAAAAAACCGTGAGCCTGTCTTACCCCAAAACTTACTACAGCAAGTTACTGCCTTAGTCAAGACTGGGATAGTTACAGACATAAATAGCAAGCAGAACCAATGTCCTGTGAATGTACCCAGTAATGAAAACACAGGAAGAAGTGAAGAGAAAGGTCTTAATTCAGGGCCACAAATGAGCACAAGTGTTGAATGTGTGCTGTCTACTGGCTCAGAAGAGCCAGGTACCGCAGGGGAACAGTTCGTATGTGGTCATGACTCTGTGCACAGGACAGTGACCACTGGCTCTCAGGTGTCCACTGAACAAACACGAAGTGTTGATAACACATGGAAGACACAAGAAGCTCTCCCAGGAGACATGATGGCGTCAACAGAGGAAGACAGTGCAATAAATGAATGTTCGGAGACATACACAATGGATGTTTCAGTGCTCTTCTCAGGTAAGTAGCTCCATATACGTTGTCTTCACCTTGCTTCCAGCAAATGGATAATGAAGACTCTATGTTTCTCTTTATCACTATCATCATTGAAGCAGTTGCGAAAGGCTGGGTCTAATATAGAGCCTTGAGGGACACCTTTTAAAATGTGAAGCCATGTACTGTGATCACTTCCAATTTTAACTCTTTGCTTTCTGTGCCTCAGGTAATTGGCAAAAAGTTCTGTCGACCTGGTAGACAGTCTGTATGCATGTAGCTTGGCAATTAAAAGGTCAGTTGGCAGGCAATCAAAGGCCTTAGATAGGTCTATTAGAATTGCAGTGCAACAGTCTGTCTCTTATCCATGTCAGTCAAGGTGTTATGGCAGCTATGACTTTCACGAAAAGCAGAGAGTTATGGTCCTTAAATTTTGCAGCAAAACTCAGAAAATTGAATGTTTAGTATGGCTTCAGAAACCTTTGAGAGACAAGATAAAACACTAACTGGCCTGTAGTTATTCTTGTTCAACACATCTTTTTTATAGATGGGATCTACTTCAGCTACCATACATGTGTCAGGAAAAGTGGCTGTGATGAGGTTTGTGTTGACTGTTGTGGTAAGTGGCGGTGATAAAGCCTCAGCCCAGACCCTGTAGATTCTGTTAAGTAGGTTGCCTCACCCCACAGCCTATGTGGGATTAAGCATCTGGAGGTACATCTGTATGTCAGCTGAGCTGACAGGAAGAAAATCAAAATTGGCACAAGCTTTGCCATGTGCAATAATTTAGCTTTTATACTTGGATGATCTTTAAAATGATCTATGCTGTTTGTTACGAGGTATGGTGGGGTATGTTAGAATCATCAGGATTGGCCCGGTTATTTCCAATATCTTTAGCAACATCAATATAATAATCATTTATGATAGTGCATACACGGAAAGGCTCACTCACTCATATGTTTGAAAAAGACAAAACATGTAACTAAAGAATCAAATATATGTTAGGGCCATTCCATGGTATTTCTTTCGTGATGGACATGATATTTTTACAATTTAAAAATCGTTTTCAGACAAACCAACTAGTTCTCTTCAACCTTTTGGGTATATTTTGATACCTTATTGGGTAACTGTTGACCATGAGAAAAATCAGGATCTAGCTGATAATATTTTGGGAGAAACATATTAAGATTAATAACTGTGATGGACAGGACATCAGCCAGACATGCATTTTAAAATTTTATGTTTGAACTAAAAACTCTGCTCTGTCTTTTACCTTAACACAATGCAAGTAACTGATTTTATTATAATAAGAATAAATTGAGCGTCGCTACTAAACACACTTTGTAGTCGTCAAGCCCAGTTGGCTGCTAAATGGATTAGCAATCCTATTGGCAGTTCATCTATGGCGTGTCCCTGCTAGGATTGATTATTTACACTCATGGCAGACATAACATTTTTATGCTACCATGTGGTCACCATTTTGTCATCATTCATGCTGTAGTGTCAACAGTGATCCATAAATGAATCAAAGTTGCAATAGAAATATTCTAGAATTCTTACCTGGATATTGAACCTTTCCTTAACAACAGGTATCATTCCTGATGATTTTAAACTGGCCAGGTTGACTGCCATTCATAAGTCAGGACCAAATAATGAATGTAATAACTACCGGCCGATATCCATTCTATCAGTTACAAGTAAAATACTAGAGAAAGTTGTTCATGAAAGTTTCTACTTGTAAATATATGGACTCTCAAAATCTAATTGCAAACCTACAGTCAGGTTTTTGCCACCTGCACTTGACTACAACAGCACTTGTTCAGCTCTATGATGAGCTGCTTCAGAACATTAATGATGGTAAAGTAAACAGTGCTATACTAATCAACTTGAGGAAAGCATTTGATACCATAAACCACAATTGTCTTTTGTTCAAGCTACAATCATATGGCGTAGATGCTATAGCAATCAGCTGATTTAAATCATACCTTAGTCATCGTATGCAAAAGACTTTTTTTCAGGGTTTGTTCATCAGAGGATAAGGAGATGACAGTAGGCATCCCTCAAGGCTCCATTTTATGGACCCCTGTTGTTTTTTTAGTGTTTATAAACGATTTACCAGAAGTAATTGAAGAAGCCTCAACACATCTTTACACAGACGATACTACCATTATTGTGTCTGATTAGGATGTGTTCCAACTGTGCCAAAAGCTAAACCATATTTCAAACTGCATTGCTATATGGCTCAACACTAATAAGTTGTTTTTAAATACTACAAAATCTCACGTGATGATCTTGTGCACAGCTAAGCAAATGTTGCAGATTTATCTGAGTTTAAAGTTTACATAAATGAGGCAGAGCTCAAACGAGTACAGTCTAGTAAGATACTTGGTGTAATAATAGATGAGACCTTGACATTCACCACCCATATTGACTCACTATGCCAAAAGATATCTAGAAAAATTGGTGTGTTGAAAAAGTTAAGAGGAACAATTCCATACCACACCCTACACTCTTTGTGCAATGCTATTGTTATGCCTCACATTGATTATTGTGACTTGATATGGGGTACATGTGCACAGACTCAGCTGGACAGGATATTGAGGCTACAAAAGCGTGCCGCTTGAGTCATCACAAACACATTCTGACCCACTCTTTAAGGACCTCAAGTGGCTGCCTCTATATAAATGGATTGATTTCTATAGATGCATATTAGTGTACAAAGGGTTGCATGGACTACCACCCAAATACATGTGTAATAAGTTAAGGTACACCAGTTCTGTCACTATCACTTTTTAAACCAAGACCTAAATGTGAAATTTTGAAAAGAAGCTTTTATTACAATGGACCCAATTCATGGAACTTTTTACCTAGTGAGATTGATCCAGCAAACACCCTGCAGTCTTTTAAGAAGCTAGTTTTAAAACACAAACTTAGAACATAGTACCATGTGTGTGATCTAATGATCTAAGACTGTTTTAATCTATTAATGTAACTTATTTTTTTTACTTAATTTATTGCTGTAAGACTTTCATTGCATTTATCTAAGACTGTTTTAATCTTTTAATTTAACTTAACTTATATTTTTATTTAATTTATTGTTGTAAGACTTTTATTGCATCTTCTTTCATCTCTGACTGTACTCCACATCCCATGACTGCTGGGCCACAATGTTAACAAGCTTTTTGCTTATTGTGTTTTACCCAGGTTAAATAAAGTCTTATCTATCTCTCTATCTCTCTATCTATCTCTCTATCTATCTATCTGTCTGTCTGTCTGTCTGTCTGTCTGTCTGTCTGTCTGTGTAACCACCCATAGTCAGAGTGTCTCACTACATGACCAAATCTTGTTTGTTTGCAGACTCTTGAAATTCTGTTGTATCAAGAATTCTTTCTTTCTGTCTGGCATTTCTTCTTCAGTTGCCGATTTTTTCAAGCTAAGAGCCTTAATTTGCTTGTTTTTTTAGCTCAGCTGACATGCCAGTCAGCGGAGCTTATGTTATGACCATCCGTCTGTCTGTAGAACTTCAGTTGTATAGTGAGGGACTTGTAGAAGGCTGCTCCTTACATTTGATACTCTATAACAATGATTCAATCACTTAACTTATTAATTACATAATGTTCCAGATTCATAGATATTACAAAAACAATACATTGTATAGGCCTACTTTCTAGTTTTGCTATAAACTCAGCTGACGAACTAGTCAGAAGAACCAAAAAAGTGATAGGCCTACCTATTCTCTTTTTATTTTTTGCAGAAGTAATAAAGTTTTGATTGTGAGTCATTGGGCCTATAGATATTGGAAACACTATAGTCTGTATTTAATGAAGACTATTTCAAAGGTTGAGAGGACCGGTTTAAAACCACCAGTTGCCTTTTGTGGGTGACTGCCTGTCTCAAGTCAGGAGTGAAATTTGTTTCTTCACATTGGTATTAGAAGATGAATGTTGATGTTTTGTTAACTCTGGAATCTCTTTGCTGTTATTGTTGGGTTTGATATTTATGAATATGGGTCATGTTTTTGTATAAGTGTATCATACTAGAGACGTCTGTTGTCCACAATTCACATTTTGGACTTCTTCTCCAAAACCGCCAACATTATTCACTTCAAACTTGTCGGGGATGTGCCTTGGGTGGGGCTCTACTGGGGTTTGTTCAAATGGTCATGCTCGAGTGATTTTTGGATTTTTTTATATATTTTTTTGTGGCACAGGGACACTTCCAAGGACTCCTAGTTCTGAATTTGTTCACCAGGTGGCACTGCGATTTTCTCTAGTTTTTTTAACATAGCTGACTTGTCAATCAGCTGTGCTTATCTTATGGTCCTCCCTCCTTTGTCTGTCGTCCATCGGTTGTCTGTCAACAATTTATATTTTCAACTTCTTCTCAAAAAGCGCTGGCCAGATCCACTTCAAACTTGGTGGGGATCTGCCTTGGGTGCGTCTCTACCAACTTTGTTCAAGTGGTCACAGTCCAGTGTTTTTGGATTTTTTTTATGATTTTTTTTTTGTTCATTTTATGGCAAAATGTTAAAAAATCTTCTCAGAAACCACTGGGACAATTGCTTTGAAATTGCATAGGGACCCTTCTGGGGACCCCTAGACCTTAATTTGTCAACAGGTGGCGCTGCAATTTTTTTCTTTTTTTTAGCTCTGCTGACTTGTCAGTCAGCAGAGCATATAGAATCCGTTTGCGTCCGTTGTCCGTCCGTCCGTCCGTCTGTCCTATTCTCATTAGACTTTTTATATTTTCGACTTCTTCTCAAAAACCGCTACATTGAATGTTTTGATTTTGCACATGGATGATCCCAAGGTGGACCTCTACCAAGTTTGCGAAGGAGATGATGATGCAATAATTTTTCCATTTTTTATGAATTTTTTAATTTATTTTTTGAAAAAAATTAAAATTTCTTCATCTTAAGAACTACGAAGCCAATTGCTTTGATATTGCACATAGGGTCATCTGGGGTCAACAAGTTCTCATTTTGGCCACCAGGTGGCGCTGTGATTTTTTCGTATTTTTTTATGAATTATTGCCTGTTCAGGCTATTTTCGACTTCTCCAGAACGGCTGGACAGAATTGCTTAACATTTTATCAGAATATAGTTGGACATTAGACAATGAAAGTTTGTGAAAATAATATGGATATGTTAATTTTAGGCAAAGTTATGGAATATCAAACTTTGCAACTGTAAGGAAGTGCTGCAGCTGTATATATATATATATATATATGTATATATATATATATATATATATATATATATATATATACATATACACATATACACATATACACATATACACACACACACATATATATATATATATATATATATATATATATATATATATATATATATATATATATATATGTGGCAATACAGTGCATATATTACACTATTGTATTTACCCTTTTGACTTCTTCTCAAAAACCGCTGTATGGAATGTTTTAATTTTGTACATGGATGTTGCCCAGGTGAATCTCTACCAAGTTTGCGAAGGAGATGATGATGCAATAATTTTTCTATTTTTAATGAATTTTTTAATTTATTTCAAAAAAAAAATTCTTCATCTCAAGAACTACCTGGCCAATTGCTTTGATATTGCACATAGGGTCACCTGGGGTCAACTAGTTCTCATTTTGGCCACCATGTGGTGCTGCGATTTTTCCTATTTTTTTATGAATTTTTGCGTGTTAAGGCTATTTTCGACTGCTTCTCCAGAACAGCATGATAGAATTGCTTAAAATTTAATCAAAATATAGTTGGACATTAGACAATGAAATTTTGCGAAAATAATGTGGATATGTTAATTTTTGACAAAGTTATTGGATATCAGACTTTGTGACTGTAAGTGAGTGCTGCCACTGTACGCCTGCAGCCATTGAAACAGCAAGGTATGTCAATTGATAATACATGTACTACCAGCAGCAGAGCTTATAGAATCAGTTTGGGTCCATCGTCCGTCTGTCCATCCATCCTTCCGCAAAATTTATTTTAAGGACAAACTTTGCTACCACTCTACATACATGTATATAGCTGTACAAATCTAGACTGCAGTCCATGTGTTCCAATACTGTAAAAGCAGATCCCAGTCAGCAGAGCACAGGATCATCATGATCCTCTTGTTTATGAATTTTTGTGTGTTTTCACTATTTTTGACTTCTTCTTGAAAACCGTCACTTTGATTATGCTGAAACGTTGGGTAAATGTTCCTTGAAGAAGGCTCACATAAATTTGTGCACCAGGTGGCATTGCTGTGGATCCCTGATTTTTAACGATTTTTTCAATTCGGGTACTTATCGATCAATGCATACATTCCTATTGATATACAATGTAAGTCAATGGGTATTCTATTGCTAATTCAGGTTTCCAATTTCTCCCAAACCGTCATCCAGATTGACTTCAAACTTGGTGGCAATGTACCTTGTGTGGCTTTCTACCAGGTTTGTTCAAGTGGTCATGCTCCAGTGACTTTTGACTTTTAAATGAATTTTTTTTGTTCTTTTTTTTTGACAAATCTTACAAAATCTACTTCTCAACAACCGCTCACCCAGTTGCTTTGATATTACATAAGAACACTCCTCGGGACTGCTAGTCCTTAATTTGTTCACCAGATGGTGCTGCAATTTTTTTCTTTTTTTTTTTTGCTCAGTTGAGCTTTTAGGAGGTTGAGGCATCCATCGTCTGTCATCCGTCCACAATTCACATTTTGGACTTCTTTTCCAAAACCGCTGGCCACCACCACTTCAAACTTTATGGGAATGTACCTTGGGTGGGTTTGTTCAAATGGTCACTGTCCAGTGAGTTTTGGAATTTTAATGATTTTTTTTTGTTCATTTGGGGGGGGGGGGGAAATCTGTAAAAATCTTCTTCTCTGAAGCCACCAGGCCAATTACTTTGAAATTGTATAGGGACACTTCTGGGGACCCCCAGACCTTAAGTTGTTCAACAGGTGGCGCTGCATTTTTTTTCTATTTTTTTATGAATTTTTGTGCGTCTTTGCTATTTTCTACTTCTTCTCCAAACCCATCTCTCAGATTGTGCTGAAACTTGATGGATGTGTTCCTTGTGGAAGGGTCACACAAGGTTGTTGTTCACCAGGTGGTCTTGCTGTGGATCCCTGATTTTTAACGAATTTTTCAATTCTGGTACGTGTTGGTCAATGCATACATACCTATTGTTTACTATGTTAGTCAATGGGAATTGCAATGGTAGTTTACATTTTCCACCTCATCTAAAAACCGTTAGCCAGATTCACTTCAAACTTAGTGGGGATATGTCTTGGGTAGGTCTCTACCAAGTTTATTTAAATGGTCACGGTCCAGTGATTTTTTTTTTTTTTTTAGGAATTTTACTTGTTAATTTTACATGCCTATTGATTACCATGCAAGTCAATGGGGATTGCAAAGTCATTAGGGTTTGCAATGCTAATTGACAATTTTTGACTGCTTCTGCGAAATCATCATCCATCATCTGGATTCATTTAAAACTTGGTGGGGCTGTTCCTTGAGTGGGTATCTACCAAGTTTCTTCAAATGGTCACGGTCCAATGATTTTTTTGCCAAATTTTTAAAAGTCTTTATCCTTGTATATACTCAACCAATTACTTTGAAATTGCATATGGACACTTCTGGGTATGAGGGTGATACATGTACAGTAGATGAGTGACCTTGACCTCATTTCCAAGTTCACAGGGTGAGATGCATGGAATTCACTGTGTATATTTTAACTTGAGAACTATTAAGGCTAGGACATTCATATTGCACATGCTAGATGTCCTTAATAAGGGCCAGACTAAGACAGTAGATGAGTGACCTTGACCACATTTCCAAGGTCATAGGGCCACTTGCTCAAATTTTACTGTTCACCTGATAAGTTGAGAGCTATTTGAACTTGGACCTTGGTGTTGAACATAATGGTTGTGCTGAGCAAAGGCCAGTCTTAGACAGTACATGGGTGACCTTAACCTCATTCCCAAGGTCACTAGGACCAAGGCACTTACGTGAATTTTACTTTTCACATTGTAACTTGAGAACTGTAGAAAGTAGGACTTTGATGTTGAATGTGTCGGTGGTCCTTTATTTAGGAAAGACTGACACTGTACATTAATGACCTTGACCTCATTCTTAAGGTCACAGGGCCACTAACATGAATTTTACTGGTCGCTTGATAACCTGAGAACTATTTGTACTGTGACTTTGATCTTGCACCAGGGGATGGCCCTCTATGAAAGTTAGATTCAGAATAAGTCAGTGACCTTAACCCCATTTCCAAGTTCATAGGGCGACTAAGTCAGCTGAGCACAGGACTGTCACAGTCCTCTTGTTTTTATGAACTTTTGTGTCTTTTGCTATTTTTTTGACTTCTCCAAAACCATCAGTCAGATTCACTTCATAGTTGTCGGGGATGTACCTTGGGTGGGTCTGTATCAAATGTATTCATATGGTCGTGCTTCAGTGATTTTAGGATTTTTGTTGATTTTTTGTGTGCTTTTTACGATCAAGTCTTAAAAAATCTTCTCTCCTAAACTGTTCAAACTTTGATGTTGCATGCAGTGGCACATGTATTAGGGCCAGACTCAAACAGTACATAAGTGACCTTGACCTTATTTCCAAGGTCACAGGTTCACTTTCCTGAATTTAACTGTATTTGATAACTTGAGAACTATTTGAATTAGGACCTTCATATTGTTCATGGTGGTTGTCCTGTGGTAAGGGCTGACACACAATGTGTGGATGACCTCAAACTTATTCCTAATGCCACAGTGTCACTAGTGTCATCAATTTCTAGGTCAGCTGAGTGTGGCCTGTTCACACACGCCTTTTGCATGATTTTTTGTGTGTTTTTGCTTTTTTTGACTTCTCCGGAAACATCACTCAGATCAAGCTGAAACTTGGTGGATATTTTCCCTGTGGAAGGGTCAAACAAACTTTTTCACTAGGTGGCACTGCTGTGGGTTCATGATTTTTTTAATGATTTTTTCAATTTGGGTACTTATCAGTCAATGCAGTTTTTCTGTTGATCACTATGCAAGTCATTGGGCATTGTTATGCTAATTCACATTTTTGACTTCTACTCCAAAACCATCATCCAGATTGATTTCAAACATGGTGGCATTGTACCTTGGAAAGATTGTTCAAATGGTCACGCTCCATTGATTTTTGGATTTTTAATGAATTTTTCTTCTTTTTTTGGACAAATCGTACAAAATCTTCTTCTCCACAAGCGCTCACCCAATTGCTTTGATATTACATAAAAACACTCCTAGGGACTCATAGTTCTTAATTTGTTCACCAGGTGGTGCTGCAATTTTTTCAAATTTTTATTAATTTTTGTGTGTTTTAGTAACTTGTGACTTCTTCTCCAGAACCGTCCCTCAGATTAAGTTGAAACTTTGTGGATGTGTTCCTTGTGAAAGGGTCAAGCAAAGATGTTCACTAGGTAACACTGCTGTGGATTCCTGATTTTTAACGATTTTTTTTTTTCTTCAATTTGGGTTCTTATGGGTAAATGCACCTTTTCTATTGCTTACTCTGGAAGTCAATGGGCATTCTAATGGTAGTTCACATTTTGGACTTCTCTGAAGAAACTGTCTATGAGATTTATTTCAAACTTGGCGACTATGTACCTGGAGTAGGCCACCTGGGGTAGGTCTGTACCAATTTGTTCAAATGGTCACACTTTTGGATTTTTTCTAATTTTTTTTTTTTTTTGTTGAAAATCTTTAAAAAAAGTTTTGATAGGAAAGTTTAACATGGGAATTCCTTGTAATGGTTATAACTTAAATAATTTTGGCCAGATTTATGCCAAACTTGGTAGAGATGTACCTTTTATAAGTGTCTACATATTTTGTGCAAATGGTCATGCTCTAGTTAAGTTTGGACCTTGACCTCATTCCCAAGGTCACAGGACAAGTGACATGGAATTTACTGTTCACTTGATAGCTTGAGATCTGTTTTGAGTTAGGACCTTGATGTTGCACATGTTACTGTTTCTCTATGAAAGTCATGCTTAGACAGTACATGAGTGACCTTGACTTTGTTTCTGGGGTCACAGTGCAGCATATATGAATTTTACTCTTCACTATAACTTGAGAACTACTGGAACTGGGACCTTGATGTTGCACATGGTAGTGTTCTTCTAAAAGGTCAGACTTACTCAGTACATGGGTGACCTTGATCCTATCCCAAGTTCACAGAGCTGCAATTGTGATGAATGTCTGGGTCAGCTAAGCATGGGCTGTTCACACAGCCCTCATGTTTTTTTCTGAAATTTCATGTTTTCTGTCATGTGGCTTTTCCAATTTAATTTTAAATGTACAAGGCAACAACTTTCCTTTGTTGGCATAAAGACAATTTGCTTTGAAGCAAATCTTTCTAGTTTTACAGTGCATCTCTCTATGTGCTTGGAATGTTATTACTTCAAGTTATACAATTTCTGCCATTAAAAGTGAAACTAAGAGATTTTGTCAAAGTGCTAGAATTCTGTCTGCTTTGGCATGATATGCCACTTGTTGTCATATTTATGCAAGATGTTATTTTGACCTTAGCTCAAGTAACTGTTTGACTTGAAAAGGCTTCTGCAATTGGCATATGAAGATTTAAGTGTTCTGTATAAATTAAAGTGATGAGATTCTATGTTTTATGCAGAGGCCTTTGACAAAGCCTACAAGAAGTATGAGCGGAGGGCAAGGAAAGAAGCCAAGAAAGCTGCGAAAAAGGCTGGCAAGAAACGTGGAAAGGTTATGGAGATTGACGTGGTTGATGACATGGCAGCAAAGCGACCAAGGAGACCTGCTCCAAATTATTTTATTGCCATACAAATTATTAATCCAACCGTAAGTAGCTGTATCATCACAACTTGACATGTCAGTGTTCCTTATCGCAAAAGAATGTTGAATTGCGGCTTGTGGCAGCAGGCACGGATAATTTGCCTGTTAGATGTAGACTAGTGGAATTCCAACCAGGACAAGAAGAAGGTTGAAGCATTTGTCCTGAGGTTTGCCAAAAATTTTGCTATAATAAATATGATCTGAATGGATGAACATAGGGTGGGGGCAAGTAAAATGACATGACATAGGATGCGGGAGGGCAAGTAAAAGGTCAGAACTTGCCTGAGGGCAAGTACAGTAAAACTAAAAATCTGCAAGTGCAAAGCACTCTGCTTTCATCTCTCCCCACACCCCATTGTTACCAGCCTACCAGGTTCATCCTTGAAGGACTGTACTCTGTGGCTTGGTCTTGAGTGGAGAGGTTGGAGGATGATTAGCACCCCGTTATTGTGCGGGGATTCTGTGTCAACAGCCAATTTTCATGATAACGGAGGGAGGGGGGGGGAGAGGAGATTGAATGGTCTCACATACAACATATTGTGCTCCGACTCCCCTCACCAATTCTGCTTGACTTGTATGTTGGGATAGACTTGTGACATCAGCTGAGGTCCCCTCTCATAAAAGAGGATTTCCTCAGGCATGCTCAGTGACAATGTCAACCGAATTTGAATTGTAGCCGTTAACCGAAAACATGGTTTCAAGGAAAACAAAACATGAAAGTGCAATGTTAACAAGTTAAATACAATTTATGATAAAGATGATAATGCCCATGTAGATTTATCAGTTTATGATATTAGGATCCGTAATTCATTGTCACCTTACCAGGCATGCTAATGGATACATCCACGGGTAACGGTCGCATCAACAATTAAGAGATTGACCAAGTGATTCAATGAGGCTACTTGCCACACCCAATTAAGTTATTAATGTTTTGTTAGGCCCAGACATTGAAGTGGGTAACATTTCCTTTCATTTTTTGTGGTGGATGATCAAGTCAAGTGTGGGGTGGAGAGTAGGCTGAAGCCGTACGATGTGCGCAGTGCACTCATGGCGCAGATTTGAATGGTTATACATACATGTAATATTTATAAAAAGTATCTACAGAGGTGGATCAATCAGTGCAAAAACAGTCTGAGGAATACCTCTTAAACAATAAGTTCAAGCTATTTAAAATTTAAAATATATAATAATACTCCATCAAGGACTTGGGACTTTTAATATTTCGATTATTCCGAAGTCACAAACATGGTGCACAACATACGACACTTGGTGCCTGGTGGAGTAAAAGCAAACATCTCTGCAGTGAGTGACAAAATGTACAAAATGAGTGAATTAGTGATAGGAGTAGCATGTTTTCCTTGTGAGTTAATGACAGGAGCAGCATATTTCCTCAGTAAATTGACGACAGGAGTAGCATGCGTCCTGAGTTAGTGACAGAAGTAGCATGCTTTGTTACTGAGTTAGTGACAGGACCAACATGCTTTATAAGGGATTTGGGGACAGGACCAGTGTCCTTTCTTAGTAAGTTAGTGCCAGGAGTAGCATGAGTGAATAACTGGAGTAGTTCGCATGCTTTTTACCAAGTTAGTGACAGGAGTACATGCTCTCTTAGTGAATTAGTGATGAGTAGCAGAATTAGCTTGCTCCCTTGTTTGTTAGTGACAGGAATAGTATACTTACCGAGTTAGTGAATTCCAACATGCATTCGTAGTAGGACCACCAGGCATTTCTAGAGATTTAGTGACAGGATCACCAGGCATTCCTAGTGATTTAATGAAAGGACCACCAGGCATTCCTAAAGATTTAGTGACAGGATTATGAGGCATTCCTTGTGATTTGGTGACAGGATCATGAGGCATTCCTTCTAATTTAGTGACATGACCACCAGGCATCCCTAGTGATTTTAGTGACAGGACCACCAGGTATCTTCACCTGTCTCCCTGCAGGCCAGACCCAATAGGACAAGAAGACGTGTATGTGCTCATTTGCTTGTATCTACATAATATTATCAGTTGGTCATTAAAGATACGTGTAGGTAGGGCTCCACACTGGACAGAAACATCAAGTATGTAAACTGAATTAGAGTGATGTGTCTCTGTGTCATCAGATCCATGCCAAGCTGCAGCAAGTGCAGGACTGTGTGGTGGAGAGAAAGGCATGCCTGGCCCAGGCTCTGGTACCACTACCCACCCTTCACATCACCCTGATGGTCATGCACTTGGTGGGTGAGGAGGATATCAGGAGGTATGTGTATGGCTGGCATGTATCTGACAAGAGAGGGACATATCTGCAGATAGGTGTGGCTGCTGTGCATCTGACAAGGGAGGGAGATATCTTCAGATGGTTGTGTGGCTTCTGTGCATCTGACAAAAGAAGGACATATCTGCAGATGGTTGTGTGGCTGCTGTGCATCTGACAAGAGAGGGAGATATCTGCAAATGGTTTTGTGGCTGCTGTGCATCTGACAAAAAGGTAGATATCTGCAAGATATTTGTGGCTGGTGTGCATCTGACAAGAGAGGGAGATATCTGCAGATGGATGTGTGGCTGCTCTGCATCTGACAAGGCAGGGAGATATCTGCCGTTTGGTGTGGCTGTTTTGTGTCTGAAAGGGGAATGAGATGTCAGTGTGATACAGATAAGACTTAGTAAATCACATATTTGTTTATGTTTTGGTGGACTAAAACCTCTTATTGAATGCAGTATGATTTTATGTGTACCATTTTCATTCCTGAGGGAATAATTTTCTGAAGTAAGTATTTAAAATTCTTTATAATATCACCTTCAAAATATGTGAACCTTTTAGGTGAACAAGTTGGATTGGAAAGGAAAAATCCCTACTCTCAGAATTGGCATCATCAAGCTGTTATGCCAGGTAACTGACTTACAATGAGGATAGATTTAGTGTACATGTGAAAATGTAACAGTTTTGTTACCCCTCGGCCCATAAGGCCAGAGGGGTATTGTCATCACATATGCGTCCATCTGTCCGTCCATGCCTTGTTAATGCTATATCTCCAAAAAATACTCACTTTCCAGAGACCAAATTTTTATTACACAGGTTTATTGAGGTGCTTCAGGTGCTTATTGAAAAGTAGGTCACTAGGTCTCATTTTTAGGTCACAGTGGTACATTGCAAAAAAACGGCGTTAACACAATATGTGAATGTAGCTTCATCAATTATTTATGACAGTTGAACCTAAGGATGACACAGAAGCCTAGTGAAAACTAGGTCACTGGGTTACATATTTAGGTCACAGTGCTGCATTAATGAAAAATGGCCATACCATGATATCTTCAAATATTAAATTACTCATTGTAGCTGCACCAATTATTTATGACGGTTGGTCCTAAGGATGCCTCAGACACCTAGCAAAAACTAGGTCACTGGGTTACATATTTAGGTCACAGTGCTGCATTGAAGAAATGTGGCCTTGCCAAGCCATATCTCCAGAAATACTCACTTTACAGAGACCAAATTTTATCACAGGAGGCCATTGAGGTGCTTCAGGTGCCTATCAAAAAGTAGGTCACTAGGTCACATATGTAGGTCACAGTAGTACATTAAAGAAAAAAATGCCGTTAACACAATATCTAAAAAATATTGAATGTAGCTTCATCAATTATTTATGAAGAGGGATTTATATAGGGCTTTGAGTAACCTGACGCACTGGAGGGGTATTGTTGTCACCTACGCAATCGTCCGTCTGTCTATCCCTCCATCCTGGCCAAGGGGTTTTGCGGTCACTGATTAGCGTCTAGTTATTCCACCTTCCAAGCAAAAAAAAAAAAAAAAGAAAAAAATCTGAGGAACATAACAAAAATAAATGGGCAATATCCATACCATAAAGTTTCCTGTTTCAGTATTCAGAGGTCATCAGAAAATATGTAAAATGCAGCAGTTTTGTTTTATATTAAAAGGACAGCTAATGGAAAGATACTGTATATTGCAATGATTTTTCTTGCCCCCACCTATCCACCCACCAGGGCATGTGCTGCTCTCGATACCTGTCAGGAGAAACTGGAGCACTTGAAGTCTAGCCCTATACAGGTGGAGGTGTCTTCCATTGGACACTTTGGCCACCAGGTGGTGTTTGCCAGGGTCCGTGAAGGTCCAGGGCTGGAGTCCCTGAAGGCTGTAGCAGGTAAGAGGCAGCCTCATCTTGGTGCAGTCAGTGGCACAGCTGACAAGTCTCACTCTTTTGGAGTGACACTGACTCTTTTGAGTCAGTGTCACTCCAAAAGAGTGCAAAATTTTGATAAAAAGGGGAAGCTCTTCCTCCTTTCAAGAGCAAGTTTCTATGATAATCAAAACTACAACACCAATTCTTCCTCTTTCTAACATTTTTCCCCCCCCATTTGTAGACTTGGAGGTTGGCTGATCTGACATATGTGTAGTTTGGGGAACTAGGAGTCTCTAGTGCAGGAGCAACTGTGCGACCTCCAGTGCTGCCCAATGAGCCAGGCTGGTGCTGCCACCTGGGCAGGACTTGGGGGTTGTGTCTGTGGCTTTTTGTCTCTTTATGTGCAAGGTGTCACCACATTTTGGTAAAATGAATCATTTGTATTCTATCATTTTCTACTCCCGTCTTCCTGTAGAAACCTCTTATACATAAGAACTGCTGGTGGTAAGTGCAAGCGACATAGACAACTAAAACAAAATGTTAGAGAAACTAGTAAGCTTATCTGCCCATGACATTCAGGCCGAATGGCTCAGGTGTACATAGTTGGTGGATCCAATGCTTTTTTCTCGTTAGCCTGAGTTGCAAGGTTTTTTGCAAGTCAGGAGGAGTACAGATGTGCTCCAAGATTTGGACTTGCAGGTTCCAAGTTTGGTGATCTGGGAGTGCGAAGTGCCGTCCCAAGGGTTGGCTTACATCTTTTCTGGTGATGTAATATAAATGTCAAAATTTGGTTGGAATTTTCTTCTTACCTGTCCTCCCAGACAGGTAGGCCGGTTTGATTGGACAGTCGAGCAACGTTTGCACAACACAGTACCCAATTTATGTTGGAAATGTTGTGTTACGTCCAATATAAATAGTACGTGCGGTTGACCGTTACTTCAGTAGCTGATGAGCCTAGTCATAGGTGAAACCGGTCCTACTACTGATCATCTTAGGATCCCAACTTGACTTTGCTTTTTAGCCTGGCCCAGTGAAACACAAAATGTTAGAGAAGGCATAAACAACTAAAACAAGATGTTGGAACATGCAGAAACAACTAAAGCAAAATGTTCGAGCCATTATGTGAACAGACCAGCTACTGGCCCTGTAATCTCATTTGCCTGACTGGCCCAGTCACCCCCTATCAGCTGAGTGGTCAGTGAGGAGAATGCTAAACCCTTAATTACCTCACAGACCCAGCACTAGAACTAGCAACTTTCTCCAAGTTATGGTGATCAATGGAATTTGACCTCTGCCTATCCTCATGGCTTACATACACAATTCTTCCTTCTTCCCACTGTCCTATTTCATCGGTGACATGGACTAATGCTCCCAACACAAAACCTGCTGCTGTCCTTGAGCCTCTATTGCCACACATATGTAGGAACTTTGCTACTGAAGAAAATGTAAGTTACGAATGCTGCTGAGTTGTTATCGTTTCACTCCCTTCAAATGGTGCACTAGATGTAGTAGACTGTGAACTTTACTGGAAACAGTTCATGCATGGACATGTACACTAGTAACTTGTTTTGGTGTTTGTGGGTGCGTTTCGGCATTTCAGGGCGGTTCCTGGCGTTACACAGCATTTGCCAGCGTGAGACGGTATTTGCTGGCGTTAAAAACGCCGGGAAAGGCTGACTAACGCTGGAAGTTTGGATGATTAAAAGACAAATTTGCTGTATTTTTTTCTGACAGATCAGGTTCAGAATGATATTTTTACATACAACAAAGAATTTCATTAGTTCTCTTAGTGTCTAGAGGCTGGTATCTAGCATGTACCGGACATGGACATGTTGGTCCAGTTTGATGAGAACAACAGACTGTTCACCTTACTGTACATTCATCATACAGGTACATTTATGTCTCTACATGTTAGATCTGATCACCCTAAACATATTGTGAAGTGGTTGGACTTTACAGCCAGCTTTTATGGGTCAAGAGAATCTGCACTAGAACCCTGGATTGTGAATACCACTCAGAGAAAATCCTATGGTTTATATGCAATGAGAGGTTACTCATGCCAACTGTTGGGTAACATTCTCAACAAAATAATAAATACAGAAAGAAAGAACCAACTAACACAAGAGGTAGAGTTTTTAATGAGTGGAGCCCCCCCCCCCGACGCGTTTCGGCTCTCTTCGGAGTCTTCATCAGGGTATGGGGGCTCAACAAATATCAAATTTTTATTTGGTATATTAATAATGAGGTTTCCCGTTAACATGATTTAGTAATGACGACATAGTGTAGTCTTGACGTTACGTTGTAGAAGAGCTTGCAGTGTTCTTGGGGGTTTCACATCCCTGTATACCCCCATTGGGTGGTGACGTCACAATATGGCCATGATGTGACGTTATGTTTAAGAAAAATAATGTGGCTTCTTTTCAGTTCATTAGAGCGTCCAGAAATCAATGTGCAATGTTAACCAATGAAATCGTCTTAGAATGTTCAAATTACATGTGTCGTATGGCAAAATAGACCTACTTCCCTGTGCTTTGTACGTATGTGTTCCGAAAGTGAAACTGTCTTGTCGTGAATGAACTTTATAATCAGTCTGACTCACTCTCGCTGGAAAGATAAAGATCCTCCTCAAGGATTTGGTTGTATCTGATCTTCTTTAAAAGTTTTTGTATTTTCTTCCACTGTGTTTCAATTCTCAACAAAGTTCAACATTTGGACAGACAAACTCTCTTACACCACAGAAGGCCAGGTATTACCCAAAATCAAAACCATGAATTTGTGCTGGATCACAAAATGCCACCCCACATTTCTTCTACTCAGGAGAGCTTTCATGAACCTCCAGAGATGGCTCCATTGTGGGTGACAACAGACTGTAGTGGTTTTTTGCAGGTCACCCAACCTGAAGGTCATGCTGGCACACTCCCTCACTGAACACCCCTCCCCCCACCCACACACATACACACGTCCCCCCACCTCAGGTAGCAGGGAGATCAGATCTTAATCCCGGCAACGATGTAAACTAGACACTGCCTCAAAATGAACAAATCTGGTACCACAATAAGCTTCACAATAGAACGTTCATACAGCACACCACAAGGTGGCACCACAAGAGGGCTCCCGCAAACGTAATATAATATACCTCCTAACATGCAACAAACAATACATAGGGAAAACCTCCCATGCACTTGTGGAAAGAGTAAGAAAAACATTTTTATTACACACACAAATAGGATATGCAGCAAGCCTTTGACAGACATTTCACCAGAGGTGACCACACTAGTCTAGATTTGAAAATACAAATCATAGGACACATTTACACCCCACCTGATCTGAAAACAAAACAAAACACAAACACTAAGGTTACAGAGATTATCATTGGATTCTGCAGCTTTGCAGTATGGTCTCAATGTCATTGGGAAAGGAGCATATTGGTTTTGTATTATGCTAAATTTTTAATGTTCTGTGCTCATTCCCTCATGCACTACAAGTATTAATAAAGACACTTGTCTTTATTGCATAACAGCCACAACATAATGACACAGTGCTGAGGACACAGAATTACCCCTTATTGTCCTTCTGCTTTCTGACAACAAGAAAACTCCAACCAGGATTCTCCCATATTTTCTTCAAATTTGATCTTTCTTATGTAGAAACATCCCATTTGTGCTCTGAGAGGGGATCCTCCCCAGATATCAAATTTGAAACTTGCCACTGGCTCTGGAAATGCCCTTTACATCAAGGATCATGTCGTTACAGCACGTGTAAATTAAAAGGGCTGACCGTCATGTCGTAAGACCGGTGAAATGACTGCTCAGGCCAGTTAGCTTAACTGCTCTGTATGTGTACATCACTGTAGTACTTTAACAATATTTATGAGCCTCTCCTAGCGGAGGAGGGGCATGTGCAAATCATTTTTTTCTGTCCATGCGTCTGTCCATCCATCATTCATGTTTGGGATATAATTTGCTTGTCCTTTAACTTAGATGAATGAAACTTTACCTACAGGCGCATCTGGACATAATGTACCAAAGTAGATAACCAGGTCAAGTATCTTGGTCACAGTGACATGTTCTTGTACAATTGTGTCTGGGCTGTAATTCCTTTACTATTTAACTTAGTTTCATGAAAATTCACATACAATTTATATGTTGACCTAAAGGTGTGTCATGAAAAAGTGGGTCACCAGGTCAAGTATCTGGGTCATGGTGAAACATTCATGTAAAACTACATTACACTTCATGTCCGGGCTGTAATCCTGTTGTCCTTTGACTTAGAATCATGTCACTTGACACACTTGTGTATCTGGACACAAGAGTGTGTCATGCATGAAAGTTGGTCACTAGGTCAAGTATCTGAGTCATGGTGATACTATTATGTAAAACAACATTACACTTCATTTCTAGGCTGTAATTCTGTTGTCCTTCAAGATAGATTAATCAAACTTTACACAGGTGCATCTGGACATAAGGGTGTGTCATGTACCAAAAGTAGGTCACTAGGTCAAGTATCTGGGTCAGAGTGACATATCCTTATAAAATCATATCCGGGCTATAATTCCTTTACTATTTATCTTAGTTTCATGAAACAAAACTAGGTCACTAGGTCAAGTATTTGGGTCACGGTGATACATTCATGTAAACTACATTACATTTCATGTCCAGACTGTAATTCTGTTGTCCTTTGACTTAGAATCATGAAACTTTACACACCTGTGTATCTGGACATAAGAGTGTGTCATGCAGAGAATTAGGTCACTAGGTAACAAAGTGGGTCACGGTGATAGCCTATTTTTATTGCCCACAGTCATTCCAAAATGAGACCTGTGATTAGCAAGGTTATAAATGAGCCAGGGGGAGGGCATGGATCCAGCAATCTGTGATTGCATTTTAATTATTTTTGACACTACAGTATATAAGCAGAAGGTCTAACTGTTATGTTTGATGCCCCACTCAAACAGTGAAACCAATCAGACAAGTTCACCTCTTCTTTGCTATTTTGCTGCTGGGCCTTAGCTTTGTATTCTCAAAATATCAAAGCCGGCAGAGATAGTGTTGACAGTCATGTGTTATTGCATTGTTTCCATTGCTTCTTGACATGTAAAGGAGACAGTCACTGTGACTAATCCCTTGTATGTTGCATAATGATCAGTATCATGTATGTTTGTAGGCACGGTTATCCAGTGTTTCAAAGACCATGGTGTTAATCCATGTGATGACAAAGAATTCAAACCCCATATCACCATAATGAAGCTGTCAAGGGCAGGCAAGCTCAAGGCAAAAGGTAATTTCTGCATTCTACCTTCAACTGTCCATTTTGCATGGAATGTGGCAGATACAGCTATTTGTTATATTTGTTAATTAAAGTTTGAAGTGTACATGTGATATGAATTTTGTAATTTTTACCAAAATGTTCTGTATTAGCACCTATTATGCCAGTTATACCTGGTACATACAAAAGTATGCATTTAATAAGATTTACTTTCAGCACAGATGTAGGACATACCATATTGTCCAAATATTTAGCACACTCACGTAAACAGTGTACAATTGTCCCAGCCTTCCACCATTTTTAAAACAAAGAGCCAGCATAGAGAATCAGATCATATAAAGTAACCAACTGATAAACTTAGATGTTTTTGTTTTATATGTGGACCATTGCATTATGAGTGGAATGTGTGGCTGGCTCCATCTGTATGCCACAATCACTTTCTGTGCTTTACGTGATCTTGATGATATGTGTGCAGGTGTGCGACGCATAGACGAGGAGTTGTACGGTGAATTCCGTGATGTAGAGTTTGGGAAGCAGACATTGCGGGGACTGCAGCTGTGTGCCATGCTGAAAGGCAAGGACGCAGAAGGATACTACCACGTGGAGCATCAGATATCACTAGGTATGGTCTGACCTATACACCGGGTCTATACACCATGCCTTGATAAACTAGGGCATATTTGTCATATTTTCCCTAATTTTTAGTGATACAATTTGTAAGCTGAACTCATAAAAATTCTTTGCCTTAATGTGGGTACAACTGTTAAGAACTTTCTGGGTTTTGCATCAAAACTATGCCCTTTTTGTAGAAGTTGACCTTTGAGGTGCCCTTTTTAGTCCTTACCACATTAAAAAATGCCCTTTCTAGATGTAATTGCCCTGCCTTTTTGAAAAGCTGCCGAGATCACTGATCAGATATCACTAGGTATCGCCATGTTGATATCAATGAGCATTGAGTATATGTTGATATCAATGAGGATTGAGTATGTATAGTGTGTCAAGGATACTACCACATAGAGCATCAGATATCACTAGGTATAGCCATGTTGATATCAATGAGGATTGAGTATATATAGTGTATCAAGGTTACTACCGCGTGGAGCATCAGATATCACTAGGTATGGCCATGTTGATATCAATGAGGATTGAGTATATATAGTGTATCAAGGTTACCGCGTGGAGCATCAGATATCACTAGGTATGGCCATGTTGATATCAATGAGGATTGAGTATGTATAGTGTATCAAGGATACTACCATGTGGAGCATCTGATATCACTAGGTATCGCCATGTTTATATCAATGAGGATTGAGTATAGTTCTTTAATAATATCCGATACCTGATGCTTTGTCCACTGTTCATCACCAGTATGAATATCTGACATAGCTAATGTAGACAGCAAGAAACTGACTTTGAACTGAAATAGAAAAGTATAAACACCTGTACATTGATTTAAGTTTTATTGATGTTAACTTGACCATCCTTGAAGCTCATTGTCTTGGTATCAGCTGATGACCCAGTTGTTTTGTATGCTTGCAGTGCCAGACAACTGGCAGCCACCGCCCGAGGAACAAGGCACTGCACACAGCTTCCTGTCCTCCAAGGGCAGTGCATCTCCCACTTCTCAGACCAACAGAAATATCGCTGCAGGAGCCCTCCAGATGGCGCTACAAGAACTTGAACAAGAGGACCAAAAAGAAAATGAGGAGAATGAGCAAGACATGGTGACTTCATCTTTGGGTGGGAAGGCACGTCCTGTATTTACTGTAGAATTAGAGCGAGAACTGCATTGGATGTACGAAGAGCCAAGCCTTCACGTATCAAGGCACACGAGTCATGTGAACCTGGCTCACAAACAGCATCAAGGTGCTGTACTGAGGAATGGTACAGACTGTAAGCCTGACACCCCTATGTACAAATCAGACCTACAAGATATGGGTGAAGTACACACCCTAGAAGAAACAGAAGAGTCTATGTTGGCAGGGGATGGGAGGGGTGGTATGGTGGGTGCTGAAGGCACTGTTGGACAGGGAGAATATTCCAGGGAGCATGTGACCACAGTAGACACGAAAGTGTCAACCACAAAGAGGAGCTGGCACTCACCAAAGAGGAAAGGTGTGACTGACAATAAAAGACAAAGGCTGAGAAAGGGATACAAGGATGATGTGTAGTCATAGTGGCACACGCTTAAGCATCTATAGACAGCAACTTGACTTATTGTTTGGGACACGTCCTTGCAGATTAACATCTATATGCATGCTTACAAGTGTGAAAACAAGATGAACAAGAAAAGAAGATTTGCTTTGAAGCTAATCTGTGTGCCTTCTAAACTTGTAAATATTGAATGCTACAACTTTTGTCCACATTCCATTAAGCTTATGGCTAGATGAAAATTTCAAAGTCCAAATGACCTTGACCTTTGACGTCACATGTAAATTACAAACATGTGCAGTGGTGCAATGCCTACAATTTGAATCCAACATGATTAGAATTGGATGAAAATTGGCTGAATTATGGCTGGATGAAAATTTCAAAGGTCCGAATGACTTTGACCTCTGACCTTTAGAGGTCCCATGTAAATTACAAAAATGTACTGTTACAGAGTCCCTTTTTAGCTCACTGACCTAAGGTTGCAGAGCTTATACGATCACTCATGTCCTTCTGTTATTCTGTCTGTCCGTAAACTTTTGGGTTGTCAGGACAATAACATAAAAAGTTTTGATGGTAGCTCCAAATAAATTCAGGACCTGTCATATATATATATATATATATATATATACAAATCTAGGTCGAGTTCGATTATGAGGTCATGACCTACATTATTACAAAAGATATAGTTCAAAATATGAAAAATTTAAGGACACTCTAGTGTGTTTAATTTTTGATTGATCTTCATGAAACTTGGTGGGAATGATACTTGGCTAAAAATCTCAAATGTATGTGATACTAGTGGCACCACCTATGGTATTACAGAAAATATGAGCCAAAATATAGTGAAACAGATAAAATTCAATATCTTGACAAAAAAATAAGACTAGCCTTACGAAATGTATACCAGAGAAACATTAGATAAAGGCACAAGTTCTTATTAAATAACAGTGTCCTTGACTTATTTTGTCAAGGTCAGTACATAATGTAAAGCAACAGACAGATTTTGCGATCAGGAATAGTTGAGCTAGGCTTGCTAAATTTATTCGAAAGACGATGTGGATATGATGGAAGAATTTTATGTAATATTAATGACCTTGATGTATTTTCTCAAGGTCATCAAAGCTTTAAAGTTAATAATGTTATAGAATTGACATGGTTTGGGCATCTATAGTTATTAACATATGTATGTATGTATGTATGTAACATTACAGATATATTGTAGAACTACATGTACAAAGCCATGTAATGGTAAAGACATGTTAACCAGAACTTCTACGATCCGTCATGTGCGTCCATCAGTCAAATTCTGTCCGTCCATCCATTTGAAAAACATCTGTCAACTTTTGGGTTGTGAGCATGATAACTTAAAAAATTTTGATGGTAGCCCCATATAGCTTTCAGGACATGTCATATGTATGAAAATCTAGGACAATTTGGATAATAAGGTCATGACCTACAATATTATGATATATAGGTCAAAATGTGAGAAATTTATAGACACTCAAGTGTGTTTAATTTTTGATGGATCTTCATAAAATTTGGTGGGAATGTTACTGAGTCGAAAATCTTGAATGTGTGTGATATTAGTGGCACTATCTGTGGTAACACGAGAAATATGAGCCCGAATGTACTGATACAAATTACAATCAATATCTTGAAAAATAATTGAGCTAGCATTATGAAGGTGATGGCCGATATACTTCATGGAAAGGGCTACAATGTAATATAATACAAATGAGCTTGACCCATGTTCTGTAGGTCACAGAGGATTTAAAGTTGCAAGTGTGATGTGATTGATATGGGCCTTGTGTTTCGAACTTGTGATGTACAGGCTTGTGACTTCGCAGATACATTAGAGTGAAAAAAGTCTAAATAATGGAAAAGACATGTAGCACCACCTATGATTGAAATGTGAAACTATGCCCGTGAGGTGTAAAATATATTGAATTCAATATCTTGACAACAAATAAGACTAGTCTTACCAATTTTATACCAGAGAAGCATTAGATAAAGGCACAAATTCCTGCAAAATAACCATGACCTGTCCATCTGTCCATCCGTAAACTTTTGCCTTGTTAGCCCAATAACTTAAAAAGTTTTGATGGTAGCCCCACATAACTTTGAAACACATTTAGATTTGATATCTCCAAAAATAATAGTGCTAGCTTCATGAAATTGATGGTCAATATGCTTTATGGGAAGGACTACTAGGTTATATCATATAAGTGACCTTGATTCATTTTCTCAAGGTGACAATTTCACTTTTATCTGATTTGTGACAGC
The DNA here is from genome assembly GCA_964020975.1 of Hermodice carunculata. Taxonomy (NCBI): domain Eukaryota; kingdom Metazoa; phylum Annelida; class Polychaeta; order Eunicida; family Amphinomidae; genus Hermodice; species Hermodice carunculata. Next base: position 1,028,904 of record OZ026630.1, read on the forward strand.
AGAGCATTAGGCCGATTGGCCTCTTGTTTAAGCCTAACATGAACCAAATCAGATGAAAACTAGAAAAGATTTGCTTCACAGCAAATCTGGGTGCCTTCAATATGAGAACAGTCTAAAATGGTACATTTTGCCATTGTTCAGCATCATCTAGATTTTGTGTATTAGCCTAATTTGCTACAATTTTGGTTCTTGGTTCATTGAATGTGGCCATGTCACAAACTTATAAACTGAAGTTTGTATGACACCACAATCTATTATAGTTTTGAAGCTATTCAAGATTTTAGTTTTGTGTGTTTGCCTAATTTGCATAAATTAAAAGCCTACAAGTGTTTCATGGCATATTGGATACAGTTATGTCACAAATGTACATATTGAAGTTGGAATGTTACCTCTATGTATAATAGTTTTGAAGCTATTCAAGATCTAGATTTTGTGTATTCGCCTTATTAGTATAAAACTATAAATTAAAATCCTTCAACTTTGGTTCCTGGTTCATTGGGTGCACTGATGTCACAAACCTATAAATTGAAGTTGAAATGGCACTTCTATCAATAATAGTTTTGAGGCTATTTCGAGGCTATATTCAAGATTTAAATTTTGTGTAGATTCTGCTGTAGAAGTTTGAATGGACATGCATACATGCAACTGCAGAAGTGCGTATTATGTTAAAGGATTATGTGTGTGTGCTGATGCAGAATTATGCTGTGTATTGCTGACGAATTGTTCTTCACTAAGCCCTTAAAGGAAACACAAACAACTGAAACATTTGTTATTTTTCAAAACATGTCATATGAGGGCTAGCTGAAAAGTTCTAAGCCCAGCTGTGAAAGACCTGTACAAAGTCGATGGTTTTCATTTATTTCTCTACAAAGTCCCCTTCCAGGTTTACACACTTTTGCCAGTGATGCTGCAAGGCCTGCATGCCGGTCAAGAAGAAATGTTCTTCAGCCACCCTGAAAAGTCATTCACAGTGGAAATGATGTCATCATTACTAGGAAATGGGTGATTGGCTAGTTCCTTTTTCATTTTTGGAAACAGGTGGAAGTCTGATGGGGCTAAATTCGGTGAGTAAGGGGGATGGTAAATGAGTTTGAAGCCACAATCATGGATCGCTGACATAGCAACCACCAATATGTGAACAGGTGTATTGTCGTGGTGGAACAGGACTCCTTTAGTGAGCATTCCCTGTAGCTTTGATGGCTTCACGCAACTGTCTCAGTAGGTCAATATAATATCTTCCATTGATAGTCTGGACTTTTTCAAGAAAGTCAATCAGCAGAATACCCTTGGAATCCCAAAAGACTGAAGCCATCACCTTCCCAGCAGAAGGAACCGACTTGGCTTTTTTGGAGGGTGGGGTGGGGTGGGGTGGGATGGGGGGGGGGGGGGAGCGTGATCCTGAATACTTCCATTGTTTAGACTGAATTTTGGTTTCTGGTTCAAAGTGATGAATTCAGGTCTCATCCATGGTTACAAATTGGGCCAAAATATCATCGGGGTCTGCCTCAGAATTGCAGAAATTGTCACGGAATGCCAGGAATCTGACACGTTTTTGATGCACTGTCGAGAGCTTTGGCACTCATCTTGCAGAAACTTTTGTCATCCCCAACTCTGATAATGTGCTGAACCTTCAGGCTGCACATAAACACAAAGTATTTCAAAGTCCAATGAATGATCAAATCATCACATTGTACAAAACTGGACAAAATCCTGAATATCAGACTGATTAACCTATATAAACTGTGAATTATTGGACATACCTTGAATATCAGACTGATAATCCAATATGAACTGTGAAATACTGGACAAAACCCTGAATGCCAGACTGATTATCTGATATGAATTGTGAAATATTGGAAAAAAAAAACCCCTGAATATCAGACTGATTAACCTATATGAATTGTGAATAAAGTTTTAACATTTTTGTGGTTAGACAGAAAGGATTCCCATGTAAACTGTGATATGGGCAGAGTGTGGCAGACAGCGTTTACCTTTTCATTCAGGGCAAGGCACATCTGTGACACTTGACAGAACTGCAAAGGGTGGCATGAGACACGTGATTTGATAAATTATATCATTGGTATATTTGGTATAAAGTGATGGCAGTTAGCTAGACTCAGTTGGAATACAGTGTTCAGATTTCATAATTTATGGTAAACATGTTTGCCTCATCTTGCTGAATGAAATTGGTCGAGCTGTACTGCCGTGCATTCATACCTTGTGTTGTCCCGGACAACTACAGCTCAGAGATGTGGATATTTTCTGCCTGTCACAGATGTTTAAGGGTACATGTCACAGGAAATTGATGGTTAAATAAGTCTGGTAGTGTAATTATTAACCAATATGAATTTTTGATAAAATTTTGTACATGTAATATAAATAAAATAAGATTCTTCAGCTCAGAGATGTGGATATTTTCTGCCTGTCACAGATGTTTAAGGGTACATGTCACAGGAAATTGATGGTTAAATAAGTCTGGTTGTGTAATTATTAACCAATATGAATTTTTGATAAAATTTTGTACATGTAATATAAATAAAATAAGATTCTTCAGCTCAGAGATGTGGATATTTTTTGCCTGTCACAGATGTTCAAGGGTACATGTCACAGGAAATTGATGGTTAAATAAGTCTGGTTGTGTAATTATTAACCATTATGAATTTTTGATAAAATTTTGTACCTGTAATTTTAAATAAAAAGGGATGCTTAAAGCTTCTTGTTTCTGCTGTTGTTATCTGTCAAAGATCAAAGAACAGTGTTGTAGGTTTTTTGTAGAAGCCCATGTTTGTTTGTATTGTCACTAACAGAGCCAAATATGACAAAGGTTGTAGAGCGATATGTATTGCTTCTTGTGTTCCAGCCACACGCTGTCCAGTGTAGTCCTACAAAAAAAAAAAAAAAGAAGGAAGTGTGGTACAATAGGCTATACCCACTTTAACCTCACATCCATGTTTAATTGACAGTAAATTTTCAACAGCAAAGTGTCCCAGTGACCTAAATTACACCAGAAAAGACAAAAGTTATCCATTAAGCCCTACATTGGAACTTTTTCTTCAAGAACCTACAGGAAGGAGCCACCCCAGCCAAGGCAAGTGATCCTTAGGACTGGTATAAATGGACACACTCCTGACTGAAAGAAAGATCACATTCACATGTACAGGTGTAGCTTGACTGTGAAACTGGGTTGAGTTCACTGTTACCAAGGAGCAAATGTAAAGCAATGAAAACACACGCACACACACACATACACGCACGCACGCACACACACACACAAAAAAACCCCAGTTCTCTGATCGCAAGTTAGGTGATGTGTGCATTTATTTGGCCAAATAGTTTTTGCTTCACCCAAAGAACAGTTTGCAGAGAATTATTGGATGATCAAATGAATGACAACCCCCCCCCCCCCCCCCAAAAAAAATTTCAAGTCTCTCAAAGTTGAAAATTTGCATAAATATGTATTTTTCAGTTTTTAGCTTTGCTGACATAGCGATCACTCATTTCTGTCCTTCAGTAAAGTTTTGCTTGTGAACATGATACATTCCACTTCTTTTTTTTTTTTAAGATAGCTACATATAACTTTCAGAACTTATCAAGTGTATGGAAATCTAGATTGAGTTCAATATGTGGGTCAAATGTGAGAATCTTGTGGCCACAGTAGCATCCTGAATTTTTTGTGGTAAGAAGACTAGGCAAGGGCCAAGACAGCGGAAAGTGCCTGTCTGTTAAGCTTTTGCCAGGGTGAAGACTTTCGGTCAGTCTGACCTGATTCATTATGACTGAACTCTTCAGAGACTGCTACGTTTATTTTTTACCTTGAATTTTGGGTGTCCATGTTATCTATTATTTGTACGTGGGGTGACATAAAACCATTGTTTTTTATGTTGGGAAAGCCAACTGTCGAACTGGTCAGTTGGGTTAATGCCGGTCCACGTGCTATGGTGTGCATGTGTATATGTTTACTCACACTCTGTTGTCAAGGAGACATGACGTCTCTTTGCTAGTGTCCCCGATGGGTGTATATTTCCCAATTATTATTGTTTAATTTTTGATAGATCATGAAATGTAGCAGGACTGTGGAGGAGGCCAAAATCTCCTTTCTGTATGATGCCTGTGGTGCCCTCTGTACTTGGATGGAAATTATGAGCCAAAATGTATTGAAAGATATAAATTTCCAATCTCAAAAAATAATTGAATTCAATATGCCAAATTTAATGGGTATATAAGTCATGTTGGATGCTAATATGTTCTACAGTGTCAGGTGCCTCGACTTACTTGTGTCAGGTACCTTGACTTACTTGTGTCAGGTACCTTGACTTACTTGTGTCAGGTACCTTGACTTACTTGTGTCAGGTACCTTGACTTACTTGTGTCAGGTACCTTGACTTACTTGTGTCAGGTACCTCGACTTACTTGTGTCAGGTACCTTGACTGACTTGTGTCAGGTCACCAGTTCTCTAAAGTTGAACCAAGTGATTTTGTAACAATAGGGTATAGCTTGGACATCAGTGGCAAAGAGAATTTAGCCTCCAGATCAAAATTGCCCTTGAGTCCATTTTACATAAAACTCTACCATGACCCAATAATTATCGGGTGTGGAACTTGTCCCAATTTTATTGTTTTTTTTTTTTCAATTAAACTCCAAAAGTTACTACCAAATTTGAACAAACACACATTTTTAACTGGAACATTTTTTTAATCGGAGTGGAAGGCAAAGATGATACGGCCACTTGGAATATGAACATTTCCAGAACAAGGCAAGGAGTACAAGTGCAGCAGTGGTGGAGGTGGTGGAGGTCATGGCAGCCATGGAGGAGGAGGAGGAGGAGGAGGAGGAGGAGGTGACAGCGGAGGAGAGGCAGCAGGTCCAATTCTGCAGCCAGCCAGCTGAGGCAGCTGATGGCTGGAGCCAGTCATATCCATTACGAGCCAGTCCTATCCCTCACCTCACACCTAACCATCACTCAGGATCCCCAACAGAGGGGAGCCAGGTTGTCACACTATGCAGACAGATGGCATCAGTACACCAAGTATTGGTATATTTTAAATTTTATAAGTGCAGTGTACGTTCTTACTTTGACCGACTAAGGCCCATCTCCATTGGCAAACTATCCTATTCACTTTCCTGTCTTAAATGTGACTAGTTCAGTGGAGAGCTTACAGGCAGCAGTACAGTCTCCATTGCAGAAAGGGGCTGTGGAAAGAGTTCTAAACCTGTAGTCACTCTGGTTCTGGAAAAAGAAAGGAGTTGGAGGCCAGTGATAGTCCTTCTCCAGAATCGACACCTTTCTATGCAAGGAGAAGTTCAAAATGGAGACACTAACTTCCATAGCAGCTGCAGTTTGCCCAGGCAACGGGAAACCCAGTGGACTTGAAAGACGTCTACTTTCGCGTCCAAGGGTCTTTGGACAGGCATAAACCCTCATGCTAATGATTTTCTTGCATTTAGGCTTACTAGTGAATTATCCAAAATCGAACCTGAAACTGTCTCAAGAGTTTGTGTTTCTAGGCGAGCTTTACAAGACAGTACTATTCCTTTGCAAGCCAGAGTAAGATTGCTTCAGCAGGCTTCAGATAATCCTGAAATGATTTTTGTCCAATGCTGATCCTTGCACAAGGGAGTGGCAGAGTCTCAGAGGTACTTTAAAAATTTCTGGACTTTCAGGGCCACATGGGTAGACTTCATTGCAGGTGAGTTCAGCACTTCCTGACTTCATAGGACAGAATCTCTTGGCAAAAACCCTAGGAGATCTCCAAGGAAGTCTGAATTACTGTTGTAGTGGTGCCAAAGGACAATGTGATATGTGGGCAGTCGCTGGTCCCTGTCAGTCTGCAGGAAATCTTTTATATGGACATTCATGCCATTGACCATTCTAAGTTAGGTTGGTCAGAGGACCATATATAAATAGTTTTGAAACCTAACCCTTAGTTCATGAGCAAGATGCAGGCTTCTGATTGGTCGAGCACTGCCTTTGTGGGCTTTTCCATCAAGGCTCAGTCTGCTAATATGGATTGACAGTATACTGATTGCCCAGTTAGAGTGCTTAACTCATTCCACCCTGATGACGCTTTTTCCCGCTAATATCTAAATGTCGTCTGCTAATTGTATTTTACTAATTTAGGGACTATTTTTCAATATTTTGGATGAAACTTGCATGGAAGATCATTCCAAATTATATGCCCATGGTCAACAGCTTTCCTTGGCGCGCTCTGGGCGCATTGCGCCCAGAGCGCGCCAAGGAAAGCTGTTGACTCAGTCTTCTATCAGGGTGGAATGAGTTAAGTTCTATTTAAAAAGAACAGAGTTCATCAATAAAAGTGGATGCCCCTTGTTTCTACCTGTGAATGAAAAGACTTCTGAGGTGTGAACATTGTTTATGGCTGGGTCACCGAGGCATTCAAGTTGGCCTATTTAGTGGCAGACAAGATTCCAGAACTCAAACAATTGCCACAGATTTAGAGTTTATGAGGTCAGAGGTCACAGCTGTTACCTCTTCCTGGGATGTCCTGAAGCAAGTTGTGTTTAGCAACATGACGTTGATGGCATGCTGGGGGAGGTCCCCCAATACTTTCTCCAACATTTATTTGAGGGACCTGTGCTATGTTGATGGACAACTTGTGGCTCTTGGAAGCACACCGACACCATCAATATGCAAGCTATGATCTAGCTCTGGATCCTCTGGCTACTAACTCCTCTAGGGGCTGGTCAATACAATGTTTGTTAGTCCCTTTAGGGTTATCTGTTCTGTCAAATGGAGGGCTTTGAGCAACACTCCCTCTGTCCTGGAGTCTGAATGATCTCCCTCCTCCACTTTGTCAGTAAATCTACCAAAGGCATTGATAGCCAATGTATTATGACACAAATCTGGGAAATTTATTATCATTATTTCCATATTTGCCAGTGATACTTGTATATATACTGCACAAAAGCCCACTCAGCCTCCCCTGCATAAGATCATTCCAAGCTAAGGCCCTTGTCAATAACTGATGTGATTGCTTGTTACTGGAGGTCAAGTATGGGGCAAGGAGGTCAGCCCATAGAGGGCGCCCTGTTGACCTCCAGTCCAGAGAAACGTGGAGAAAATAGTTTCCGGTGGGATAAAAATTTGGAGTAGATATGATCTAAAGAGATCATGTACTTAATGAATAGGCATGTATTACTAATGTGGAAATTATAATAAATTTCTCATTTTTTTTTAGGTCAGAGCTGCAAATATTAGATTTGTCTGACAGAAAGGTCAAACTGACATATTCACTTAAATCATGGTTATGTGGTTCAGGGGACAAATAGGGGCACAGTTGTTCCCACAGGGCATAGCTGAAGGCACAGTTGTTTCCACAGGGTTAGCTGAAGGCCCAGTTGTTCCCACAGGGTTAGCTGAAGGCACAGTTGTTTCCCTAGGGTTAGCTGAAGGCACAGTTGTTTCCACAGGGTTAGCTGAAATCACAGGTGTTTCCACAGCGTTAGCTGAAGGCACAGTTGTTCCCACAGGGCATAGCTGAAGGCACAGTTGTTTCCACAGGGTTAGCTGAAGGCACAGTTGTTTCCACAGGGTTAGCTGAAGGCACAGTTGTTTCCCTAGGGTTAGCTGAAGGCACAGTTGTTTTCCACAGGGTAAGCTGAAGGCACAGGTGTTTCCAGAGGGTTAGCTGAAGGCACAGGTGTTTCCACAGGGTTAGCTGAAGGCACAGTTGTTTCCCTAGGTTTAGCTGAAGGCACAGTTGTTTCCACAGGGTTAGCTGAAGGCACAGTTGTTTCCAGAGGGTTAGCTGAAGGCACAGGTGTTTCCACAGGGTTAGCTGAAGGCACAGTTGTTTCCCTAGGGTTAGCTGAAGGCACAGTTGTTTCCACAGGGTTAGCTGAAGGCACAGGTGTTTCCAGAGGGTTAGCTGAAGGCACAGGTGTTTCCACAGGGTTAGCTGAAGGCACAGTTGTTTCCACAGGGCTAGCTGAAGGCACAGGTGTTCCCACAGGGTTAGCTGAAGGCACAGGTGTTTCCACAGGGTTAGCTGAAGGCACAGTTGTTTCCCTAGGGTTAGCTGAAGGTACAGTTGTTTCCACAGGGTTAGCTGAAGGTGCAGTTGTTTCCAGAGGGTTAGCTGAAGGCACAGTTGTTCCCACAGGGTTAGCTGAAGGCACAGGTGTTTCCACAGGGTTAGCTGAAGGCACAGTTGTTCCCACAGGGTTAGCTGAAGGCACAGGTGTTCCCACAGGGTTAGCTGAAGGTACAGTTGTTCCCACAGGGCTAGCTGAAGGCACAGGTGTTTCCACCGGGTTAGCTGAAGGCACAGTTGTTTCCACAGGGTTTGAGATATGCATGGACTCTGAACAAGCTTTCATCAATGTTTTCCTCATCTAATGTGTGGTGTATTATCAAAGTCACATGTATGGCCAATGAAAATGCATATTTATCTACCAAAGCAGAAAAGAAGCCCTATATCTTAAAAAATGATGGTTGGCTATCTCATTAATGCTTTGATGTTTTTGATTTGATTTAGAGCAGTTCAGCTGCATTCAATGATGTGGAAACTAAATTAAAAGGTACATGGTGCATACCTATATGCTCTCAGTAGCAACACTTGAGATGTCGATGATTTGGATTAAAGAGTTTCATCTGAAAATTAATGTGAAGACCTTAAATAAAAAACAAAAAACAGAACAAAACTGTATAACGTGAGAGTCCTGCATTTGGTAGGAAAATAGATGTAACATCTAATCTGCCTCAACATGTTTACATAAATTTCAAAGTAACAAAAAACACCTTTGAATGCAAGCTGTTGATGGTAGCTATCTGAACAGCATTACCCAGGGCAACAGCATTAGCCAGGGCAACAGCATTGACCAAGGAAACAGCTTTACCCAGGGCAACAGCTTAACCCAGAGCGACAGCATTACGCCCGGCAACAGCTTTCCCCAGGGTGACAGCTTTAACGAGGGTGACAGCTTTACCCAGGCCAGGGCGACAGCTTTAACCATGGCAACAGTTTTACCCAGGGCAACAGCATTACCCAGGGCAACAGCTTTACCCAGGCAACAGCTTTACCCAGGGCAACAGCTTAGCCCAGAGTGACAGCATTACCCAGGGTAACAGCTTTACCCAGGACAACAGCATTATCCAGGGTAACAGCATTACCCAGGTCAACAGCTTTAAGCAGGGCAAAAGCATTACCCGGGGCAAAAGTTTTACCCAGGGCAACTGCTTTCCCCAGGGTGACAGCTTTACCCAGGGCGACAGCTTTACCCAGGGTGACAGCTTCACCCAGGTTAGGGCGACAGCTTTAACCATGGCAACAGCTTTACCCAGGGCAACAGTATTACCTAGGGCAACAGCTTTACCCAGGGTAACAGATTTAACCAGGGCATTAGCATTAACCAGGGCAACAGCTTTACCCAGGGCAACAGCATTATCCGGGGTAACAGCTTTACCCAGGGTAACATCTTTACCTAGGCATGAGTTGTGCCCAATCCACACCAACAAAGGCTGTTGACCCAGTCTTATTCTGACCAGGAAAAGATTATCTCCATTGTTGGTAGACAGCAGTGCAGTTACACAATGGAGACTACCAGAGCAAATGAAAGGTCATGTGACTTGGACAGCCAATCAGTGTCATCATAATGTGCCATGTGACCTTGGATCGCAACCAGTCAGAGTGATACAACATGTAATGTGTCACAGGTGCAGGACTGGGTGGATATTGTTCAAGTGATTTTGTTTCACAGCATTTTGATTCCTCCACTAGAGAAAGCAATTAAGTGTCATGTGATATTGGATGAAAGTTAGTCAGCTTCCTGAAAATTTATCACATGATTTTGAACCAGTCAATTGGTGGAGAAATAACAAGATGTTGTGAATCTTAAATCTGCAGCCATATTAAGGAAAAAAATGTCATTTAAGAAATGAGGGCAGATTATGTGAGTGTTATGGCATTATGACACGCGTGATTGAAGCTGACATCGTGGGCGTGGCACAGGCCAGTGCGCCTCGCCCAATGCCAGCTTCAATCACCCGCGTCATTATGCCATAACACACACAAAATCTACCCTCATTTCTCAATTTACATTTCCCTCTTAATTTTTCTGCTCAATTACACGAAATATAGAAATTTAGTATTATATAGCACTAAGAGAAACGACCAGAAACTTATTTGCCTAGCATGTTCAAGTGTTAAGTTGCGGAAACCCAGGTGGGCGTGGCTTATTGGAATGTGGGCGGGACACATGTGTTATTGTCCCATGAAACACAAAGCTCTGGTGTTATGGTCTCGTAACACACCAGGCTCTCATCTACACTTGCAATGTTAAAAGTTAGATTGAATTTAAATATACCAATGTGTATGACAGGGGTTTCATTGCACCACTCAGTGCCTTAGTAATAAGTCTGGACCTCCACAATATGCAAAACATGTAAATTGCTGCCTTATTATGACATGGACGATGGGTCCAGGGAGTAGACTGTTATAGCAAGACAGCCAAGGGACATTAACACAAGTACATGTGAGAGAAGTGGCTTGGAAAAAAAGTGGAGCAGAGAGCATATGTTGTATGTCTATATAATGAAGATCCATATTTATGCTGAGTTCATGTGGTAGACTTCCTCTCTCTGGGCAGCTGTAGCAGTTTGCCACGTGCATAGCACATGGGCTCACATAAGGCATCCAATATGATTAATGATCAGACTGCTGTGAACTCATCTGCATTCTGGCCACACAGTACCAGAAATAAAGGGTAATGGGGGGGGGGGGGGAGAGAGAGATTTTGTTAGGTATGCTAATTTTTTGCATGTATGAAACCTAATAATTGCGTTATTTTTTTTTTGTTTTACTTTTTTTTCTGATATAAACTTTTTGAAGAGTCCTGAATTTGATTTGAGCCTCATTACAATGCCATGGACATGTCACCAGAGTACTTGGAACTGATTGATGTTGATCACTAAATGGATGAGATAATGTTCACATACATGTATATTACAGCACTGGACATCACCAAAATAAGCCACAGAGCTGTACAAATTAAGACAAACTTGTAGAGGTGTAAGTACAAGCAAGTAGGCACACAGACATGGCTTGCTGTCTACTCTTACGTCAATATCTTAATTGGATTTCAGGGGTGGTGTAAGGTTATGTTATCATGAGGAAGATCACTTGTGGTGAAGTGAGTCTAGGATGACGGACCTGAGCTAATTGTAGGCCACAAGATCAACATCCTTGTTTATCTACATGTGAAGGAAAGAACAACAGATGGAACCCTGAGGAAACTAATACGTACCACTGAATTGTCATGATGTTACTCTGAGCAAACACGTGTAACGTCTTCACATGTTAAAGTTACAGGCAAGTGTCTGATATCTTAAATGTCAGTGGAAGAATAATCTTCCAGTGGTCAACAGCTTTCCTGGACACACCCAGAGTGCGTCAAGGACATCTGTTAACCCGTCTAAAGGGTTAATATTTTATGACATAGAGGGATGAAAGGTTAACCTTTTGGTGACAGAAAGGTACCTTGGAACAGTGGCTCCAGTCAGCTGGAGTAGATATGAGGGAACTGTTGTTACCCAGACTGCCACCATTACATGTCAAAAGTGTGAAGAATAATGTGACAGTGAAATATTGAGATCACTTATACCCACAAACAAGCTGCTGCTGTGAGTGTGAGACTTGCAGGCAGTGCCTATAAAGTATGGCTTCCTCGCAAGATGACAGAGGATAACTGGCTTGTCAAGCAATGTTCCCTCAGCTAGAAATGTATTTACTGTCAATGACACTGCGTTTTGTGGTTTTCAAATCATGTAATTTTAGTTGAACAAAATATTCTATTTGGAAAGACTTGCTTTCAACATTTTGGTATGTCATACATAGTTTGTTTTGTCATGCTTTACAATTTTAGGACAGTGGAGTAAATAGCAATAAAAACAGTGGCCCTTAACTAAGTTGATAGTGGGGCAGGAAAACAGTGGCCATAACTAAGTTGATGGTAGGGCAGGAAAACAGTGGGCATAACTAAGTTGATGGTAGGGCAGGACAACAGTGGCCATAACTAAGTTGATAGTAGGGGAAGACAACAGTGGGCATAACTAAGTTGATGGTAGGGCAGGACAACAATGACCATTACTAAGTTGATAGTAGGGCAGGACAACAGTGGCCCTTAACTAAGTTGATAGTGGGCCAGGACAACAGTGGGCATAACTAAGTTGATGGTAGGGCAGGGCAACAATGACCATTACTAAGTTGATAGTAGGGCAGGACAACAGTGGCCATAACTAAGTTGGTGGTAGGGCAGGACAACAGTGCATGGCCATAACTAAGTTGGTGGTAAGGCAGGGTGGCTTTCAGAAAGTGATGTGTAAAGATGTGTTCAGCAGAATTATGTTGTGAGCAATTTCCCTGAACTGTGCAGGTGCAATTAAAGGCCCATGTGCTCAGCAAGAGCCGAGTCAACTGGTGTCCATTCTCTGAGGTCTTTCATTTGCACAATTCTCATCGTTCTTCCTTCCTCCAAGACACCTGCCTGATTTGAGCTTTACTGAAAACCACTCTTGTACTTGTGTCCGTATACACATAAACAGTTAAAATTGCAACTCTGAGAATGTGGGAGAAAACTGTGGAATAAATAAACTTGTGGCAAAAATAAGTAAATGTTAGGGCATACAGAACAAAATGTCTGTTTTCTCACATCCATAAAGCTGGTCATCATTTGTGATTATGTGGTTACCTATTTCCTGTGGTGCCCAAGTGTATGTATTCACTCACAGCATGGCCTCGTTTGGAGAGTTGTCAGACCAGGGAGAAGTGATTACCCAAGAAAGCATGCTTGTTCTGGCAGTGTGTAGACATAGGATCCCACAGACTTTGTTTTAATTTCAAACAGTGGACAATCTTGCTTGTATCTCAGATTAACCACTCCTTTTGTTTAACTCTTTGCCCTCAGGCGAGAGGCTGAATGCCTTGTTTCCTGGTGTATAAGCCTACTCATAGAATGAACCATGGGTAAATTGTTGCATCTGACTTTCTAGAAGTACAAACTTTTGGTCATCTGTAAGCAGCCGACAATGTATGTAGCTTTGAACATGCCCCAGGATGAAAGAGCCAAGGTTTCAGTAGGAGATCTGAAATTTGTAAGATTTAAAAAAAATTGTTTATGTACATTTTTAACTAGCTCAATACCTAAATGCATGAAAAAGTGAAGTCAGTATGTTTTACCTTTCAGTCAATTGAAAATATGCTAAAAATGTTATGTGGAAGAATTCATATCATACTGATGTTCAAAATAAGCAGTTTGAGCATATCACTCTTGTTTCTGTGTCTGTACATACATTTTGAAAACGACAATCAAAAGAGATTACAAAGGTACGCTTTTTGGATATCAACATATTTTCAGATTATAAAATTAGTTTGAATTTATTTTGGACATTTCTGGTCCATGCATATTTTTTGTTTTGTTTGTTTTTGGCTTCTCTCTCTCTCTCTCTCTCTCTCTCTCTCTCTCTCTCTTTCTGGTTCATGCATTTTTTTGTTTGTTTTTGTTTTGCTTCTCTCTCTCTCTCTCTCTCTCTCTCTCTCTCTCTGGTGGGGGTGGGAGTGGAACCCATGCATAGACATGGCAGGAGTATGGATGTAGGGCTGACGGGGAGAGGAGATCAGTTAGATGAGGCGGTTAGATGGCAGCAGCATTATGTCCTGTCAGTGGGGCAATATGGTTCTGAGTGAAGTCCTGTATAACGTGTCTGGTGGTGGGGGTTAGTGGTAACCTTTACGCTACCAGTTGCGTAGCTGTTGCTGCAGCTTCACAAGTCGCTGGTCACAGGGCCGCGTGAACATGTAAAGTGTTCTCCGCTGTTTAACTCTGCCTGTCCCATGCTGCCCTGGGCCTGGCTCCAGCAGGCCTCTGTCGTGGCTGACACCTCACGTGGTGCCCAGAGGCCAGACCAGGGCCAAGGGCAGCAGCATCCAATGTAGAGTTTTCCAGGTCTCGGCTTTGTTTACTGTATTGATAAAATGTATCATTTCCTGCCTGATATATTCCAGTCAACAACTTTCTTGGTGCTATTTAAGCCGAAAGAGGCAGGGATGTGTTCAAGGCGGTGCGTTGCCTGACAAGGAGCAGTTAACAGAATCATGCGGCTAAATATAGTGCAAGGCTTCCTCAAGCTCCTGTGTAAAAAGTGGCTTCCCGTCGGCCACACAGGCATTGCTCAGTGTTATTTCTGGTGGTGATGCTTTCAACGCCTCAAGGTTGTGAGAAAACAGAAGACACAAACAGTCCATGTAGAGAGGGCTGGGACACACGCCAAACAGCTTACTACGTTGTAGACAGGCAGAGGGGACAGCCACAACGAGCAGCTCACCGGGGCAGCGGGGACAGTCCGGCAGAAGCCAGTGGTGGTCCCGGGACGACACAGCGGTCCACGGCAGAGTGCCTTAACACAGCAGTGGGGACCATACAAGGTAGAGTTCACTGTTTATCAAGACTCCGTTAAACTTTCTGATGAGACTGCTGCAGCGTGCTAGCAGTGTTCTGCCTTGATTAAAGTGACAGGCTTTGGCAGTTGGGCCTTTCTACTGTTACTGTCAAACAACATAATTTCGAGACTGCGGCTATCGTGAGACTGTTGCTGTGAAACGACAGCGTTCTGGTCCAGCTGTCTGGTGTGCGACGGTCGCTGCAGTCCTTCTCACAGGCCACATTGTCAGGCCTTTATGTGCCATGGACCTGGATTGTAAATTGCTGGCATAGGGACACAGTGACCACGCAGAACTTGATTATTTATTTTCCCGGTCTGTGTGGATTACATCTATCATTCAAGGTAATTTAAGTGTAAGCAGGTTTCTGGCTGTGGAACTGATGGGAGCAGTGCGACCCTCCAGGAAGGACAAGCCACCCCAGGGTACCATGAGTGTAGGGTTGGGGCCGGACAGTGGGGCGGGGGTTGAGGAAGCCTGTCAAGTGTACATTGTGGAGATGGAGAGGCAGCTTCAGTGGACTTACAATGAACCCCGGACTCCACTAGCTATGGGTGGCATGCAGTGCCCCCTGGTGGAGAGATACTCGCCGCCGCAGTGTTATGATAATTTGTCAATAACTGTAGCAGCAAGCGTCGAGCAAAGAGCAGCAGGCACAGGGGATATAAACTTGTCACATACACAGCAAGCAGCGCCACCAGGTAGTGCCCGAGGAACATTACATTGTTATGTAGAGGCTAAAAGCTATGGAAACAGCGAGACAGTTCAGACCTGTGGAGCAGTGGTTGACAGTCCTTCACTGGGGGCCCACATTGCCAATGACAATACCAGCCCTGCAGACAGACCACAGGCAGTGTCGCCACAACACAACACTGCAGACGGGGTACAGCAAGCTGCAGCTGAACTGCACAGTGCTGTAGGTGAAGAACATACATCTGCAGAGCCGCTTGAATGTGGAGCATGTGCTGTACAGCCAGTGGCAGCTGCTGACAGAGGCAGCTCAGAGGAAGGAAGCAGTGGCAGTAGTCAGGATGCAAGCTTTGTGCCTGTGCAGTCAGATGACAGGAAACTAAAGAGAGGCCACAAAAAGTCTCGGGGCAAACAAAGAAACAGTGCATTGGATGACGTGGATTGGGACAACTCGCAGCCCACGCCACCACGTCTGGGCTACATGGCCCTCAGACAACCACAGCTTGGCAAACGCAAGAAGGACGAAGTAACCAACATCCTCATGCCTTTGAAGAAGGACAAATCTTAATTGCACAGCTCAACAGTGACTACACCTTGCCTGATGTGCCTGCGTGCTTGCAGTCACGCCTCCCCCCCTCAACTGGAGGATGGGACATGCTGCCTGCCCAACCATCCTTTGAGTTACTTTTATGAGTGAAATTCTCAAGCCCAAGTTTACAGATTTTATGTTCATTGTGTAAGTTGGTTCATAAGACTAGTGTTCACTGGGTTACTGTAAGGTGTGGGAGTGTCTCTTCATATGCAGATGGCACCACATATGGGTGGCTACCAAACCAACATTATGCATTCCAAGCAGGCAAATATGCATGGAAATTGCCTCAGAAAGAATATGCAGGTCAAACAGGCAACCATGCATGTTAGACAGGCATGTCTTTGTGCCAAACAGGCCAATATGAAAGCCAGCCTTGTAAATGTACACGTCAAACGGCCAATGTATACATGTATACGCTGTGCAGGGAATATGCATGTACATGACAGGCAGGCAATATACATGTACGCGCCAAGCAGGCAATATACATGTAAAGGTCAAGTAGGCAATATATGCATGTGAACGTCAAGCAGGCAATATACATGTAAACATCAAGCAGGCAATATACATGTAAATATCAAGCAGGCAATAAACATGCACATGCCAAGCAAGCAATATACATATAAACATCAAACAGGCAATACACATGCACATGTCAAGCAGGCAATATACATGCACATGTCAAGCAGGCAATATACATGTACACGCTGAGCAGGGAATATACATGTACATGCCAAGCAGGCAATATACATGCACACGCCAAGTAGGCAATATACATGCAAAGGTCAAGCAGGCAATATACGTGGGAACGTCAAGCAGGCAATATACATGTAAACATCAAGCAGGCAATATACATGTAAACATCAAGCAAGCAATATATGTGTGAACGTCAAGCAGCAATATACATGTAAACATCAAGCAGGCAATATACATGTAAACATCAAGCAGGCAATATACATGTAAAGGTCAAGCAGGCAATATACATGTACCCGTCAAGCAGGGAATATGCATGTACATGTCAAGCAGGCAATATACATGTGCACATCAAGCAGGTAATATACATGCACATGTCAAGCAGAGAATAAACATGTACAAGTCAAGCAGGCAATATACATGTAAACCTCAAGCTGGTAGTATACATGTACATGTCAAGCAGGCAACCTACATTTACATGCCAAGCAGGCAATATACATGCACACGTCAAGCAGGCAATATACATGTAGAGGTCAAGCAGGAAGTCCTGTTAGTTGGCCAGTATGCATACTAATCAGACAAATAATGATGGTAGGCCCATAAGGGTTCTCCCTTGGTGCTAGGGTTACACCTTCTGGTTGCGTTCTTTTTCTGTAAATTCCAAACTTTGCCATGACCTCTCATTACAGAAGACTAAATATGGGAAATTTTCTTGGCATGATGTGTGCAAAGGGAGGGGTGCTTTAGTGGAGAACAAAAAATGTGGGATTAGTGTGACTGTAACCTTAATGTGACTCAGTGCCACAAGCATGCTGTAGCGGGCTGGCAAGTGGGGTGGGCAAGTAGGCGTCAGGGCTCAACCTTCGGTTTTGACATGTTTATCACTTATTGCAGAGGTCTTTCACTTAGTAGTGTAAGCTGTAGGTATCAACTACTGACACAACAATTTGAACTTTGCAGTAAATCACCGGAAGAGGGATTTTTCTGGTGGATACGACATCAAACCATATGAATGATTATTTCCCATAAATACATACACATGCACATGTATACATACATATGGAGTTGGTTCCAGAAAAAGCTCAGCTTATCTAGCTGGAACCCATATAAATACCTTAATGTTCAATGACAATGTCATAAATATTATTGATCTTGCAGTACAATCTCAATTCATATTTCAGTTAAGTTGTCAATTAACTTTCATGCAGATGTAACCTTTCAAAAACAATAAATTATGTCTATTCAGTTACTTTTTTACTTGTATTCACTGGTTAGCACTGATCTTACTTTATGGTTAAACAAAATAGAATTAACAATTTCCCTTAAAATTAGATTCAGTTAATTCCATATCCGGGCACCATAATATCTATCTTTACCATTTTCTGTGCGCACATAGTGCCTGAATAAATTTTGTTGGGACCTTGTAGAATGCTCATGGACAGGTATATTTGAAGTAAAGTAATTATTGAATATGTTGGGCAGTTTGTTATACTTATGCTTATGAATAAATTGAAATACTTTCATTTTAAGTATATCCATCACTTTGAGTATCCTCAGTTCTTCATGACGCCATATGTTTGTACATTGTATATGTAAAATTAATTTTGGACTGGGTACTTCTGCAAACAAAAAATGGTGTTTTTTTGTTTGTTTAAGTATTGGGCCAGGTTTATGTTAGGTTTAACCCTGTGAAAGTATTGTATTTTGGTGTACATGCTAGTCAAGACTATTTCACCTCTATGAAGTACAGTACAGAAACAGATAACTGTGAGATAAGTGTCCACTGTAAAACAAAACTGATGAAATGGCAAGGTGAAGTTGACAGGCATGGATCACCAAGGTATACATTGTATGTATATTCATGTAAGTTGACTCTCACCAAATACACCCTACAATATAAACAGAAATAAGAAGGATGATAGAAGTGGAGGTGGCCCTGCACTGCAGACTTGTGTGTGGTCACTTTTGCTGTTGAGTAATCAGGGTGGTCTCAGGTAATATCCCAACCAAAGTCTCACCCAGATACATTATCCTATATAAAGTTTCATCAAGTTTTTTTTTCCAGTAAATATGGATACATATATTTATATGTGTATATATATTAAAACATAAAAAACAAATCAAATGATGAGCCAAAGTGAATACCATATGATGGACTGGCCCTATCATGTTACTTGATGGACTGGCCCTATCATGTTACCTGATGGACTGGCTCTATCATGTTACCTGATGGACTAATACTATCATGTTACCTGATGGACTAGCCCTATCATGCTACCTGATAGACTGGCCCTATCATGTTATCTGATAGACTGGCCCTATCATGTTACTTGATGGACTGGCCCTATCATGTTACCTGATGGACTAGCCCTATTGTGTTACCCGATGGACTGGCTCTATCATATGTTACCTGATGGACTAACCCTATCATGTTACCTGATAGACTAGCCCTATCATGTTACTTGATGGACTGGCCCTATCATGTTCCCTGATGGACTGGCCCTATCATGTTACCTGATGTACTAGCCTTATTATGTTACCTGATGAACTGGCTCTATCATATGTTACTTGATGGACTAACCCTATCATGTTACTTGATGGACTAGCCCTATCATGTTACTTGATGAACTAACCCTGTCATGTTACCTGATGGACTAGCCCTATCATGTTACTTGATGAACTAACCCTGTCATGTTACCTGATGGACTAGCCGTATAATGTTACCTGATGGACTAGCCTTATCATGTTACCTGATGGACTGGCCCTATAATGTTACTTGATGGACTGGCCCTATCATGTTACATGATGGACTGGCCTTATCATGTTACCTGATGGACAAGCCCAATCATGTTACCTGATGGATTAACCCTATCATGTTACCTGATGGACTGGCCCTATCATGTTACCTGATGGACTAGCCCTGTTATGTTACCTGATGGACTGGTTCTATCACATTTTACCTGATGGACTAGCCCTATCATGTTACTTGATGGAATGGCGCTGTATTACGTGATGGGCAGTCCTTTCATGTTACCTGATGGACTAACCCTATCATGTTACCTGATGGACTAACCCTATCATGCTACCTGATGGACTGGCCCTATCATGTCACCTGATGGACTATCCCTATCATGTCACCTGATGGACTAACTCTTTCATGTTACCTGATGGACTGGCCCTATCATGTTACCTGATAGACTTGCCCTATCCAGCACTGTCAACTGTAAGACGTGTGATGGAAGGGCTGTTTTTATTGGCATGCTGTCAATGTTTCAGAATAAAAGTACTATTTGTAGGTGTCAAGTAGTGACCATGCTGGAACAGATTTACTGCGTATCTTGATCTGTACATCAGCCTCCTGGGACTGCTACATTGTATCTTTCTCTGTCTTACCATTCAAAACCATCATGTTAAACATGCACAATGCACGTGTGTACAGTGCATCCATTATTGTAATGGAAATATCAGTCCTATGTATGCAGTGTATCTGTTACCCATGGTCACATGATACGTATGTGTGTACAGGATATTACTCTTATGGATACATTATATGTATGTGTGTACAGGATATTACTCTTATGGATACATTGTACATCTTTGTGAATGGCGAAGCATTATTTTAATGCATACACATACTTGTCAACATCCCAAGAATATGGAGATTTTTTGTTTCCATGGGTGAGATAGGCTGGATTTTTCTTGAAAAAAGTATCAACACCTCCCCCCCCCCCCCCAGACACACACACACATTGGGTGACTTCCACCAAATGGGAGAGACTTGACAGATATGGCATACATCTATTGGTAATAGTGTTTGTTACCAATGGACACCTTATATATCTGTGGGTATAGTGAGTGTATCTATTGCTCTCATGGATACATTTTACATATGTGTGTATAGAGTATCTATTACCTATGGATACACTACATATCTTTGTGTATAGTGTATCTGTTACTATAATGGATACATTATGCATCTGTGTGTGTGGTGTATGTATGCTATTTTAATGGATACGTTACACAACTGTGTACAGTGTAAATACCAGTATATGTAGTCAAGTTGTAATAGATCCGCCGCACAGGAGCATATACATCATCACTGAACGCAATGCCCCAGCTGTTCAACTGATGCAAGTTAAGCTGGCTTTGTTGTCATACATGTGCTCAGGGTTCACCTGGACACAGGTCAATCAGGAGGACTGCAGTCAATGTATAAATTGGGGTGATTCATATCTCATGTCTTGTATTTTTGGCCACTGGTCAAAAACAGAAATGACCTTTACATGAGCCTGGCGATGCATTACAGTACATGCTGTGTATCATATAGCATCATGGATGTTTCCTGGACGGAGCATAAGAGGCAAAAGTTCTTATTAACATTGATGACAAATGTGGTGTGCAGTTGTGTTGTAACATTTAATTGTTGTCTGAGAATTCATAAGGAACACTGAAGATAACAACTCTAAGGGATGTAATGAAAAAATTAATGTGTGATAAAGAATAAAAAAATGACTATTTGAAAAAAAACCCACAAAGATGATTGTTTTGCTAAAAAGTCAAAAGGTGAATAATTGTGTCGCAGAAGTAAACAATCTAGTATTTAGATATTTTGACCAAAATGAAATTTGGCCCAAAACAGGTTAGAGAAGGAAGGGAGGGTTTCAGCAGAGTGGAAATGGTTAAGGGTGCCTGAGGGTCAAAGCTATGTTACTGTTTTTGTTTGTTTGTTTGTTTTTTTGGGGGGGTGGGGGGGTGGGGGGTGGTTAGAGGAGGAACCATTGAGTGTTTGGTGACCTGCCTTAGCCTTAGCACACTACAGTTTGTATACTGAAATTAATGTACCAGCTTACATATTGATCCAGAGAGCTAGATACTGACAAACATGTCTAAGGGCTTATAATATCATGATCTAGCTGGGTAGAGTTTGTATTTATTTTGAGTGTAGGCTTATGTAAGATTCCAGCCAGTATTTGTATGCCAGGATATTAAAGTGGCATCAGACTGACTACCACTAAGCACAGTGTTCAGTGGACGGAAATCTTAGTGCCCTGAGTCACTTCTGTTTACAATTTATACATATGTTTGCACTATATGTGGATTCATACTCATATATACATATGTTTGTACTATATGTGTGATTCATACACATGTATACATATGTTTGCACTATATGTGTGATTCATACACATGTATACATATGTTTGCACTATATGTGTGATTCATACACATGTATACATATGTTTGCACTATATGTGTGATTCATACACATGTATACATATGTTTGCACTATATGTGTGATTCATACACATGTATACATATGTTTGCACTATATGTGTGATTCATACACATGTATACACCAAGACGAAATTAAAATGTGCATTAACTAAGTATGCAACCCATACATTTGTATGTACTAAGTATGTGATTGACATTGATGTTATAAGTAATTCATACATATGTATGTACTAAATATGTAATTTTACATTTGTATATACTAAGTATGTAATTCATGAATATATGTAGCAAGTATGTAGTTCATACACATACTTGTACTGAATATGCAATCCATACAAATGTATGTACTTAGTATGTAATTCATACATGTGCATGTACTCAGTAATTCATACATATGCATGTACTAAGTATAATTCATACAAATATAAGTAATAAGTATGTGATTCATACAGATAGATACTTAGTATGTAAATTCACCCATATGTATATACTGGTCTGTAATACATGTGTATGACTTGTGATACGCCATGCACTGTGCATACTCTAAATGTGTTCTAGTCAAGTTAATTAAGTTATAATTGGACAGGGAAGGGGACTTAGTGTAGTATTATTAATGTGTGTTGTGAGTACATTTTAATGTTAGCGACATTTTTGATTGCATAACCATGTGAGCAGTAGACTTGCTCAAGTCAATAAATTGCATAGTTCAGTTTTGAAGACATTATGAAAACTGTCCATGCAATTTTGAGGGGTGGGGGTGGGGGGAAATTCTCATCCTTTATTTGTGGTGTGAGCATGCATTGTGACTCAGTCTTGGTGAATATTGGTAGTGTGTAACTTTGTGCTGTGGTACCAGACAACTTCAGAGATACTGAACATGGTACCCAGACACAGGTGAAGTTCTTGTGAGCCGGACTAATACAGACCTGGTCCTTTATCACTTTACAAAATGATATGCGCAAATTGAAGTTCTGGAGAACTGGTTTAAAATGTGTGTCTTTGCTGTAATGTATACTGATGGGATACAAATGTGATAGACAATAGAGAATACAAGCCTGGAGGCCCAGACTGTGTCCTTGTCAGAGTCAGAGACGTTGACCTCACACTTGTCACAATCAGTCAGCATGCTTGAAAACAACCTGAAACTGGCAGTGCATACAGTGAAACCACACTATAGCAACACCTACAGTGAAACCACACTACAGCAACACCTACAGTGAAACCACACTATAGCAACACCTACAGTGAAACCACACTATAGCAACACCTACAGTGAAACCACACTATAGCAACACCTAGAGTGAAACCACACTATAGCAATACCTACAGTGAAACCACACTATAGCAACACCTACAGTGAAACCACACTATAGCAACACCTACAGTGAAACCACACAATAGCAACACCTACAGTGAAACCACACTATAGCAACACCTCAATGTCTGACATGTTTATTTAATGACAAGCTTGAGGAACTTGAAGCCAGATTCCTTTGATATTTGACTCATTTATCTGACATAATCAGATGTGTGACACATTAAGCAGGTCTCACTGTCAGCAGGAAAATATATAAAATGCAACTTTAAGGGGCAGGCATTGTCTGTCGATTCCTAAAGACTTCTTATGTATGGCAGGATAGGTTTTCACATACAATAATTTGTGTGCAACTTTTGTGTTACCGGTACTCCTGTTCAAGATGAAAAGTTTTTATTCAGTACCCTCACTTTGTCAAGCAGCCCCTATACAGTCTATACTAACAATCTATTTTGCATTGGTTAACCATGCTATGTTATAGATAGGGCTCTGCTCAGACTTCAGTAGGAATGTTCATAGAGATCGCCACGTTGAAAAAAAAGCTTTTCTAATCCTAAAAATATTTCTATTGTTAATGGGGAAGCTTGTGTAAATGAAACCATCAGGCATGTGAGAACTGTGAATAACACAGGTCGTGGTGAACTGTGGTAATAAACACTGAAAAGACGTTACATATACATTGGACTCCTTATGCTTTATATGGATGAAGTCCCAAGCAGAGGATGGTGGAGGACTTACAGAGAGTGACAGTTGTATACTTGTGTTGTTATATATAGTATGACCAGAGAGTGACAGTTGTATACTTGTGTTGTTATATATAGTATGACCAGAGAGTGGCAGTTGTATACTTGTGTTGTTATACATAGTATGACCAGAGAGTGGCAGTTGTATACTTGTGTTGTTATATATATATATAGTATGACCAGAGAGTGACAGTTGTATACTTGTGTTGTTATACATAGTATGACCAGAGAGTGGCAGTTGTATACTTGTGTTGTTATATATAGCATGACCAGAGAGTGACAGTTGTATACTTGTGTTGTTATATACAGCATGACCAGAGAGTGACAGTTGTATACTTGTGTTGTTATATATAGTATGACCAGAGAGAAGCAGTTGTATACTTGTGTTGTTATATATAGCATGACCAGAGAGTGGCAGTTGTATACTTGTGTTGTTATACATAGTATGACCAGAGAGTGGCAGTTGTATACTTGCGTTGTTATATATATATATATATATATATATATATATATATATATATATATATATATATATATATATATATATATATATAGTATGACCAGAGAGTGACAGTTGTATACTTGTGTTGTTATATATAGTATGACCAGAGAGTGACAGTTGTATACTTGTGTTGTTATATATAGTATGACCAGAGAGTGACAGTTGTATACTTGTGTTGTTATATATAGTATGACCAGAGAGTGACAGTTGTATACCTGTGTTGTTATATATAGTATGACCAGAGAGTGGCAGTTGTATACTTGTGTTGTTATATATAGTATGACCAGAGAGTGACAGTTGTATACTTGTGTTGTTATATATAGCATGACCAGAGAATGGCAGTTGTATACTTGTGTTGTTATATATAGCATGACCAGAGAGTGACAGTTGTATACTTGTGTTGTTATATATAGCATGACCAGAGAGTGACAGTTGTATACTTGTGTTTTTATATATAGTATGACCAGAGAGTGACAGTTGTGTACTCATGTTGTTATATATAGTATGACCAGCGAGTGACAGTTGTATACTTGTGTTGTTATATATAGTATGACCAGAGAGTGGCAGTTGTATACTTGTGTTGTTATATATAGTATGACCAGAGAGTGGCAGTTGTATACTCATGTTGTTATATATAGTATGACCAGCGAGTGACAGTTGTATACTTGTGTTGTTATGTATAGCATGACCAAAGAGTGGCAGTTGTATACTTGTGTTGTTATATATAGCATGACCAGAGAGTGACAGTTGTATACTTGTGTTGTTATATATAGTATGACCAGAGAGTGACAGTTGTATACTCATGTTGTTATATATAGTATGACCAGCGAGTGACAGTTGTATACTTGTGTTGTTATATATAGTATGACCAGAGAGTGACAGTTGTATACTTGTGTTGTTATATATAGCATGACCAGAGAGTGGCAGTTGTATACTTGTGTTGTTATATATAGTATGACCAGAGAGTGACAGTTGTATACTCATGTTGTTATATATAGTATGACCAGCGAGTGACAGTTGTATACTTGTGTTGTTATATATAGCATGACCAGCGAGTGACAGTTGTATACTCATGTTGTTATATATAGTATGACCAGCGAGTGACAGTTGTATGCTTGTGTTGTTATATATAGTATGACCAGAGAGTGGCAGTTGTATGCTCATGTTGTTAAAATGCTCATGTAGTTGTATGATTTATGAATGGAGGGTAGTACTTGTATAATAATGCTCATGTAGTTGTATGACGTATGAATGGAGGGTAGTACTTGTATAATAATGCTCATGTAGTTGTATGATGTATGAATGGAGGGTAGTACTTGTATAATATTGCTCATGTAGTTTTATGATTTATGAATGGAGGGTAGTACTTGTATAATAATGCTAATGTAGTTGTATGATGTATGAATGGAGGGTAGTACTTGTATAATAATGCTCATGTAGTTGTATGATGTATGAATGGAGGGTAGTACTTGTATAATAATGCTCCTGTAGTTGTATGATGTATGAATGGAGGGTAGTACTTGTGTAATAATGCTCATGTAGTTGTATGATGTATGAGTGGAGGGAAGTACTTGTATAATAATGCTCATGTAGTTGTATGATGTCTGAGTGGAGGGTAGTACTTGTATAATAATGTTCATGTAGTTGTATGATATATGAATGGAGGGTAGTACCTGTATGATAATGCTCATGTAGTTGTATGATGTATGAATGGAGGGTAGTACTTGTATAATAATGCTGATGTAGTTGTATTATTTATGAATGGAGGGTAGTACTTGTATAATAATGCTCATGTAGTTGTATGATTTATGAATGGAGGGTAGTACTTGTATGATAATGCTCATGTAGTTGTATGATGTATGAGTGGAGGGTAGTACTTGTATGATAATGCTCATGTAGATGTATGATGTATGAATGGAGGGTAGTACTTGTATAATAATGCTCATGTAGTTGCATGATGTATGAATGGAGGGTAGTACTTGTATAATAATGCTGATGTAGTTGTATGATGTCTGAGTGTAGGGTAGTACTTGTACAATACTGCTCATGTAGTTGTGTGATGTATGAGTGGAGAGTAATACTTGTTATAGGGGTGGCAGTAAAGCTCCCCTTTTTCATTGTGGAACACAGTCTGCTTGTGTGAAAAACTGAAAAAAGTCTGCGTCGGTACAAGCCTCCATCCATCAACAGCTCACATTATTCACTTCTCCAAAACCATCAGCTGGATTTATTTGAAACTTGGTAGGAATTTACCTTGGGATGGTATCTACCAAATTTGTTCAAATGGTCTCACTGCAATGATATTTTTACTTTTTAATGAACTTTTTTGTTCATTTTTGGTAAAATCTTCTCTGAAATCACTTGGCCAATTGCTTTGAAATTGCATAGGGACACTTCTGGGGACCCCCAGACCTTATATTTTTTTTGACAGGTGGCACTGTTTTTTTTTTTTTTTGGTTACTTTTTCACAAATTTGTGTTTGTGTTTTCCCTTTTGTAGACTTCTCC
Organism: Hermodice carunculata; assembly: GCA_964020975.1. Lineage (NCBI taxonomy): Eukaryota > Metazoa > Annelida > Polychaeta > Eunicida > Amphinomidae > Hermodice > Hermodice carunculata. The sequence goes on from OZ026630.1 coordinate 1,055,632, forward strand.
AAAACCGTCTCTCAGATTGTTCTGAAACTTGGTGGAAGTGTGGCTTGTGGGAGCATTAAACAAACTTGTTCACTGGGTGGTGATACTTTGCATTCCCGATTTTTAATAAATTTTTCTATTTGGGTATCTGGCAGTTAATGCATGCCTTCCTATTGTTTACTATGTAAGTCAATGGGGATTGCAATGGAAAGGCATATTTTGATACTTCCTCTCCAAAGTCCTCATCCACCATAGCAGAGTGGGACTTATGGGTTGAATTTTCACACAGCAATCTTGTTTAAATACCCATTTAAGAGTATATATATTTGGAATTATATCTATTTGAAAATATATTGAACTTCATATTCAGTGAATTTTGGGACTGATCATATTAAAAAGACATTTGATATGCTGTCATAAAGTCCAGTATGAAATCTGCTCATTGGAGAATATTCAGATTTATCACCAGATATGAATATATTTCCAAAAAGTTATTCTTTTCAAAAGTAAACATAATCTAAAGACTATAAGAATACCTAATATGAAATTTGTTACGGGTCTTTTTAAAGCATGACAGGCTCTTGGAATAAGAAGACCAGTTTTCCTCATTGAAGGATATGAGGTATGACTGAAGGGTAGCACTCATATAGTTACATGTTTATATATGCATGAGGTATGACTAAAAGATAGTACTCATGTAATTACATGTTCATACACTTGCATGAAGTATGACTAAAAGATAGCACTCATATAATTACATGTTCATACACTTGCATGAAGTATGACTAAAAGATAGCACTCATATAATTACATGTTCATACACTTGCATGAGGTATGACTGAAAGGTAGCACCTGTGTAATTACATGTTCATGTAGTTGCATGAGGTATAACTGAAGGGTAGCACTCATAATTACATGTTCATGTAGTTGCATGAGGTATAGCTGAAGGGTAGCACTCATAATCACATGTTCATGTAGTTGCAGGAGGTATAACTGAAGGGTAGTGCTTGGGCCACAACATGCTCAGGTAGTTGCATGAGATATGCCTGGAGGGGCGAATACTTGAATATGTAGTTCAGAGAGGTGCCACTTGGGGTTGTACTTGTACAGAGAAGGTCTGACTGAAAGCTAGTATTTGTGCAGAAATTATATGACATAAAGGTAGTACTTGGAGAACTAGTAATAATTACATTTGTACACTGTTGTATTTGTACAGTATGTATGGCTATAATTGGAGGGTACCTGACCTGTACAGTGTGTATGGCTATAATTGGAGGGTACCTGACCTGTACAGGATGTATGGCTGTAATTGGAGGGTACCTGACCTGTACAGTATGTATGGCTATAATTGGAGGGTACCTGACCTGTACAGTATGTATGGCTATAATTGGAGGGTACCTGACCTGTACAGTATGTATGGCTATGGTGGGTGATTGACCTGTAGATGTGCTGTGTAATACTTGTGTTGCATACAATTATCTAGAGCCTGCGAGGAAGGCAGTACATGCAGTGTTTGTACATATCTCAAGATGATTGCCACCATCCAGTGGAATCCTTTACAAGTGGTGTCTTTGCACATTACAGGGTACATACCTCATGTGGCCTGCAAGGATCGACAAACATAAAACAGAAATTTGCTCTCCATTACACATTGCATCAGAGATTGAGATGCTTAAAATGTCAAACTGATATGTGTCAGACGTTAAATGTACCATAGTGAATTCATATTTGTTCATTCATCCGACTGTTTTTATTCATTTCCGAGTTTGAAAAAAGTTGTTAGACTTCTTGATGTGGTAGGTTAATTGTTTATGTAATTTTGACTTACATTCGTAAATTAAGCTGAGCACTTGACTTGTTGTAGGTGGAGATAATTCATATCACATTGTGCATTGGTCTTCCATCTTCATACACATGCATCAGTAAATATAGAAACTGTAACCCATGAACTCCCACACTTGCAGCAAGAAGTGCAGAAGAAATGTGACGATGCCACAGTGCTGTGGCCCGGCACACCACAAATATTCAAGTGAGGCGCTACTAAAAGAATGCGAGTTTATCACCAGCAGTAAGAGATAATATCTGCTACTGGCATAAAGTGGAAACTTGAGTCCTGGGGGTGGGGGAGGGGGAGTGGGGAGGCTGGAGGCCATGAAACAGACAGACCCTGACCCTCTCTGTTATTGTACTGCCAAAAGGTGATGTGCAGGAGGCGAGAGGTTAAACCAATGAAACAAAATGGATCTGCTGAGACATTTTTTTTTTGCTTTGCCTCAATAAATATGTCTGCTGTATGCTGGGAAGAGATGACCATTTGGTCCCGCAACATCTCTCCTCTCAGTGATCATGACCTATAATGAGATGACCATTTGGTCCCCCAACATCTCTCCTCTCAGTGATCATGACCTATAATGAGATGACCATTTGGTCCCACAACATCTCTCCTCTCAGTGATCATGACCTATAATGAGCATCTCATCTCTCCTAATGAGTCTCTTCAGTGTCATATGGCAGCAAGGGGTTAAGGGGCCATCATTAGATGTGTGGGTTAAGTGATAATCTGCCATCAGTTCACAAAAAGCTGCACACATCTGGACCAATGCTAGACCTGTTCCCTGTATCTCAAAGCAAGTCAACCTACAAGCCATGCAGTCATCTGCTCCATTAGTGTCTGAATATATTGCCTGGCCTAAGTGTTGTGGCTGTTCTCAGTAGACCTTACATGTGTATGCAAGCAGTAAGGCAGCATAACATACACAGAATTGTTGAGTGGTCTGGGTTATACCTTACATGTGTATGCAAGCAGTAAGGCAGCATAACATACACATAATTGTTGAGTGGTCTGGGTTATAGCTTCAGGCCCACACTGCCACTAATGGAATTGCACAAAGAGTTTGTTTTTATACTGCTAGTTTTTGCTGGCCTGTGGTCTATGAAGCAAAAAACTCAGGTGATCAAATACATTTACTCATTGGGCCTAATGCATGATAAATATCATGAAAGAAGATTCCAGGGGTTGAAATTTCATGCTAAAGGAAAGTCTAATCTTGACAACTTTCCAGCGGAGCTTCTGCTGAAGGAAGCTTCAGAGTAGTTAACTGCAATTTAAATTAACACAAGGAGGTCCAACCTCCTTGGTTTACTCAAGCAGATTTGAAATTTCCATTGTAATCGGTGCATCATAATGAAGTTACCTGCCTCTAGTGTTTCAGATGACCCTAAAATTTTGCTTGTGACCCAAGAATTAAAAAAAGCTTTTCTAATTTCTAGGAATTCAAACTTTTTCTGATAAAATATTCCTTTTTAGCTCAGCTGACTTGTCAGTAAATAGATTATCAGATTGATTGTAAATTCATATTGATATAATATACCTATTATGAATTATACTATACTGTACTAAACTGGTCAAATGAATTAATTGAATTGAATTACAGCAGAGCGTTTAGGAGGCTTGGTCATCTGTTGTCTGTCTGTTTGTTGTTGTCTGTCATTGTCACCTGCCATCTGTCATCATCCGTCCAAATTTCACATTTTCAACTTCTCCAAAACCTTTGCTAAGTTGTTAAAATGGTCATGTTCCAGTTATTTTTGGATTTTGAGCTTTTTTTTTTGTTAATTTTTTTGCCAAATCTTAAAAAATCTTCTCCAAAACTGCCAGGCCAATTGGTTCAAAATGAGGAATATTCTCATAGGTGGCAGCACTGGCCCAGAGGACATATTTTCATGATCCACCATTTTCTAACAATTACTGTTCCATGAGGAGTCCAGGCGGTTTATCCTCGATGTATCTCTGTAAGGATTAGCAACTGGGGTGTTTCTGAACAGTGGCATCATTGAGTAGAACATGCCTCATTCCATAAGGACACTTCTGGGGACCCCCCCCCCCCCCCCCCGACCTGAATTTGTTAAACAGGTGGCACTGCAATTTGGTTTCTATTTTCTTACAAATTTTTATGCGTTTTCACTATTTTCAGCTTTTCCAAAACCACCACTCAGATTGTTCTGTAACTTGGCAGAAATAGAGCTTGTGGGAGGGTTAAACAAAGTTCTTAATGAGAGGGTGATGCTGTAAATCCCTGATTTTAAACAAATTTTAAAACTTTGGGTAATTGTGGGTTAATGCATGCTTTCCCATTGGTCAAGTATATGCAGGTCAATGGGAACTGCAGTGGTAATTCACATTTTCAACTCCTGCAAAACCATCGACCAGATTCACTTCAAACTTGGTGGGGATGTACCGTAGGTAGTCTCGACCAAGTTTGTTAAATGATCATGCTCCATTGATTTCTAGCTCTTCTGACTTGTCAGTCAACAGACATATTGGAATCTTCTTGCATCAGTCTGTCCATCCATCATTAGACTTTTAACACTTCTTGACTTCTTCTCAAAAACCACTGTATGGAATGTTTGATTTTACACATGGATATTTTCCAGGTGGACATCTATTAAGTTTGCAAAGGAGATGATGATGCACTAATTTTTCTATTTTTTATGAATTGTTTATTTTTTGAAAAAAAATCTTCATCTCAAGAACTACTTGGCCAATTTTTGATATTGCACATAGGGTTACCTGGGGTCACATAATTCTTATTTTGACCACCAGGTGGCACTGTAATTTGTTCTTTATTTTTTTATGAATTTTTGTGTGTTAAGGCTATTTTTGACTTCTCCAGAACAGCTAAACAGAACTCTTTAAAATTTTATCAGAATATAACTTAACTTTAGACAATAGAATTTTGTGAAAATGATATCGCAATGTTAATTTTGACAAAGTTATGGGAAATCAAAATTTGCAACCGTAGGTAAGTCATAGTATAACATGGCTATTGTATTTACATTTTCATCTTCTCAAAAAGTGGTGCTTAGAATGTCTTGCTTTTGCACATGGTTGTTCCCCAGATGGACCTCTACCAAGTTTGCAAAGGAGATGATGATGCAATATTTTTGTCTATCTTTTATGAATTTTTTTATTGATTTTTTAAAATCAAAATTTCTCTATCTCAAGAATTACTTGGCCAATTGCTTTGATATTGCACATAGGGTCACCTGGGGCCACTCAGTCCCTATGTTGAGCACCAGGTGGCACTGCAATTTTTTCTATTCTTTTTATGAATGATATATCAAAATTTGCTACCACTGTACATATATATAGCCATACAGACTACAGTGCAGGTGTTGCAATGCTGAAAAAAAAAATTCCAGTCAGCAGAGTACAGGATCATCATGATTCTCTTTTTAGTTTTTCTATGATTTTTTTTTTCTTTTTTTGAAAAATCTTGAAAAAATCTTCTCCAACACCACTCGGCCAATTGCTTTGAAATTGCACAGCAACACTTCTGGGGACCCCAGAGCTTAATTTGTTCAAGAGATGGCACTGCAATTTTTTTCTATTTGTTTTACAAATTTTTATGTGTTAAGGCTATTTTCAACTTCTTCTCCAAAACTGTCTCTGAAATTGTTCAAAATGTGGAGGATATGTAGTTTATGGGAGGGGTAAGCAAAGCTATTCGCCATTAAAGTATGGATACTGTGGATCGCTGACTTCTATTGTGTGGTACTTATTGGTTAATGCATACATTCCTATTTATTACTAGGCAAGTCAATGGGGATTGCAATGGAGATTCAAATTTTCAACTTCTCCAAAATTGTCAACCACATCCGCTTCAAACTTGGTGGGAAGATACCTTAGGTTGGTCTCTACCAAGTTTGTTCAAATGGTCACGCTTCCGTGATTTTTAAATTTTTTAATGTTTTTTTTTTTTTTAGTTTAATCTAAAAAAAATCTTCTCAGCAACCGCTCAACCAATTGCTTTGAAATTGTATTGGGACACTTCTACGGGCCCTCAGAGCTTAATTAGGTGAACAGGTGGCATTGCACTTTTTTCTATTTGATCAGAATTTTTGTGTGTTCAGGCTATTTTTGACTTTTTCTCCAAAACTGTCACTCAGATTGTTCTGAACCTTGGTGAAAATATAACTTGTGGGGGGACTAATCAAACTTCTTCAATAGGTGGTGGTGCTCTGAATATCTAATTTTTTATGAATTTTTCAATTTGGGTACCTGTCTGTGAATGTATGTATTCCTTTTGATTACCAGGTAAGTCAATGGAGATTGCAATGGAAACTCACATTTTTTTACTTCCTCTCCAACATCCTCATCCCCTGGGCTAGAGTTGGACTTATTATGCGTGTGTGCCGACACAGATCTTCTGTTTTCCCAGAAACTTTTTCTTTCTTTATTTACTTACCAGCAAATTTGTCCACCCATTTTCTCGGAGACTATTATAGATAGAAACTCCAAATGTGACACAATTATTCTGTAGATGAAGGCTTGTCATTTTAAAATAAGAGGTTATGATTTTCAAAATTATGCAAATGAGGGCTAATTAAAGTTTAAATCTTCAATGTCTTCTATACTATAATAGATGTGCTTCGGAGTGTATAGGAGTTTGATCATAGCAAGGCAAAGGTCATCTCAGATGTCAAGGTCACAGGTCAATTTTAGGTCAAAAGTCATTTTAAAGGTCAAAGTTCACTTTCAGTAGGGGTCATCTCAAGGTCAAAGGCCACTTTAAATGGTGGCTGTCCAATGCACACTCAGCCAATTTTCATCCAATTCTAATGTTGGACTCAAATTGTAGGTATTGCAACACTGCACATGTATGTATAATTTACCTGTAAGCTCTAATGGTCTAGGTCATTTGGCCCTTTGAAATTTTCATCTAGCCATAACTTGGTCAATTTTCATCTGATTTGGTTCATGTTGGGCTTAAATTGTTGATATTGTAACCTCTACATTTTTTGTAATTTACACATGACCTCTAAAGGTAAAAAATCAAGGTCATTTGGGCCTTTGAATTTTCATCTAGCCATAACTTGGTCAATTTTCATCCAATTTCAGTCATGTCGGGCTCAAATTTTAGATATTGCAAACCACACATTTTTGTAAGTTACATGTGACCTCTAAAAATCAAAGGCCAAGGTCATTTGGACTTTGAAATTTTCATCTAGCCATAAGCTTAATGGAATGTGAAGTACCAAAGGACAAAAGTTGTAGCATTTAATATTTACAACTTTTGAAAGCACAAATATCATGATCAAAGGTCAATTTTAGGGCAAAATGTGATTTTAAAGGTCAAAGTGTATTTCAGGTAGAGGTCATCTCAAGGTCAAAGGCCACTTTGGATGGTGGCTGTCTAATGCACACATTGTCAAGTTTGTTGCCACAGAAATTAACTGTAAATACGTCGTTCCATTTGTTTGCATTTGAAGGCATACAGATTTGCTGTGAAACAAATCTTTTCTAGTTATGGTTTGAATGTCAAGGTCAGCTGAGTATGGGCTATTCACACTGCCCTCTTGTCACTTCTTGACTTTTTCTTCCAAGCTGTAAGTTGGATCTCCTTCAAGCTCATTGGAAATGTACATGGACTTGATGATCTACATGCACCAAATTGTTCATTACATGGTGGTGCTGTTGTTTGCAAATTATCAAAAAAAAAGTGAAAAAAAAAATGGTAAGGGGATATGAGCATATTAGCAACACTGATGATGGTCATAAACAAAGGTGACCATGAAATCATTTTGCAGTTCACAGGACCACTTCAGTCTGTGCATGTCAAGTCTGCTGAAGACAGGACTATTGCAGTTCTTGCATTCTCTTGTCTGTCAGGCCTTTCTTTTCTCCTTACTAACCGGCTGTCTTGAAAACATGGACATGAGAAACATAATTGAACAATGGTAACCTCAAGAAGGTTGTTATAATTGAACAATGGTATCGTCAAGAAGGTTGTTATAATTGAACAATGGTAACCTGAAGAAGGTTGTTATAATTGAACAATGGTAACCTCAAGAAGGTTGTTATAATTGAACAATGGTTACCTCAAGAAGGTTGTTATAATTGAACAATGGTTACCTCAAGAAGGTTGTTATAATTGAACAATGGTAACCTCAAGAGGGTTGTAACAATAATACCCTCAGTCAAGGTGGCACAGATGGCTTCTCTTTAAGTTTCTCTTACCATGTTATCAGCTGGTATAGTTTCAATCTCACAAGGACAAAGTCACATATGCTGAATAAATTAATATAATGATGTAACCTGGTAAGAGTTTTATGAACTCTGCTGAATGACAAGTCAGCTGAATTTACAGGTTCATTTACAGATGATCCATCCATCATTGTAACTGTTTCTAAAAATACCATAAGCCACGTCCTCTTCAAACTTTTATCAGCATTTACATTGGCTGGGCCTGTGCCAAGTTTGTTCAAATGGTCATGCTCCAGTGAATTATGGATTTTATACTTTTTTGTTCATTTCTTTCGAAAACCTTTAAAATAAATTATCTGCAATCACCGTTGTACTTACAGGTTAATTCAGCTTGCTCCAAACTGTGCACCAGATCCATTTCCAATTGGGTGGATGTTCCCTAAATAGACCTTCACGAGGTGTAATGTGCCATCATGATGATGATGATGATGATGATGATGATGATGATGATGATGATGATGATGATGATGATGATGATGATGATGATGATGATGATGATGATGATGATGATGATGATGATGATGATGATGATGATGATGATGATGATGATGATCTTAAAGAACACATGCAACTCCTGGGCCAAATGCTTCAAAATCAGACAGTGACTCTTCAGAGTGTTGTTAACAGATTTTCTAAAATCATTTTTTAAAAATAAAATTTTAAGGACTGCTGTTATTATTTAGTTTTTAATTTTAAATTGGCATCATGTTCAGTAAATGTATATATTAACACTGATTACTAAACACATACATGTCAATGGGTAAGGTAATGCTAATGTATGTGTGCAGGCCACAACTGATTAGCACTTGGACTCACTTTCATGAAACTGAAGACTGACATATTCAGAAGCCTTGGATGTGTGGTGTGAGCACCAGTTGACTGGCTTACTGGGTCACTGTCGTACATTAAAATTATTCATGTCGAAGCTATAACTTCTTTCTTCTGTGACTTTTCATGAAAAATCACACAGGCCTATACTAGGGCTAAAATGCATGCCATAATTAAATTAGGTCACTATGTCAGCAATTGGGTCATACACACAATGTCATCAGCTGGGCCATACACACTGTCAGCAGCTGGGTCATACTGTGTATGTCAGCAGCTGGGTCATACACAATGTCAGACACTGGGTCACACACTGTGTCAGCAGCTGGGTCATGCACATGTCAGCAGCTGGGTCACACTGTGTATGTCAGCAGCTGGGTCACACACAATGTGTCAGGAGCTGGGTCACACTCAATGTGTCAGTAGCTGGGTCACACACAATGTGTCAGTAGCTGGGTCACACACAATGTGTCAGTAGCTGGGTCACACTATGTGGTGCATCAGGGTCTCAGTGACACGCCCTTGTACTCTCCCTTTCCAGGCTATATTTTCCATGCGCTTGGACATCGTGTCATAAAACATCACAAGGAAATGTACAGTAAAACCTCCCTATACCAAACACCCTTGGCACTGGAAAAAAAGTGTTCAGTATAGAGAGGTTTGCTTACATTGGAAGTATATATTTGGAAGTGAGAAGTGGTGTTCAGTATAGATAGGTGTTCGGTATATGAAGGTGTTTGGTTAGAGAGGTTTTACTGCAGGTGTTCGGTTCGAGAGGTTTTACTGCATACCGTAAATTCTCCATTAGAAGACGTATCTCTAATAAAAGATGCACCCCAACTTCAGGACATCAACAAGGTTTTAATTTCCATCATTTTGTTCAGCAGAAAAACTCTAATAGAAGACACACCCGGAATGCAGGCTGCTAGTTTAAAGAAATCAAAATGAAAAGTTCCCGCCTGAGTTTCATGTGTATGGCTCGCTGATCATTTTGATGTCAATTTATCAATATTACAGAAACATGTTAAACAATATTACCTTTTTTCTGTCTGTATAATTTTTATCAATAAAAATTGTGTATTTTACAAATGCAGCCCTCCAATTATTACTTGACCTTATGATGTTATGTGTTGTAAGTATATGTCTGCTCACGAACTGACCATAAGAGCTCATCAGGTCATAGGGCATGGAAAACTCTCTATTAGAAGGGGCACCCTGACTTCACCATATTCAATTTGCAAAAAAATAAAATGTATTAAAATACAAGCCACCACTTCAATTAGAGAATTTATCGTAAACTAAAATACATAGCTTGAAGTAAAATTGGGTCACCAGATTAGATATCTGTTTGACAGTGATATATCCAGAAAATATTTATCTCAGACTTATAACATCTCTGGGTATTTTATTTTGTTTCATGAAACCTTGTACACACCACGACACATGAATGCAGACTAGCATCTAATTCTAAGTTATGTGGTAAAACTAGGTCACTAGGTCAAGTACATGTATCTTGGTCACAGTGACATTCATTTGCATTTGGCCTGTAACATTTTGACCTTTCGCCCTGTTTATATGGACTTACATTCATACATATACATACATACATACATTCATAGGCCTACATACATACATTCATTCATACATACATGCATACATACATACATACATACATACATACATACATACAATTCATACTCAAATATGAGGTCTGAATGCACATCTGAGTAAAACTTGGTCACTACAAAAAGACTACATATACTATCAGTTCAAAGTTCAGATCAGCTTAGCTGAGGTCGGGGCTTATTTTTAGGTGAATACAATATTTCTGAGTAAGCTCAGCAGGGACTGTTCACAGCCCTCACGTTGAAACCAGGTTGCAAATCATTTGTGACACGAAATTTATAGGAGTAAACATTTTCTGCACAGAAATGAATAGTCTTCATAACAGTCTGCATGAATTTGCAGCAAAAAAAAAAAAAAAACTCCTCTGCGTACTGGTACAAGGCCTGGAGGCTGTCCAAACACATGATTCATTGGCTGCATAAAATGTGTAGAAAAAGTATGTGGAATGATGTATTTCTGGCAACCTGATGCATATGGGGCCAACATTGTTGGTGCAGCAGAGCTTGAAGTCAGATTGTGCTATACATGACTGAGCTGAACTTTGTATGAATGTACAATAATGTTTTGCAGTTCCCTGCATAGCAAACTGTGAAGTGGGAGGGAAAACACAGCACTGCACAGCATTTGTCATCTCCATCAGTTTCGCAATGGACGTACATATATATATTCCTTTTCAAAAAAGTTTTAAGTGAAACCATCCAGACACAGGAACAGGAGAAGTTTAAATATAGACGAGTACAAAGACCGGCAGTAGAGTTGAGTTGGTTGCCATGGCAATGAGATAGTAATCAGTGTTGTCACTTATTGAGGGTAAAGTAATAGGTGACGTCAGCTGGTTGGCATACAGCAGTCTGACAGCTCGCCTTGTTTAATATCAGTCTGTGCTAACTATAGTACCATACAGCTGGACCATTATCATAAGTCCCTCAAAACCTCCAGCACATTCCCATAACATTCCCACTTCACTTCTTTACGTTCTCAACCTCCTGGCACGCATTTTGAGAGATATTGTTATGCCACAGTGAAACCTGACTGGAGAGGTGACAGTGAAACCTGACTGGAAAGGCCAGGCAAACTGAAGTCCAGTCCAGAACTGTCACTCTTTGGGCTTGGTTTAAATGGAAGTGAATCATAACTGAACAACAAACAATATAAGACTTGTTGGTCAAAAAGAAACATTTTCTTGGAACAGATAGGAGACGTGATGGCACAAGGCACCTTTCTACATAAATATCAAGTGGAATATGCATGTACTTCTTTCAACTTTAAATGGGTTGTTGCATCCAAAATCATCTTTGTCTCCTTCAAAATGTGTCCAATATCTGCACTTGTACATTGTACATGCAATGGGAAGGAAAATGGGCTTCAAAACTTTTAGTTGTGTGCTTGTTTTTTTTTTTGAAGAAGAAGAACTTTATTGGCATAAACCTAAGGAAGGTACAACCTAAGTTCAGGGTATTACAGTCATAAAATATAAATAAAGAAAGTACAGCTGAATATTAAAATTACAGAAGCAAAAGCAAGCAATTCTACTTCAGGTGCACCCAGGCTAACCCACTACACTATAAATATATATAATACATACGGTATATAAAAAAAAAAAATAAAAATAAAAAAAATATGTACAGTTCTGTTAGCACCCCAAGACCTGAAACCGCAGGTCAAAAACATCATTCACAAAGTTGAAAATATGGTATTTGACATCTTCCCTCTTTTGCACTGTCATTAGGTATATAAATTTGTCACTGTCATTCAATCTACCAAACTGGCTATCTATGTTTTGTAACTTAGAGAATAAGTCAAGCCTGAGCTCGGAATATTTTGAACAGTGTAGTAAAAAGTGTTTCTCGTCTTCAACCATCCCAGATAAACACAGCTGGCCTTTTCTTTCACAGGCAAGAGTTTTGGGCCTTGTATATCTCCCTGTCTCAATGGCAAGAGTATGGGCGCTTATACGTAGTTTGGTAAATTTTTGACGCTTCTTAACATTTACATTATCCAAATAGAATTCTCTGGAATTTTGTTTTTGTGTGTGTGTGTGGGGGGGGGGGGTTAATGTCTGTGGTTGCCAATGCAGACATTTTGCTTTCTTTTTCTTCCTTTCTTTTTTCTTTCTTCTATCCATTCATTTATTTATGCTGTACAGTGTTTTTCTCAGGCTGTGTAAAAGCAACAGCTTTGTAAATTGGTGGGAACACTGCATATGTGAACTTAACCTTAGGCAATTAAAAATTTCAAAGTTTCATATCTTCAAAACTAATGTAGACAGGCAGAAAATTTTAAAGCTGTTTATATAGGTTAGGTTTGTAACACCTAGCTGCCAGTGAAATGGACCATGAAAAAATGTTGCAGCATTTTAAATGATGCCAATTAGGGCTCTTCCCTTCAAGAGTTGCCAATCCAACTGCAATTTATAGATTTATAATAGAGGAACATCCAATGAACTATGAGCCAATGTTTTAACCTTTAAACTTATGGAAATTAGTCAAATACATAAAAGTTTAAATATCAAATATCTTGGAAAGTATTTTTAATAGCTGTGCTAGTCTGACTTCAATATACAGGTTTGTGCATCAGCTGCATCCAATGAACCATAAACCAAAGTTTTAGCCTTTTTAATTTATGCAAATACACAAGATTTTAATCTTGAAAATATATATCTATAAATACATGCATGCACTTGGAGAGAGAGAGAGAGAGAGAGAGAGAGAGAGAGAGAGAGAGAGAGAGAGAGAGAGAGAGAGAGAGAGAGAGAGAGAGAGAGAGAGAGAGAGAGAGAGAGAGAGATGACTGGCCAAGTTCAAACAGATATTGTAGCCATGAAGTGTAAAATTTGCCAAAATCCATGCATGCAATCGTACAAATTGCTGGTACTGGAAGGGAGAGGGATGGGGGGGGGGGGGGGGTGGAGACAGAGCAGAATAAGTGCTTGCAGCATACACTTTGTATCAAACATTGCAGTATAGTGACTTTCAACTAAGTAAGGATCTTACTGTGAGCACAGAAACCTAGCTGTAACCCCATACTGTCAGAGAAAACAAGCAAACTGTTTCAATGCAGGAGTTGTTAATTTTGTATTAATTATGTTGATGTATAAACAGACCATATTTCCTGGGTCCATAGTTTATATCAAAATTTTCTTGTTTCAAGATGATCTAAAATATGAATATGTAGAAAAAAAAGAGCTACGTAACTGGCTGACTGTGTGCACTGGCTGCTGGTGGCCCAGTGGCCAGCAAACTGTGTATGGAGAGAAAACTGTATTAGCATAAACATACCCTCAGTGAGGTTACATGCCACATACACATACATAATCATACACAAACATCTAAAGTTATAAAATTGTATAATACTGAAATAATGTTTTAAAAAAATCTGCAACTACTTTTTACTCCAACAAGTGTCCCAAATAACTAACATGTGCATGTGTATAACAGTGGGGCCCTGAGGCCTCCTGGCCTGACCCAGCTTTGGCAGTATTACCACCTTTGTATTAATTATCTCTTTAATGAACCATTGTGTTAACTGAGCTGCCACCAGTGCTGGAAACTGCTTTTATTTCCCTGTATTTCAATTTTCCCTTATTTCGCTGATGTCACAAAACCGTGAAAATAAAAATACAGTGAAATGGTATTTTAAGATTGATTTGATAGGAATTATGTTCAAAATATTGAATTAAAAAATTCAGGGAAATGCCAGACATGCAAAAACCGTGAAAATTTATACCTGCAAAAATAAGTCCATTAAGAACATATCTCCAATAAAATAGCAAGCTTATGAACCAAGAGGAAGTACTGAAATAATATTCAGCTGTGGCATGCAGTGTTCCAGCACGCATGACGTATTGTGTTAAGCAGAGTGTATCACTTGCCACTGGTGCTTTTGTAATTGCACTGTAAGGCCACCCATATTCAACGTTACACTCAGGTGGATTATAGCAGTGTACTCAGTACAAGTCTCATCACTTGTAGACTCGTCTTCATTAAAATAATCTATATGTACAATTATATCATACACAGTGAGGACTGGTGAACCTCCAGGTGCTGGTCTGTCATGTTGATTGAATGCTGTAAGATGCTGTATTCTTTTTACATGTATTGCCATTGCATGGTGTGCTATAGTACATCCAGGATTACATCAAATATTTTATTGTAGCTTGAAGGAATTATAATTCCTCTAAGACTACAGCTATTTATACTACCATTATGACTTTGTATCTTTGTATTGTGTGACTGATAAGTCATTAGTATTGACTCCTACTTGTCAATAAAATCATCATCATCATCATCATCATCATCATCATCATCATCATCATCATCATCATCATTTGTTGCCAGATTGGAAATACATAAAGTTCAATGTCGAAATTTCCAAATGCTTAAAAGCCTGCAGAATGATGCATTCAAAATTGCATGAAACGCACCCATATGGATTCTTATTACTTTATGTGATTGACTTTAACAATGTTTTGGTGATAATATAGTTTTCTTTAGCTTTGAAAAGTTTGCACCCTCTCACCCAGCTGCAACAGTTTGCGTCTTTTTGTGAAAGCAGCTGTGATGTCATCCGGGGAAATTTCTCCACTAATATGCCAAGCAACATGTTGATAATGGGAGATGCTAGTGACACCAGGGGCAGTCACCATGAGTTGATCTTGCAAGTTCATGTGAGTTTTCTGGAGAAGAAACTGACGAGAGGAGGTCTGATGGTGATGGAGGAGGTCTGATGGTGACAGAGGAGGGAAACCAGTGGGGGAGGGGAGGGGGCTACTTCCTCTACATTGGTAGGTAGTCTAGTAGGAATGTGTGTGTGGGAGGGGGGCTCCCTATTTTCCACCCACTGTGGAGTTATGACCCCTATTTCAAAAGGGAGACACATGACCAATGTTGATTGTTTATAGGTCAATGTTCTTACACTCTGCTTGTAAAACAAATCTTTTTCCATGAAAATATAGAGTTTTGACTCCCATTTTTTAGAAAATGTAGAATTTTGACCCCTATTTTGGGATAAAAATGCAGAATGTTGACCCCTATTTTGTTGAAAATTGCATGCAGAACATAAGATTGGAGCCTCCCAGGGCACCTATATACCCCCATGGCACCTATATACCCCCAGGGCACCTATATACCCTTTTGGGCGCCCAGTACCCTCCCTGGGCCAGTATCACAGCCACAGACGCCTGTTTCCACAGATTGGCCACATCAAGAGGACAGGTCCTGAAGATTGCACAGATTAGGATGGTAACGATACACTGCTTTTGTTAGACACAAGATGGTACGAAACTAAAATTTCAGCAGGATTTTTGCTTTGAGAAATTTAAGTGTAAAAGATAAACCATAGGCTAGACAAAACAGTTCTGCCACAAGGGGCAGGTATGGACTGCTGGGGCAGGTATGGACTACTAGGGCAGCTTAGTCAAGGCAGGACAGCATACTGCACTGAGACTGGCAGGACCCTGCTGGGCTGGATGTCATAATTGAGTGTACTCCACCTAATGTCTTTGAAGTTTTTGACCCATAACCAGCCATTATTGTGGTTATGGTGGACCACAGTCAATAGTTTGGAAAAATATTCCACACTGACTTGTTTCAACATTTAATCATTATTTTGGACATCCAAATAGATTTTTTGATATCAAAAAAGTCAATTTTGGATAAAAAAAAAAAACAAACCCAACTTTGGATATCTAAAATTCAATTGCAGATATTGAAAATTCAAATTTGGATATCACTCAGTCAATTTCTGATATAAAAAAAACCAAATCATTTTTTGGATATCCAAAAATCATTTTTGGGTATCAAAAATTCAATTTTGGATATCAAAAAAATAGCAGGCTAGTTGTATGCTTTTTGGATATGAAGAGTTGAATTTTAGATGTCAAGAAATCCACAAATAAATTCTTGATATAGACAATGAGAAAGTGAGCATCTGTGATAATAAACAGTTCATTTTGCATGGTGTTGGTGTCTTTGAACCCTGGTGAAACATGGCCGGTGTGAATGATACTGATGTTCCTGCCTCAGTCCTGGAGGGGAGAGGCTTCTTCTTCTTCTTCTTCTTCTTCTCCTTCTCCTCCTTTCCTCCTCCTCCTTCTCCTTCTCCTCCTCCTTCTCCTCCTCCTCCTTCTTCTCCTCCTTCTCCTCCTCCTCCTCTTCCTCCTCCTCCTCCTCCTCCTCCTCCTCCTCCTTCTTCTTCTTCTTCTTCTTCTTCAACATATTGTTGTGTTCGTTGCAGACACGATAACTTGAGAAAGATTTGACTTGGGAAGTTCAAGGTCACATGGGCATGTCATATAAAATTGACGCAGACGCAATAACTCTGCACGGATTTGACTTAAGAGGTTGAAATTGATTATGTACCATAATATGAACTAGGTTGGGATTGTAGATGGGTGACCTTGACCCATTTTCAAGGTCACATGGCCACTTTTAAAAATCATTGCAGATGCACTGGAGAAAGATTTGACTTAAAGAGGTTGATATTTTGTGTGATTATGTTTCTATGTAAGATTTTTGTAAGCCTTTGCTTGTAACTGCAGATGTATGACCTTGACCAATTTTTTAAGGTCACATGGGCATGTCATGTAAAATTGACACGGACGCAATAACTCTGCAAGGATTTGACTTCAGAGGTTGAAATTTTGCATGATGATGTACCATAATATGAACTAGGTTGGGATTGCGGATGGGTGACCTTGACCTATTTTTCAAGGTCATATGCGCATATCATGTAAAATTGACATGGATGCAATAACTCCGCAAGGATTTGACATGAGAGGTTGAAATTTTGCATGTTTATGTACCATAATATGAACTAGGTTGGGATTGTAGATGGGTGACCTTGACCTATTTTCAAGGTCACGTAGCCACTTTTTAAAAATCATTGCAATCAATTTGGTATTTAAAAAAAGAAGAAGAAAAAAAAAAGGGAAAGAAAAATCATGTACATGTATATGCAAGATGTTAGGTTGGAGAAGTTTGCCTGCTGGCACATACTGCTGGTAGCCAATGTCTGTAATGCAAGAGGGACACTCATTGTGCAGCTGTTTCAGGAAGACAACGATTAATTCAAATGCATCACGTCTTAGGCTTAATGATATCCAGGACATATGAATTTTCATATGCCCAGGTTTTATCTATTGGAAACAACCAATCTAGTTGTTCAACTTATAATTTTCCAATTTCTAAAGCCTTATTATTCTTATTTCTAGGACTTTAGACTCTGGCTGATTTAGAGAGAATTGTATGTATGCCTGTGACACAAATATAGTAAATAGCTCTATTATACATGTTTTATTGTAGTTCACTGATATAAATGGTGGACAACCTCGTGTCTCAGGGCAAGTTACAAAACAAGAGGGCTGTGTGAACAGCCAGTGCTCAGATGACCTATAAACCTTGTTCACAAAAATCAAAGCTGCAACTGAATAGATCTGTGTTGAGCTTTAGCTGAGTGCAAATGACATTTAGAAGTATTTCTAAGATTTGTCTATAGAAAAATTCATCCAAGAATATAAATTTTACTGGAGTATGAGAAATTGAAGAATATTTAAAGCGAAAATCAAAAAGAACAATGATACCTGGAAGAGAAAATACATGATATTGAGCATTAGAATGCCCATTGACTTACATAGTAATCGATAGGAAATTTGCATTTACCGATAAGTACCCGAATTGAAAAAATTGTGAAAAATCAGGAATCCATAGCAGTGCCACATAGTGAACAACTTTGTTTTAGCCTTTCAAAAGGAACATATCCATCAAGTTCCAGCTTAACCTGAGCAATGGTTCTGGAGAAGAAGTTGAAAATATCCAAAACACACAAAAACAAAAAAAATACGAAAAAATTGCAGTGCCTCCTGGTGAACAAATTAAGAATTGGGTGTGTTCCTGTGTGATATCAAAGCAATTGGATGAGCAGTTTTGGTAGAGACCCACCAAAGCTAGATCTCCATCCAGTTTGAAGAGGAACTGGCCACCGGTTTTGGAGAAGAAATAAAAAAGCTGAATTGTGGATGGACAGCGGACCACGGACGAGTCAGCTGAGCTAAAAATGTTAACTCTAACCCTACTGCATGTATTCATACACTTGCATGCTGTGGTGCCTATATGTATTCAGACATTCATGTGTTTAAATTAGTGCCTGAATTTGGTCGTTCCCATCTTATTGTGCTCTACAGCCAAATGTCATTCGAACCTTTGATCATCAAAGCCACCATCATAGACGTATTCCATGCGTATATGGTACAACACGGAAAAACAGTGCAACTTTATGGCCAACGATGGAATAATGCTACTTTTTTCTAATTTTACAAAAAGTAGGAGACATTTCATAAAAAGTTGGAGAGTGGAAGACTTTGTAAAAAAGTACAAAAAAGCTGGAGACTTGGAGGTTTTGACAATGTGATGTCACCAGAAAATGTCTCTTCAGTCATATTAAACAGATACTTCACTTGAAGTCCCTGAAAACCTGTCAGTTAAGTGAATAGATTGAATACCTGAGCCATTATAATCAGGTTTTACTGTATTCAGACAAATCAGGTGAAGCAGAACTGCTAAATATACAGCCCCTGTTTATGTAAGATAGTCTGGAACTTGTGTACTTTGTGCAGAGAGAGATGGTGGCAGGTGCAGGCCACTGAGGCAGCCCTGTAACCTGACAGAGGAACCAGCCACAAGTAATTGACACACCACACCCACCAATCAGCCTTTTGGTCCTCTAATAGATATATATATATATATATATATATATATATATATATATATATATATATACATACATACATACATACATACATACATACATACATACATACATACATACATACATACATACATACATACATACGCACATTTGTTTTGTTTTGTTTTGAATGGCTCTTCTGTTGCTGTTTCTACCATCTTACTACTCCAGCCTCCCAGTCTGGTACATGGCAGTCAATGGAGCAGCAGTTGGCCTGCTACCAAGGTGTCAGGGACCTGGGTTACAACAGCCAGGTAGCAAGGTGTCAGGAACTGGGGTTACAACAGCCAGGTGTCAGGAACCTGGGTTACAACAGCCTTTACTCCTAGAAATGGAGGTCAATGTGGCAGTGTGGACCGAAGGACAGCTGTAAATTGGGTTTTAAGCATCTAAGAGAAAAAAATCTGTCTAGGTTCGATCTCTAAAAAGCTATGTTGTGAAAAAGTGATCTGTATTTTTATGGTGATTTTGTTTTCCTGTGAATGGACTGCTGTGTATTCATATACATGGGTGCAGACTTAATTGGCATGTACAATAGTGTGCTCAGTTTTTGGCCGCACCCAGTTTTTGCCCAATGGGAATAAAGGGCATTGCCTGGAGAAAGGAAGTACTTACACAGGTAGAATTATAATGTCAAGTAAAGCAACACATCTCACTGAATTGAAGAGAGAAAGTTTATTTCAAATTCTGAACCAAGGTGTTTTTCCCCATGTACATATTTCGTTTCTCAAATGATCAAAACGTTAATTTTTTGCTCAAATTTAAATTCACTTATATTCCTGTGAATTCGCTTTTGTTTCTGTTACACATTATTCGTTTTGCAGGATGTTTGCCCGACTAAATGTACACACAACTAGAAAAGAAGTTTGCTTCAAAGCAAATCTGTCTGTGTACCTTCAAAAGTTGTAAATATTAAATGCTACAACTTTTGTCTTTTGGTACTTTACATTCCATTAAGCTTATGGTGAGATGAAAATTTTCAAGTCCACCTGACTTGACCTTTGACCTTTAGAGGTCACATGTAAATTAAAAAAATGTGCGAGAAAAGAAGGTTTGCTTCAAAGCAAATCTGTCTGTGTGCTTTCAACAGTTGTAAATATTACAGGCTACAACTTTTGTCCTTTGGTACTTCACATTCCATTAAGATTATGGTGAGATGAAAATGTCCAAGGCCAAATGACCTTGACCCTTGACCTTTGACCTTTAGAGGTCAAATGTAAATTAAAAAAATGTGCAGTGTTGCAATATGTACAATTGGAGCTTGACATGACTGAAATTTGATGCAAATTGACCAAGTTATCCTAAATGAAAATTCAAAGGCCCAAATGACCTTGACTTTTGACCTTTAGAGGTCACATGTAACTTATAAAAATGTACAGTGTTACAGTATCCCTTTTTCAAGCCCAACATGAACCAACTCAGATGAAAATTATAGTGTTCGAGAAAAAATAGTGGTAATACTAATAGTGTTTGAGAAAACTGGTAAACAATATTTTGTTGTCAAGAAGAAAGAAAAAGAAAGAAGGAAAGAAAGAAATAAAGAACTCCAGGAAAAACAGATTGTTTGATATAGATAAATTACCTTGCCAAGAAGTATATGTTTTGCATGTGGCAACACAGCTTGTCAAACTGGACTAAAAATGGGCTCGAGCATTGACATTACTGCACATTCTCAACAGTCAGCAATTTAGCATCTGATCATTAAGGATCTTCAAAAATCTTCTCCGAAACTGCTCACCCAATATTTTTGATATCACACAGGGACGCTCATAGGGACTCCTTGTTTTTAATTTATGCACCAGGTGGTGCTGCAATTTTTTTCTATTATCATGTAATGATTTCTTGTGCGTTTTTGCTATTTTCAACCTCTTCTCCAGAACCATCACTCAGATTAAGCTGAAACTTGGTAGATATCTTCCTTATGAAAAGGTCGAACAAGTTGTTCACTACATGCCACTGCTTTGGATTCCTGATTTTTAACGATTTTTTTTATTTGGGTACTTATCAGTAAATGCACCTTTCCAATTGATTACTCAGTAAGTCAATGGGCATGCTAATGCTAATTCACATTTTTGTTTTCATCTCCAAAACTGTTTGCCAGATTCAGTTCAAACTTGATGGCAGTGCACCTCAGATGTATCCCAATGTCTGTTCAAGTTGTCATGCCTCAGTGATTTTGCATTAAACAGAGCCATAAAAGTGGAATTTGCTTTCTGCATAATGTTAAAAACTTTTTGAGTTAGGGCATTCATATTACACAGGATTAAAGTCCTCTTTTAGGGCAAGGTTATGTGTATGGATTCTTTAGGCAAATCTTAGAAATACTTCTAAATGCCATATGCACTCAGCTAAAGCTCAACATGTGTATTCAGTTGCAACTTTGATTTTGTGAACAAGCTTAGGTCAGCTGAGCCGCCTGTTCACATAGCCCTCTAGTTTTTAAGGTAATGAAGTCCCAAGCACACCTCAAATTTAGGGATATTTGAGATAGATCATAGGTTTTGTCAGAAGGACCAGATGGGACATAGATTTTAAAATATAGTAATAGGTGGTAAAGATGGTTGATACAGGGACAAAATGAGAACTGTAGAAGAAATCCAGCAAGTAAAGATTCACAGCAAATTAAAATCAAGGGTTTTCCTGGTGGGAGACTTAACAAATTCTTTCATAAAATCAGCCAAAAGCCTGTCTTCAGTCACATATATATATATATATATGTATGTATATATATATATGTATATATATATGTATATTATATGTATATATATGTGTATATATATATATATATATATATATATATATACATACATATATATACATATATATATATATATATATATATATATATATATATATATATATATATATATATATATATATATATATATATATATATATATATTAAATGATGGCCATACCCGTTTTGTGCCCCCCCCCCCCCCCCCCCCCCACACACACACACACACCATTTGATCAATTAATACCATTGCCGGGCACAGTGTAAACATGTGGCTGACATGTTGCCAGAGAGCGCTGGAAGCAAGTACAAAGTGTTATGGGCTGGCAGTCTTGATGTTGCTAGAGGCACTGTGGTGGTTTGTGGTAATTTGTTACACAGATACAGATATGAAGTACACACAGCAGCCCTGCTTTCCATCACTGCATTCCATGGACTGCTCCTCTGCCTGGACCAGTGAGGACTGGGAGCTGGAAGCTGACATCAGGCTCCCACTCTGGCCAGCTGTACCCTGACACCAGGCTCCCACTCTGGCCAGCTGTACCCTGATACCAGGCTCCCACTCTGGCCAGCTGTACCCTGACACCAGGCTCCCACTCTGGCCAGCTGTACCCTGATACCAGGCTCCCACTCTGGCCAGCTGTACCCTGATACCAGGCTCCCACTCTGGCCAGCTGTACCCTGACACCAGGCTCCCACTCCGGCCAGCTGTACCCTGACACCAGGCTGCCATTCTGGCCTGCTGTACCTTTGTGCAGTGCTGTCCAGCTGAAAATATCTGTACCAAAATTTTCTTTCCTTGTAGCATTTTTGCCACTTCTGCACATAAGAAATACTTATTTTTGAGAAAATATGAAGCAGTTTTAAAGAGGTTTGTGGCAAAATTTTGCTACAGTGCTCCAGTTGGACAGCTCTGTTTGTGTAGAGATATGCTGCTGTACTCAACATACCAGGCATACAACACACTGCAGGGATTTAACCTTGATGACCCACCTGCTCACATCACACTGCGTAACATGGAAACACAATTGGCTACATTAAGTTGATTGACACCTCAGTTACCATAACTGGCTAGTTTTGACACTCTTCCTTGCTAATGCCACACAGAGCAGAGCTAGCAATTAGACTTACAGTCACTGACACATCCAACAATTAAAAAAAAATCATATATGCATGAAGACCGAGCCCCCTTTGAAAGTGAACTCAACAGCTGGCATATTGTTCATGGTGCCTGAAAAACACGCACGACTTTCTCATTATTGACTAATATTGCAAACTTTGTTTCAGAAGTACTATAGCATAATGTGTGCAGTATGTCTGTCTTCTCATCTCAAAATTGCTTTTTCCACTTCCATACACAACCTGTAGCAACTGCATGACTATTCATACGCTTTGTAACATGGTTTATGTCAAAATGGCTATTCATACATTGCAGGAAATAATCAAGAAAAAACAAATCAGTAGCATCTCCTCATCATGCAAATTACCCCCCCCCCCCCCCATCAGTCAAGCTGGAGATCCTGATACTCTGTTTGACCTTGTGACCTCTCTCCAATACTCAGAGATGGATGGCTGCTCATGATGGCATGCTAGCTATTTTGGAGCAGACACAAATAAGATTTAGGTCAGGACCAGAAGATCGCACACCTGTCCATCATCTGGTAAAGTGATCAGTAAGGCTGCATAGACATATTGGTCTGGCTTTATGCTTCCTGGGTTGTCTCTGTTACTGACTGTGCTTTATCTTGTGTATGTCCATGGTACATCATGCTATTTCATCTCTGGCAATACACGGGATTGTCAACAGGTGGCAGCACAGGCTTATAAGTCATGTACTCCTGTGAGGCAACATCTGGCATGTGAAGGGTGGGTGTTGGCTGGCCCCAAAACTCAGAGTATAAAGGTGTAACACACAATAGTTCTGGAAATTATAACACACACTCTTTCACGGACTTTTTCCTCAAATTTTAACCCCCTTTTTTTACATGAAAACAAAGAGATTTTGGATGTAAAATAGTACCCCTTTTTTCCATATAAAGGAGGTATGTACTCTACTTATGGTAACCTTGTCTAGATTATCACTTCAAAGCGACACATGCGAACGATCTCAGGAGCAATGGTTTGATTGCACCAATGACACATAGAAATTAAATTATACCCTAATTGAGGATTTTCCCGACATTTATTTACAAATAACAGCCCCATTTCCTGATTTCACGGACTGTGACCAGGCTCCAAACTGACCCTTTCTTCTGAGGAATTTTGGCCAATCAGGCGTACATATTGTGTATATAAGTGCGGGGTGTTGTTACATTTAGGGCCTGCTTTGTCAAAAGCAAAGGCTGTTTATCTAGGATTGTTAGGAAAAAACCACACATTTTTGCAAGCCATGACATTGGCTTATGTCTGTCTCAGAATCCCAAACACAAACAAATTGAAAAAGGTCAGTGAAAATTTTTACTGTTCAAAATAGTAGTACCAACTACGAAGTACTGAAGACCACCAGACAGTCATGGTCTCCTTTTGCAGGTGGTCTCACAAACAGGTCTATTGACCAGGTAAACATTCTAGTGTCACTAAATTGTTGTACAGAAATGTGCCCTCTTAACTCATGATGAAGTGTTTTGGAACAGATACTGTGGTATAATATGTCCAACTGCCTGATTCACATCAGGGAAACTAAAATGTCACTTTTGCCACTGCTTTGCTCATGCAGGCCATTTTGATAGGCCACTTGTATCACTGCTTTGCTCAGTCTGTCTTAAATGGCCACTTTCCTCAGTATTTTTCATGTTATATATATGTCTCTGACAAAATGCTATCATTTACTGATCCCCAGGTGTGGTCTGTCAATCCAGGTTTGAATGTCTATTCCTTTGAGGATGTGCCAAACTGTGCCGTCCCTGCAGGAGTTTGGTGTGCATAGGTTAGCCAGGGACACGCTGCTGGTGTAGTGGCCAGAGCTTAAGAGACTGAGGGATATACTGCTGATGTAGTAGCCATAGTTTGCAATACGGAGGGATACATTGCTGGTGTATACTGAGGGATATATTGCTGATGTAGTGGGCATAGGTTACACGACTGAGGGATATATTGCTAATGTAGTGGACATAGGTTACAATGCTGAGGGATATACTGCTGGTGTATTCGACATGTTACAATACTGAGGGATATACTGCTTATATAGTGACATGAGACTGTTCTTTTCCTGTCAATATTTCTGGCAAGCAACCCACATTGTAAACACCAATCGTTTCTTTGCTGTTAACAGCAGTATACCACGAGTCTGTACTTTACTTGGGCCAGGTGCAATATGCCCCAAGTGCCCCAAGGAGACTTGCTGACTCAAGGGTCCACAGGGTTCAACTGTTCATGTTAAATGTCACAGTTACAAAAATACAATGCTTTAAGAGAATTTTACACTGCCACTAAAAGACTTCAAATACGTAATAGGAAAGCTCTCTCTTTTCCTAGCAGTTAGGAGTAGTATTCCCACCCCTACCCCCTCTTTTTTACCAAGCTACCTGCACCAGCTGACCCATCAAGGCCAATCAAGAATTTGTTTTCCATATTTGGAACAGCCATTCCCCATAACACAGTTGCATGGCATTTACTGGAATAAAGACAGCAATCAACAGCAGAGTTAGGAGCTGCTGTAAACAATAGAAAATGTAAATAAGTTAGCACCACAGCAGTTACACACAATATACACATAGGCACTCAGTGCTTGACATTTGTTCACCAACCTTGGTTCCTGAAGAGGGTGAGGACACACCCCAGACTGCTCAAGCCTATTGGGATTTCGTGCCTCTCCACTGCGACAATTGTCAATGAGTGAATATGAAAAAATGTAGCTTTGCACTAAAAAATTCCCAATTTAAGTAGCGGGAGATTGAATGATCAGAGTATGGCAGACCAGCCATGAAAAAGACAAAGCCCAGTGGTGTACAGTGGTATGTTTTATTGTGGCAGAGCTATACACAGTTGACCATCAGCCTCATTCATTACACGGAAAATCCATTATCTTTCAGCACATTTGTCGAGTGCAATCCATAATGACTTGTATAATGTATCACTTTTATTTATTATATAAACTTTTATTGTAAAAAATACCATAAATAAAATCATAGTCAGAATGATCTCAATACCCCCTTGACCCAGGTCAAAATGTGATGGCCTCTAGTGACCTTGAAGGTCAAGACTGCTGAATGTCAAACTCAGCAAAGCTTCTTATGAGATACTTCAACAGAACAAGTTTGACAACAGTAGCTCAATTTGTTCAAAATTTATAGTGTCCACAAAGGTAAAAATAGGATGACCTTTGGTGACCTTGAAAATGGGTGAAGGTTGCCAAATGTCAAACTGGGCCAAGTTTCCAAGTTTTATGATAGTAACTCCATTTGTAGAAAAGTTGCAGTTATTGCATTGCAAGGGAAATAATGTGATGACCTGTGGTGACCTTGAACAGAAGTCAAGGTTGCCGAATATAGAACTTAGCCAGGTTTTGAATGAGATGCTTCTGTACATCAGGTTTCATGATAGTAGCTCAATTTGTTCAAAAGTTCCTGTGTCTGCATGGGTGATGGACAGATGCATGTGGGGACATTACATTTACAATGACAACACCACATCGACCAAAAGGCTGAGTGAGTAAAAAGCCTTTTTTATTGTTTTGGTATTTAGTCAAATTGTACCTGTTTCACAGTGACATTTTCCTACTTCCTAATGCCACTTCAGGCCTCCATAGCTGACACCAAAAGGCCCAACCAGTATCTGGAACTTAACATTTCTTCTATTTATTTTTTCTTCATTCCATGCCACTACCTGAGGACCAGTTTTTGTGGAAAAAAGATTGATTTGACATAACAATAAAAGGATCAACACAATGTGAACTCAGCTGTGGGGTATTCAGCGTAACTTGGCTGGCTCAGGCACCAGTGCCAGGCACCACAGCCAGGCACCACTGCCAGGCAGGCCCAGAGGTCAGTGTGAGGGAGAAATGGTCTCAGTGAACACAGTGCTTCTTGTCTCGTGCGTCCTCTGGGCTTGCTGGCCGACAATCATTATAATAGAGCTGATAGCCAGACAGCATATGGGAAGTCAGATAGCAAGTAACATACAAACTGTATGTTTGAGTATACACAATAAGAAGCCAATAATAATGCCAAACAGACAACAAACAATATGTTGGACAAATATGTTGACATCTAATGGACCGACTTGGCAACACTTCTATTACATAAACAGTAGTGGTAGACCATCAAACCCTTGGCAGACACTGTGCTGGGCCCAGCATAAAGGCTGCAACTGAAGGTCCAGACCCTTGAACACATCAACATGCCACGCAGGCTGACAAAAACTGAGGTGTTTAGACTGAAAAGAGAGTACTTCTGGACACATCAGCTCTGTACTATTGAACCATTTGGTCTCAATGTCATGGGAAAAAAAAGCATAATTGCCACATATTATGCTAAATTTTTAATGCGTATACTTATTTTCCTGTGATTCTGCTGAGATAAACACTGGTCTATCTCCTCGACTGCTGCAGCAAGAAGCAAACTGGTATTTCAACAAATACTGGGATCTCCTATATAGGACCCCCAGTTCCAGTTCCCCAGCTTCCCAGGCCTGCAAGCACACCTCTGTTTACACTCCAGGGGGATTCCCTTTATGACATCATAAACATGACAAACAGCGGCACATTCCAATGTTGACACTGCCCTCCACACCATGTCCCCAGATGGCTGGACCATAATTTAAATATACGGGCCCCACGGCTGGCCTTGACACATGCATATCTTACATTAACAACGTCAAAAGTTACACCCGAATATAAATACCAAATGCACTCTGCAGTCCAACTGTCCCTGATGATGCCCCACAGGGAGCGCAACCAGTCAGACTAATACACAGCTTTCTCAAATTGCTGTCAGGCCCTCGCTTAGTCTTTTCCATACACAATAACAAGCACGTAATTATTTTAAAATTCTTTTACATATTTATAAAATATTGTGTTAAAATAAACATTTTTTTAATTTCTTTGAGTATTCAGTTAAAATAATACAAATATTTTGTTTCAAAAAGTGATCCATGCAATTAGAGCCAATGAACATAGCACCACAGCTTTCCTGGCCGTCCTGGTCTGGTTCTACCCACATCTGACATGCCAGGGTTTCCTAGCAAAGAAAATGCTGCCACCTGGAAGCAACATATCAAGTGACTAACTGCACTCAGTGTCCCAGAATCAGGATACCTGTATAGCTTTTACAACCAGTGCTTACCCTCCCTCCCCCCGCTGGTAAAAGTGGTGTTTCATGCTGTGTAATATAATACTGTTACAATAAAATACAGGTTTGCTCCTCCAAACAGTTGGTTCTTTTCTCATGCACTCCATTAACTGTAATTTTATAAACATCTTTTAAGTGTACATTCATTTTGTGAATCTTTCCTCTCTGATGTCAAAAGTGAGTCTGTTCACACCAGCTACTGAAATTTGCACATTTTTACCCTCAGGAAATAAAGTGGTTTTGGCTTGAGAGGTGTCTGCTCACCTGTGATCAACAACAGTACATTTATATTTACAAATCAAAACAATGATATTGCAGGTGTGTGGCTACCTTATAAAACACTGGACTCTATCAGAATGGTGTCTGCCAGTCTGGGCCAAGCAGGGACAGGGATTTATCACTGAGATTATCGACTGCTAAGTTAAAGCATCCTCTCTACATAAATCACAAATCCCTGTATACATGTCTATTTGTACATTATACTGCAATCTTTGGTTTTAAAAATTATTGCTGTATAAAAGTTGCACTTTATCAGTATTTTTCTCTTTTTTTTTTATACTGCAAAATTGTTTCTTGGAAAAGTACATGTAACTATAGTGGAAAATAAATAATAGCCACTGCCACCCCGAGAGGTCACCTCTGAGTAGATCTGATGCCTGTGACAGGGCCAAAGATTTATTCAACTTGAGCCCTGTGACAGGTTCCACTAATTTATCACCTTCGACCCGGTGACAGATCCCAATGATTTATCAACTTGGACTCTGTGACAGGTCCCAATGATTTCAACTTGGTCCCTGTCACAGGTCCCAATGATTTATCAACTTGGTCCCTGTCACAGGTCCCAATGATTTATCAACTTGGTCCCTGTCACAGGTGCCAATGATTTATTCAATTTGGGCCCTGCCACAGGCCCCAATAGTTTATCATCTTGGTCCCTGTGACATGTGTCAATGATTTTTTCAACTTGGACCCTGTGACAGGTCCCAATAATTTATTCAACTTAGTCCCTGTGAGGTGTTTTGTGAAATACCTGGTTCACTGATCCACACACACACTTAAAAAGTCATCTTTATTGTTTTTATTGGTGGTTATGTTCCTATGCAGTCTGCAGGCTGACATGTTGCTATATTGTTATACATTGACCAATCACGTGATACTGATGGGACACGCCCCCACATGGACATCGACGAGGCGGTGACAGCTGTGCCAGTCCACTAGGGTATCGTTCACCTGCACGTTCTTCATACAACCATTGAACTTTGTGTTGGAACTGGCCGCCCCCTGTGGCTCTGCAAATACTGCAACAACAAGAA
This sequence comes from Hermodice carunculata, assembly GCA_964020975.1. Lineage (NCBI taxonomy): Eukaryota > Metazoa > Annelida > Polychaeta > Eunicida > Amphinomidae > Hermodice > Hermodice carunculata. Next base: position 1,085,188 of record OZ026630.1, read on the forward strand.
AAGACACTTTTGATATTTGCCTTAAAACTAATTAGGGCTATTCACCAGATGAACAAACCCACTACCAAAATACATGGAGTATACAATGTAAAATTCAAAAATAAACATTAAAGGCAACATTTAAACTTTTTTTTTGGTCCTACAGCCTTGCTTAGTATCAACTGCTACAATTTTTTAATGGGGGGGGAGGGGGGCATTAATAAAGGACATTTGCTATGAAAAAAATATGAAGTGATTGTTCGATGTGTAATACAATGAATGTTTAGATTGTAACTGTATTTGTTCTCAGGCTTTGCCAATTGAAATTTAAAATTTATGACACCAAAAAGGACTCCATCAAACTGTGTTGACATGCTGTTTTAGTTGGTTCATACATGTATTTTCAAGTCATTGTGGAATCAGTGAAATAATATTAAATGAAAATGCAGCACATCAATGGCATAGGGATAACACGAATACATCAAGAGAAACGTCTTCAGTCCATCAATGCCAACTATAAAACATGAAGGACACAAAGGGAAACTAAAGAATCAGGAACTCACTGGAGTATCCACCGATAAAGAGCTGGAAGTTTGTGTTCAGTGCCTGTACCGCCCCACGAAGGAAGCCAAAGCTCCACTTGCTGTTGTCCACCTTGATCTGTACCACACTGCCCTCGTACCGCGCTGTCACCTTGTGCCACCGGTTGTCACACAGACAGTGGCGACACTCATTGGACTCCGCTGTAAATGTTCCATCAAAGTTCCTGGCAGTGAACTTTAGCTGTATAAAAGAAAATAAATAAATAAACCTTAGCAGCATAATAACAGAAACAAACTTTAGTTGTATAATAAAGCAGAAACAAACTTTCACCACTTTTTTGAATGGTTATGGCACATGAAATTAATCAAATCTGTAGTCACTAAACACCTCCCCAGCTTGTAATTCTATGCCTGGATCATCGTTCATGTTCTATCACCAATGCAGGCGTCACTCTTCTGTACTTATTAACTATTTTGTGTTTTCTTTTAAAAGTAATCTGTTTTGCTGAAAACCCTTACTGGCAAAGCACATTCTTCATCCAAACTCTTCCCATGTGAATACAACAATCCTGCACACTTGAAACTAACAGATGATTAAAATCTGTCCTGTGGGTAATATTACAATTCTGTCTGATTTCTAAAGGCAGGGCAAGATCAAATGATCACAAAATTCATTCCTTTAACTTATTTCACAAGCTTCAGTAATGGTATCAAAAAGTTAACAATTTTGTATGTAGGAACTACATGTGGGCAGGTCATCTGTAGGAACTACATGTGGGCAGGTCATCTGATGTTTTCCATGAAAATAAGGACACAGAAATGGAGACCTTTTTGTCAAAAAACCCTCAAAACTCTATCTGCCATGATAGGTCATGTGGCCTGGCTGCCATGATAGGTCATGTGACCAAGCTGCCATGATGTGCACTCTCTGCCTGACACGCTAAACCATGCACAGTTTCTAGCCAAGACAACACTTGCTGCCTGAGGACTATTGGCTGCCTACCCTTCCCTCCATGAGCTCCAGGGCCAGGGCAGGCTTGCCCTTGGGGTGGCTTGTGCTTATCAGGATCCCATTCTCCTTTACCGTGCGGAACTCAAGTGTCACAGAGAAGTAGTTGTTGATGCGGTATCTGTCCGCTGTAAATGCAAACATAGACAAACAAATGTTAATTGGGGGCCAAGTTACAATAAACAACACATCTTCCTCTACCAGTAAACAAGAGTATGTATCCTAACAGTGGTAGGACTGAATGTTTGTGCACAAATTTGGGGGTTTACAGGCACAGAGTAGGCCTCCATCACATGAACTACACCAAAGACAGCTACACTGATATAAGGAAGTCCTGCACTTAACTTCATACGATTTATTGACTGAAGCTGTGGAATGGACGTCATTTGAGCATGCACAAGTCTGTGATCCCTCTGAGTCACAGACAGTCACACCTTCCAAAATATAGATATCTTGCTGAGTTGACCCTTTCCCCCTTAAACCAGTCAAAGCTGGATGCCAGTCAAATGTCATCGGCTTCAGCGTTTTCACCAGATTTATCCTATCGTACACAAGAATTTCAAAGTAAACTGACCCGAGTGACTTCAAACTGAGTCAAGGCTATTCTCCTTAAAACTTGAATTGACCGTTGCATGCCTGGGACATGGCCTTAACCTTCTGGTCAGAACAGAGCTCCCTTTCCCAACTCCCCAGTGCACCAATTTAACAGCCTCTGACTCCCACTGGGACACAAAGCACTATGCAGGGTCTATGCAGTGAGAGATAACAGCACGCTAATTAGGTCTACGCCAATGAGGATTCACTTTCTCCCAGTGCCTATGCATAGGAACCAGATAAGCATAAACATCATGCCAATCCTTGCATCAAAGTGTCCAAAAGTCTCAAAATACAGTAGTCCCTGTCACCAGAGACCACCCCTACAGCAACCAAAAAGTGGTCTTATGAGACAGGTGGTCTTTCATGACAGGTAAATTAACATGGGAAGCATAGGACTTGGGAATCTGAAAAGTGGTCTCTCATGAGAGGGTGGTCTCTCACAACAGGGGTCTCTCGTGAGAGGGACTACTGTACTGGCAATTTCATAATTCTTAACTTCAGATTTGACTCAAATATGGTAGTACTACAGGATTAGTCTAAACTGGAAAAACCAAAATGGTCTTCAGACTTCCCAGTTTAACATGTTAAAAAATGTCAACTTACACTCATACAAGCATGCACCCATGTACTTTCCTTTCTCACATGAAGTCAATAATTCTGTATATATAAAGCTTTGCCTCTTTCAAACTAAAAGTTCACACTTTATGCATAATAACCCAAAAGTCGGGGAACACAAGTTCTGCATGTGAGCTTTGCTTATACAGAACATATTGAGAGTGGACTAACGGTTACACGTTCCTGCACTTCAACACAGTTTTTTCTCGTCTCAAACCGGTCAGCTCCGACAGATCAATGCCACATGCCGAACAGAAACAATAGTAACCGTGTCAGCTCCCACACAACCACCACTGAGGTAGATCTTCCTGGTACAATTGGAATGGAATCAACATATTAAACAATCTGTGAAACCAATGAAGCCCATAGACTCTTTGATGCGCCGTCCTGTCGCCTCCTCCTGGAGATAAACAAGCTTCACCCCCGCCCTGTCACCAAATGTCAACAGTAATGACACATAATGGCTAATGCCTTAAAACCCCTCAGCCGCCCACAAAGGGGACCTGATGTTCTCCTAATATCATGCACAATAATTTCAAAGTAAATTGACCTGGGTGACCTTAAAATTGAGTGAAGGTCATTCTCCTTCAAACTTAAATTCACCATTGCAAAGGGAAATCAACTGTAAAAATTTTGTGATCCTAACTTCTCTGGTTCTTCTGATATTCCCTGCATTTAAAAAAAATAGATTGACCCTGGTGACCTTGAAATCAGGTCACGGTCACTGTCCTTCAAACCTGAGTTAGACTCTTACATGGGTGATCAAATGTAAAAGTCTTATAATCCTATCTTATCTTGTTCTTAAGATCTCATGTATAAGACATTTATTAAAGAGAAAAATTGCCTCAGGTGACCTTCAAATTAAGTCAAGGTCACTGTCCTTCAAACTTGATGAGGACCCTTACAAAGGTGATAATCTGTAAATGTTTCATGATCCTAGCAATTCTGGTTCTCCTGATACTATGTTCAAGAAATTCACAGAGAATTGACCTTGGTAGCCTTAAAATTGGGCCAAGGATATTGTCCTTCCAACTTGATGTTAACCTTAAAAAAGGGTGATCCACTACAAAAGTTTCATGATCCCAGCTAATCTGGTTTTTCTGAAATCACGCGCAAGAAGAAGGGACACACGGATGGATGGATTCACACACAGACGCAGGTGATAGCAATACGCCTCAGTCCTATAAGGAAGGGCTGAGGGGTAAAACAATTTGACTGAGAATTGTGGTATGAGACCTGTCAAGATAACATAACCCTGGTCAACAGCTTTCCTTGGCATGGGTTGGGCCAAAAAAGTGTGATTTGGCCACCTTAAAGGGAAAAGGCTAAATAGAAACTTGACAGGTCCATAGCAGCATGTCCTCAACTTCAGCTACTTGGAAAGGGGAGCAGCCGCTATTTTTTACATCACTTTGCCATCAACGAATGGCAGTTGTACATACAGTAGTTCCTGTTTTGAACGACCCCTCCTATGAGCGACCACCTGGTTTGAACGACCACATTTGGTTGACAAAGTTGTTTTTCTTTAATAATTTACCTCTTATGAATGACCACCTGTGAAACGCGACCAGTGACCATGCAAAATGAACAGATTTTGCGACCACAAAACACAAATTTGAGCCATATTCAGCCATTATGCCTCAAGTCGGCCAAGAAAACACATGCACGCAACTCGCCCAGATTTAAGATTGACATGATTCTTGTTGAACTTAGTTGGTGCAAACAATAAAGGAGTTCTTTCAACAGTAAATTTCCTAAAACAATTTTTTAATTTGATCAATCTGTATCTATTCCTCATTTCAAATTCTCGCGTTGGATCTTTCCATTTATTTACTATTTTACAATGGCAGTGAATGTGGCATACTCCACATGTATCAGGCCTCTCCATAGCAGATCTGAGAGGATTTCGACCACTATATTTTTTTCTCTGTATGACGGAATATTATAGATTGTTTTCTGAACTAAACTTCATAATGATCGGCAGAAATTTACTTGTGATAGGAACTTGATCGCTCGCACTCATGATCGTTCACATCATCCATCTTGAAATGATTCAAATCCAAATGCACGACAAAGGTGATCGACGAATGTCCGGAACAATCTTAGTCGTTTCGCGGAGATCGACAACCCACGTGGTCATTGATTTTTTGCATGCAAAACCTAACCTAACCGTGGCATATAAGCGCAAAACCACAGAAATATTATTATTTAGTGTTCTCATTTCTAATTGAATGATGACAACTTTTGCAAGATCAAAACCCCAATCAAACACGTGCTTGGCTGCACGACTGCGACCGACACTGACAAAGTGGGTTGATCTCTTTTTACCACGGTTCAGATCGAAGTAAACATGGCGCCCAAAACACACGTGGTGGCTGTGGGAAAATGCCAAGTCTTATTTTGATCCATAACTTACGAATTACCGTGAGTTAGGCTCCACTGAACAAGTAGAATCAAGTTAAGACAGTGAGTTATGCCATCAAAACAATTTTACAACAGTTTAAGCTCATTACTTCCCAAGAGAAGACTCCGTACCGAGTGATACATCAGGCCCATTGACTCATTGAGAGTAATGGGAAAAAGACAAAACTCATGACTGGCAAATATTTTCAAGTTGCGACACACATCTTTCAGCACCCAGACAAGACTTCTTTATTGAAGTAAAGATTTTAAGGGTTGAAAATGTTAAATTTAATGAATGATTTCTTCTCAAAGCATATGTAATTGATCATGATGAGCTGGTGGTGACAGAAATTTGCGTACCTCGCTACCACCAGCAAGGGGAAGGCCCGCCCAGGATTTGAGCCGTTTAGGTTGTGCATGTGGGGTTCCTCCAATGAGCGACCACCTGCATTATACGACCGATTTTTGGTCTGCGCTAGGGGTGGTTGCTCAAAAGAGGAACTACTGTACCAGCATTGCCAATGGTAAATATAATAAATTTCTGTATTCAAGACATTGTCTATAAAGTTTAGGTTACTTCCTTCTGGCTAAAAGTTACTTCCATATGGTTTATTTATGCAAGAAAGGTTATATTTCAAAGCTGTCAGTTGCTGCTTTAGACACCTTTTTCTAATTGGCTTACGGTGATGTAATGAATAATTAACTGTGACATTTCATCATATGGACCAATACGAAAAGCTATTTTCAACTTCCCATTTACATTATAATATCATGATTACAACTGCCCAGCTCCACAGCTGGAAGCATGGCATCTGTCTACGCAAAAGGACCACAAAACCGATCATTTCGGTGCAATTACCAAGTAAAATTGTGACATTTTTATCAGATTAAGACGGGGAAAGGTCCTATGAGATGATATTAAACTGTGAAGAAAGCTATGGCATGAAGCAGTGATTAGCGCTAGGGGGACCAATGATCACTGCGGTGATGGCCACGAATGGCACCTCAAGGGTTAATTCAAGGAGAAAAGGGTTAAGAGCTGATGGGTCAAGTCCACTCTTCCAGAGTTGGAAGTCCACACTGTGCATCGTGGAGAGGTGTGCTGAAGCACAGGGAGCAAAGCTACGGAGCAAAGCTCTGGAGCAAAGCTACGGAGCAAAGATCTGGAGCAAAGCTCTGGGGCAAAGCTACGGAGCAAAGCTACGGAGCAAAGCTACAGAGCAAAGCTACAGAGCAAAGCTACAGAGCAAAGCTACAGAGCAAAGCTGCCGAGCAAAAGCTACGGAGCAAGGCTACGGAGCAAAGCTACAGAGCAAAGCTACAGAGCAAAGCTACAGAGCAAAGCTACGGAGCAAAGCTACGGAGCAAAGCTACAGAGCAAAGCTACGGAGCAAAGCTACGGAGCAAAGCTACAGAGCAAAGCTACAGAGCAAAGCTATGGAGCAAAGCTGCCGAGCAAAGCTACGGAGCAAAGCTACAGAGCAAAGCTACAGAGCAAAGCTATGGAGCAAAGCTGCCGAGCAAAGCTACGGAGCAAAGCTACAGAGCAAAGCTGTGGGGCAAAGCTACGGAGCAAAGCTATGGAGCATCGATCATTTTATCTATTTGGATGAGTAAGGCTGCTATTGTTATAAACAGGCACAGAATTAACATACCTGGTGTGGAACACAGTCACATTGAAACACTGTCCATTACCTTATTTACCTTGGATTTGAAATTTAACAATATACTGAAATAAAATAAATAAACAATACTTACAAAAGACAGCAAATCCATAGCTGTCAAAATATATGCCTTTCTCTACATCTCTGTAACATACACCGACTCCCATAATAGCCTTGGAGTTGAGTACATCCACAAACCTTTTGTTGAGGTGAAAGTTGCGCATACAGCCCTTGAAGCTTTGGGACACCTGCAAGAAAAAGCAGACCCAACCATCACATAGCTGATCTATTACGGTCCACAAAGATGGTTAATTTAATCTCCCAATATTCAATAACCTTCACAGAAAAGATATAGAAATATCAGTCCCATTGTAACCTCTCTTTGTTTCTGTGAAGCCATTCTAAATCTTTAAGGTGTCTTGTGGAGAGAGACACTGGTACCCAATTACCCTTGTTAGACACACTGGTACCCATTTGACAGACTGGTACCCATTTGACCTAGTTAAGACAGACTGGTACCCATTTGACCTAGTTAAGCCAGACTGGTACCCATTTAACTTGGTTAGACACAATAGTACACATTATACCTGCTTAAAATACAACAGTTTCCATTTTATCTTGTTACACCACACAGTTATCCATTTACCCTTGTTGAGACACACTCGTACCATTTATGGCACTGGAGGACAACCAACTTACCAGCCCCTTCCTGGCCTGGTACACCTTAGGCAATCCACCCACGTAGATTGGAGCAATGACATCCAGCTTGCGCATGATGCGGTTACTTTGGGTCTTCCCATCATCAACCTGCAGGCGAATATTCCGCCGAGTTTTGTTGAGTTGAAGCTGAAAACACACACACACACAAAAAAATTACACAAACTGAATTTAACTGAATGGAAAGGCTGCCCAGACTTCATATTGTAAAGATTATATTTTCATGTGGACAAACTGGTAACAGACATGGTATAGATGGGTAGAACAGCTGGTAACAGACATGGTATAGATGGGTAGAACACCTGGTAACAGACATGGTGTAGATGGGTAGAACAGCTGGTAACAGACATGGTGTAGATGGGTAGAACAGCTGGTAACAGACATAGTGTAGATGGGTAGAACAGCTGGTAACAGACATGGTGTAGATGGGTAGAACAGCTGGTAACAGACATAGTGTAGATGGGTAGAACAGCTGGTAGTAAACATGGTATGGATGGGTAGAACAGATAACAGTTGGGGTATAGCTATTTTATTTTTGCAACTTTCACACTTGTGTCAGGTATACAAAATGAAATACCACATGGATTAGTGACTGTTGTTGTATATGTTATAACATATTTGTAAAATTACTGAGGAGCTGCTGACGTTAGACAAATCTCCCTCCCACAATAATCATAGTGATAAATACACATAATGTACATTTGTACAGTACAGTGAAACTTGCTTTGAGAGACCACTGTAATGAAAGACCACCTGCCTTTCAAGACCATATTTCAAAAGTCCCTTTTGCTATCTCTCGCATGTTATTGTACCTCCATTGAGAGACCACCTGTCTTATGTGACCACTGTTTGGCCTGCTCTAGGGGTGGTCTCTCAAAACAGGTTTCATTGTATAGGTTCTGTGACCTTGACCTTTAACCTGAAGGTCACCTATAGGGATTTTAAAGTGAGGTCCTACCTTGAAGCATGTTGTGACCATGTTCAATGAACTTCCATTCAATCCTTCTGTTGATATTGCATAGAACAGAATTCTATATGAAGGGCCCTGTGATCTGGAAGCTTACTATCTTTGTTAATTAATTAATTAATTAATCATGGAGGATAATTAGCTATATTAGACTATGCTTATGTACTTCTTCAATAAAAGAAGTACCCACATAGCAAATTTTGAAAGGTCTTTTATTATACTTTCCAAGAAAATGTGTAGAAAAACTATGGAGGTGATTTTAAACTGCACCTCCTACCTGAAATCTACTAACCATGAAAATTTCAAAGGGACTAGCATTTATGGTTCCAAAGATATGGCCTGGACAAAATCGTTTCAGATCTGGAGGTTGCTTAATGAACTTGGTTGATTAATTAATAAATGAAAGTAATTTGGCACACAAAACCATGCCTATGCACACCTACTACCTTTGATGTACCATACCTAAAATTTCAAAAGGGCTAGCATTTCTAGTTTAGAAGATATTGCTCAGATAAAATTATGCAGATGCTTTTGTGGTGCTCAACGATCTTTGTTAAGCAATTAATAAAAGACAGTAATCAGCCAAATAACTTTAATCCTATGCACACCTTCTACCTAAGGTCTACCAACCCTGAAAATTCCTAAGGGCCAGCATTTATAGTTCCAAAGATATGGCCTGGACAAAATCATTTCTGATCTGGAGGTTGGCTAATGAACCTTTGTTAATGAATGTATACAATTATGCACACAAAACAGTGCCTATGCACACCTCCTATGATCTACCAACTTTATACATTTCAAACGGCTAGCATTTATGGTTTAGAAGATACGGCCTGGACCAAATTTGTTTCCGACGGACAGAAGGACACACGGATGGTGCCCATTATCATAGCCCCACCCCCACATCATGGGTGGGGGATAAAATCCCACAAACAAGAGGGCTGTGTGAACAGCCCATGCTCAGCTGATCTTGACATTCATCACACTTGCAGCTCTATGAACTTGGGAAAGGATCAAGGTCATCCATGTTCTGAGTAAGTCTGACCTTTATACAAGAACACCTACATGTGCGACATCAAAGTTCAAGTAATTCTCAAGTTATAATGAAGAGTAAAATTCATTTATGTTGCACTATGACCCCAGAAATGAGGTCAAGGTCATTCATGTACTGCCTAAGCATGACCATCATACAGAAACATTAACATGTGCAGCATCACAGTACTAACTCAAAACAGATCTCAAGTTATCAAGTAAACAGTAAGTTCCGTGTCAGTTGTCCTGTGAATTAGCATTAGAATGCCCATTGACTTACATAGTAATCAATGGGAAAGCTGCAGTGACCCATAAGTACCCAAATTGAAAATCCTTAAAAATCACGAATCCAAAGCAGTGCCACCTAGTAAACAACTTTGTTTGACCCTTCCACAAGAACATATCCATCACATTTCAGCTTAATCTGAGTGACAGTTCTGAGAACAAGTGAAAAATAGCAAAACCATACAAAAATTGCAGCTGCACCTGGTGAACAAATTGGGAACTAGGTGTCCCTGGGAGTATCTATGTACGATATCAAAGCAATTGGGTGAGCGGTTTCAGGAGAAGAGTTTTTAAGGTTTGCCCCCAAAAAGGAACAAAAAAATTCATAAAAAATCCAAAAATCAACAGAGCATTACCATTTGAACAAACTTGGTACAGATCCACCCAAGGCACATCCACAGTTTGAAATAAATCTGGCCAACCTTATTTAAGTTATAACTATAACAAAAAATTCCCATGTTAAACTTTCCTATTAAAACTTGTGTTAAGATTCTTGAAAAAAAAATCATAAAAAAAATCCAAAAATCACTGGAGCATGACCATTTGTACAAACCTGGTAGAAACCCACCCAAGGTACATTGCCACCAAGTTTGAATTTAATCTGTCTGACGGTTTTAGAGAAGAAGTCGAAAATGTGAATTCGCATTAGAATGCTCATTCACTTCTATAGTAATCAATAGGAAAGCTGCATTGACCGATAAGTACCCAAACTGAAAAAAAATTGTTAAAAATCAAGAATCCGCAAGCATTCCCATATAGTGAACAACTTTGTTTGACCCTTCCACAAGGAACATAGCCACCATGTTTCAGCTTAATCTGAGTGACTGTTCTGGAGAAGAAGTCGAAAATAGCTATAACACACAAAAATTCATAAAAAATTAGAACAAACTTGCAGCACCACCTGGTGAACAAATTAAGAACTAGGAGTACCAAGGAGTGTTCCTGTGTCATATCAAAGGAATTGGGTGAGCAGTTTCGGAGAAGAAGATTTTTTAAGATTTTCCCCAAAAAGAACAAAAAAATTCATTAAAAATCCAAAAATCTCTGGACCATGACCATTTGAACAAATTTGGTAGACATCCACCCAAGGCACATCCCCACCAAGTTTGAAATGGATCTGACTGACGGTTTTGGAGAAGAAGTCGAAAATGTGAATTGTTGACGGACGACGGACGGAGGGACGGACGACGGACGGAGGACCATAAGATAAGCTCAGCTGACTGACAAGTCAGCTGAGCTAAAAATGTAAAATGAGCAAATTTGTGGAATTTGCTATAAAAAAAAATTAAACACCTTTACAATTATATGATGATGCAATACAATGTAGTTAAAAAGGAAGCAGAAATCATGCCACGGGAGGCTGTCAGTACTGTACTGTGACATGGATTTGATCTCACTCTCACACCCAGCAGGTCTCTTGCCTGCTCTTTTTCTATGCATTTGCTCTAGCTTTCACTGTTAGTATTTGCCTTGCATAGTCTTGTTTAAAATGAACTTTCAACACATCTCACTGCTTGCATGTCATCTACAAGGAAAATGAAGTGCAATGAGCTACGTTTGACAGGATATTTATTTTATAGAGATGAAGGGAGAAACTGACCGTATGCCACTCGCCGTCATTGAGGTCCCCCTGACTAATCAGATCTGTGGCAGTACCCTTGTCATCGTAGGACACCACAAGGCGAGAGTCGCTCAGCTGCACAGCTACATACTCTGTCTGTGCCTCATTGGTGATGTAGAAAATAAGACCACTGGTGTAGTAGGTGCGGAAGTCTAGGTGTAGACTGAAGCTACAAACATACAACACAAAAATGGACATAGTACAGTTGTAACCATAACCTCCTCTGCTGAGATAAAAAGTGATGGCAGAATGGAGAAAGACAATTTTTGATCATCCGGGAAGCTTGTGCTACTTGTGCTACTTGTTCTACTTGTTCCAGTGTGTTTTAGAACATGGAAAGTGTTTGAAGTGTCCATATACGTTTAAACACTTGAGAAAGACTTTTAAACTGCAGTCACACACTAACAAATGCCACATTTTTCATAACTTGGTTCAAATAATTGGTTTCGAAGAGCAAAATGGGCATTTTGGATACAAATGAACACAACATACAGATAATGTACTGATCTACTAAACGCAATGGTGTGCTGTTCACAATGTGATCCTGTGCTTAACACAATCATGTGCTGTACACAGTGACATCGTTTGTGTGATCAATCTCACACACCTCATGAGTAACTCTGTGCAAAAAATACAACTTTCAAGCTGTGCACTTTATGTTGCTGGAAATATGTCGACTTACAGGTCATAAATATAGCTGATAGTTGATGCGAATTACCTTCTCAACAAGACACTTTATATTAATAAATATGTATTCAGACAAGTTGATGAAAAGCAATACATGTATTAGTGTAACCAAATGTGGCTGGAAACTCACTCTCTGGTAACTTCTTTGCGCTTGATGACAATATCTGCATGACTGCGGATGATGTCACCAAATGCCACTGCTTTGGGCACTAAGGCATATGATCCGTCCACTGCGCAGGCTGTGGGGGGCTGAAAGAAGGCTAAACTGTCACACCATACTGACAGCACCAACAACAAGAGACACGTCCAAGGCTTACCATGTAAATCATCACATATCTTTATATATCCAGCACCAGCCAGGTCACTCTGGCTTTTTTTAAAAACATTTTCTGGTGACATCATTAGCACTTGTTATTTTTAACATCTGTGTCACACTTTAAAAAATTTGTTTTCCATCCATATCCTACATCTAGCACCCTATGAAATAAAATCTTTACTGACATTAATCTAGGTAAGTATCAACACTGTGTCAACAAATACTGCAGGAAATCACTAATCACTGCAAGAAATAGAGACTGTTGGTGAAACTGGTGCATCTAGATAACAGAAAACAGAGATCAACTTACAATCCTGGTGGTGGTAGTAGGGGGAGTAAAGACAGTAGTTGTAGCAGCTGTGGTACCCGGGGGCAGGGTTGTCATCACTGGGGTGGGACGAGGAGGCAAGTCAGGGAAGAGGCGAGCTGAATCACAGCGACCCACATCTGCACGACTGAAGTTGACAGGTTGATCCATGGCCTGGATACTAGAAGAACACACACTCATGTCAGTCACGCACAGATACACTAACAAGGTATCTAATCAGTCACGTACAGATACACTGACAAGGTATCTAATCAGTCACGTACAGATACACTAACAAGGTATCTAATCAGTCACGTACAGATACACTGACAAGGTATCTAATCAGTCACGTACAGATACACTAACAAGGTATCTAATCAGTCACGTACAGATACACTAACAAGGTATCTAATCAGTCACGTACAGATACACTAACAAGGTATCTAATCAGGGGAAAGACTTTGTCTTGTGTCAGTTCTGTAGCAGCGTCATAACAAATGCTTTTAGCAGCACCTCATCTTCATTGTACTAAAATGTACATGTCTACAATGTTACAACTTTGCAACAAAATGGCATTTTTGATGCTCCATTTTTTTAATTTGCTGAATTGGCTACAGTTTGCCCACCTGTCTTGAGAGTGGCAACCCGATACCTGTATATACAAAGCAACAGTAACCACTGAGATACAGCTGTCAACGGGCAACAGTCACCGCTGAGATACAGCTGTCAATGGGCAACAGTCACTGCTGAGATACAGCTGTCAACGGGCAACAGTCACCACTGAGATACAGCTGTCAATGGGCAAGTCACCACTGAGATACAGCTGTCAACAGGCAACAGTCACCGCTGAGATACAGTTGTCAATAGGCAACAGTCACCGCTGAGATACAGCTGTCAATAGGCAACAGTCACAGCTGAGATACAGCTGTCAATAGGCAACAGTCACTGCTGAGATACAGCTGTCTAATGGTGACAGTTTACAAACAAATGTTATCTGATTACATCACAGGTACACTTTACATAAGTATACAGACAACATGTCCCATACAACAGCACGCACATTATAAACAATTTACAAAACTCAATCATCTAACGGGGCAATTGGAATGCTTAATTTACAAAATCTAATTATTTAATTGTATTTGTGTCTTTTTGTCCAGAGCCACTTCCTGCTAGTCAGTAACCTATTCTGCAGTTCAAACTCTTTACCCTCCATAAGCTGACCTGTCACTGTCTAACCTATATATACTCATGGAAGTATTTTCGGGAATGCTATATATGATGGATCCTGCTTTGAGGAGCTATGTAGACCAGAGCCATGCCCGGGGGCATGAATGTCTCGCCAGCGTAATTCAAGCCACTTGGAAGTTTTTTGTTCATGGACGGACTGATGGATGGACAGACAGACGGACATCCGGATGTCCGGAAAGTGACTGCTTAGTCTCACCAACAGCTTATGCTGGCAAGACATAAATGCTGTGAAATTTGTATGACATGACTTTTTTTATTCCAATACTCAACATTGACCACTGTTGCACAGTGGTCACACCCAATGATCACAGACAATAATGAACAAAAGCAAGTCAGGTCCGTGAAAAAAATTTATCAGTCGATGCATCACAGGCGGCATATCACAGTCATGTATGACGGTGTTCTGTACTTGGGCATGGGTGAACGTCTACAGATCAGTTTGTTGTCCCTGAAGAGCAGGCAGGCACCACTGGATAGGTCTCCATCCCTGTATGTAGACATTAATCTTGAAACCACAGAACATGAAACCTTGGCCTCTTGAGCAGCCCTTGTTGGGGACCAGCCAGCACGATCGTAAAGTCCCACAATTTGCCATTTTCTACCATCTTCTAAACCGTTAGGTGTGAGTTCCATGTTGGTCTGTGCTTACACTGGCCAGTGGTACACTTTTCTGACAAATTTTGACACCACACCCTGGCCATTGAAATCAGTGCTCATGACACAACAAAAGGAGCCAATGATGCATGACATTCAAAACAAAAACAAAACTGATCAGGTAACATATTTAGGAACTTATCTTGCCCACTACTCATTCCAATAAGGAATTAAAGGCACTTGTATATGGCATTCCCTAAAATATTTCCAGGAGTATACATAAGCTAACCTGTCCCTGTCTAACCTATATACATATAGGAGTACTATTGTCCATATTGCACATGTTCTTCTGTTGAATTTTGAAATAGGCTGTATTAGCGCAAATAAATTAAAGGGTCTTCAGCGGGTAACTACTCAGAACATGTTTTGGAGCCTGTACCTGTACATGTCTCTCTGAGTAGTGGCTCCTTGTCTAAGCTAAATACTCGGCAAAGACAACCCACATGATAATGAATAAATATGAATGTGGCAAAAGATGAATTTGCAAAATAGTGAAGTTTTGCTTGTAAAAGCAGAGCTTCATTATGAATAAAGAATGCCTGTCAAACCAAACATAATTACTAATTTTGTATAGTACAAGTTCAGATACCAACAATTTGACTTGCCCCTGAACCAGTATGCACCCTTTCCAGCTGGATAGCTTACCTTAGTTAAACCACCTGCCAGTGTATAAATGAAGTAGAAACAAACTGGGGCATTATATTTAGTCCCAGTGATTATAAAATAAATACTTACAGCTAGGCCACCTGTACAAACTGAGGGAAATCCTAACAAATACTGCAACAATGGACATCCAGCACCAAAAATGTAAAACAAACCCCATGATGACACCTACTCCTCACTTTGAAAGTTTCTAAACCATAAGGCTCTATTTTGCTGCCAACCCTGAGTTAATGTTTCAACATAATGGGTCAAGTTTGCGACATTTCAGTAAATACTGTCAAATTTGAGTATTTTTTTGACATTGAGTAAATGTGCACTTAGGCATGTAAGAAAGAATGAAAGTCATTTGCATTTAAGTCAAAAACACGTTATCAATACATAATTTTTCTCAACGAGATTTTAAGTACAATCAGGCAAACTTGTAACATGGCATATATATAATACACAAAATAAACCACGCAAAATTTATTGCAAACAAGACCAGGATTGGAAAGAATGTATTCCATTTCTGGCAGCAGATTTAATTCTTCTCCGTTTAGACACTATTTTTGAGTCTGAGCAGAAATCTTACTGTCCACTGATGCTTGGGTCATGCATACATTTAGTCCATCCATAACAGCAGATTGAAACATCTTCCTTCTTCACTTCAAGAGCACATGTACACAAGGCCTTACTGTCAATTGATGACTGAGCTTGTTTATATATACATATACATATACATATATATATATGTATGTATGTATGTATGTGTGTATATATATATATATATATATATATATATATATATATATATATATATATATATATATATATATATATATTGCATCTATAACAGTCAATTTAAATATCTTTTCTGTCGTTTTAGTTATTTTAAGAGAAGGCTTACTGTCCATTGATGGCCAGGTCTCGTATACATCCCTTCAGTGCCACAGTGGAGGCCACCTTGGATGTGACGTCTAAGCCTGCTGGCACGCCCCCTACATACAAGCCGCCCTTATTTCCCTTCATGTTGTCAATGCGGCTAGATCCTGAAGGCAAGCGGGCTGTTTCTACCAGTTGGTCATCAATTCGCATCTCTAATCTGAAAAGCAGTCAAAACCATTTGGCACTGACATATTGTCCTCTGGTAATGAAGACCCATTTATCACCCTCATGTATGGACCGTTTGGTACCAAGATCTTGTACTTCTGCCATATTGCTACTTACATCACTATGCCATAACCCTTTGGTACTCAGGCACTGTACTTCTGCAATCACTATTAACCCTTTGGTACTGAGACACTGTACTTCTGCAATCACTATTAACCCTTTGGTACTCAGGCACTGTACTTCTGCAATCACTATTAACCCTTTGGTACTCAGGCACTGTACTTCTGCAATCACTATTAACCCTTTGGTACTGAGACACTGTACTTCTGCAATCACTACTAACCCTTTGGTACTCAGGCACTGTACTTCTGCAATCACTATTAACCCTTTGGTACTGAGACACTGTACTTCTGCAATCACTATTAACCCTTTGGTACTCAGGCACTGTACTTCTGCACTATTGCTACTTACATCACTAGGCCATAACCCTTTGGTACTCAGGCATTGTACTTCTGCAATCACTATTAACCCTTTGGTACTGAGACACTGTACTTCTGCAATCACTATTAACCCTTTGGTACTGAGACACTGTACTTCTGCAATCACTATTAACCCTTTGGTACTCAGGCACTGTACTTCTGCAATCACTATTAACCCTTTAGTACTCAGGCATTGTACTTCTGCAATCACTATTAACCCTTTGGTACTGAGACACTGCTCCGCTTAACAGTGGTGCGTTTATCACCACCTTTTATGTCAATGTTTAAGTAAATGTCTCTTTAAAATGTGTAGTTTGGGGTCAACCATTTTTATCAACATTTTCAAATTAGTAAATAGAGTACCTGGGGGTTGGCAGAGGGGTGTGTCATTGATATGTACGTTTTTAGCTAATTTTGAAAATGCTGATCAATATTCAGCCAAAAATCAATATTTTTAGAGTACTTGGGGGGGGGGGGGGTACAAGAAACATTACTCTGCATACACTTTTGAAAATGTTGATAATTTTGGCTGACCCCTTATATATGCAGTAAGTATGTTTATTTTGATATGTATCATTTTTTTTATTTTGTTTTGAGTGTATCTGTAGATAAGAACATCAAGTGTATCAAACACAATGAAGTAACAACAAAACACAAGTAGAGATATCACTATTATAAATTGTAATTGACGAGTTCTTGACAAAAAGTAGTGTTGCCTTATTTTGTCCCAGCCTGGTTTGCGTTGCCAGGACACATGTGGTACTCACAGTCGGTTGGTCTTGACCACAGACACACTGTGCAGATAGCCGTCATTGTAGGTTTGTCTAGGATTCAGCCAGGCCTCTCCTGAGCCTCCGTTAAAGCGAGCATCCATTTGCCCTCCTGACAGTGCAAACGAGTAATAATCCTGACAAACACAAAACAAAACCAACATTCACTAATGGCTACAAGCCAATTGTACGTAACTCTGGCATTACCCGTTTTCATACATTTTTGTCTTCATCCAGACATCGCCCCTACCATTGTGAAGATTCCCAATAGCTGCCTGTGGTCCCTGCCTCCAGCACATACCCTCATGGCCCTTTACTCTGGCAATCACACCATCACTCACCCATTTCATCCATCTTTACCGTTATCAAGCTGATTGGTTTGTCTGATACCCTTCACTGCATACCCTCTCCCCACTGCTGCCCCCCAATCCCCTCCCTGTCTGCCACCCATTGCCCCACCCCGACACCCTCCCTGTCCGCCACACCCCGACGCCCTCCCTGTCTGCCCCCCATTGCCACACCCCGACACCCTCCATGTCTGCCACCCATTTCCACACCCCGACACCCTCCATGTCTGTTATCCATTGCCCCACCCCGACGCCCTCCCTGTCTGCCACCCATTGCCCCACCCCGACGCCCTCCCTGTCTGCCACTCATTACTCCACCCCGACGCCCTCCCTGTCTGCCACTCATTACTCCACCCCGACACCCTCCATGTCTGCCACCCATTTCCACACCCCGACACCCTCCATGTCTGTTATCCATTGCCCCACCCCGACGCCCTACCTGTCTGCCACCCATTGCCCCACCCCGACGCCCTCCCTGTCTGCCACCCATTGCCCCACCCCGACGCCCTCCCTGTCTGCCACCCATTGCCCCACCCCGTTGCCCTCCCTGTCTGCTACCTACCACCCTGCCCAAATGTCCTTCTCATCCTTCACTGGACCAATTTAGGGATTGAAAAATTATTCCCTGTCGACTCAACCAAACTAAAGTTTTCATTTCGTCACATTAATAAACTGAAATCCTGCCTTGCTATACAGAAAGTAGGAAATGAGACTGTCTATGTAGCTTGCATTCATACCAATATCATATCTGTCTATATAGCTAGGATTACCCACCAGAAAATTAAATAAAGATCACATTCATGTCCAGCCATTCAAAGTTAATGACCATATTTTTGTCAGAAAACTATCACTTTATTACCCCTCTGCATTCAAAGACGACTGGTGACTTACAGCCATCAGAAAGTAGCCTTTGTCAGAAACATCATGACCTTTATACTTTTAATGTCCCACTACAATATTTTTGTCTTGCTGCCGTACACACAAAGAAGAAAATATCTGCTTCCAAATTGTAAACTCTTACAGAAAGTGACTTTATTACTATTTATCATAATTATTATTTTATTAAACCTTTTCGGACGGAGAAACTTAAATATATGTAAGTACATATAAATCATACATCAGAACAATATAACATCAAAATCATTGCTCCACCGTGACTTTATGATACCCAGGACTAATATTGCAGGACGTAGCATAAACTGAGCCCCTGACCTGTGAGTTTGTACCCAGAGCCAGCAACAGGAAGGCATCTGCCTGAAGGGTGCGGAAGGAGAAAGATACACTGGCATCTCGAGGCAGGTCTTTGCCTGCTAGTTCCACATGGCCATCTCCTTCAAAGCCAATCACTCGTGCTTTCTGTAAATATATGGTGGTTGGTAAACATTAGCATCATTTTAACTATCAATTTTCATTGAAAGTCTTACAACCATCCACTGCTGTGTGAATGAACCAACAGGCTCCTTGGTTATGCCTGCCATTAAAACAAAGAAATAATTTTTTACAAAAACAGAGGGCTGCATGAACACTCATGTACTGTCTAAACATGGCCTTCAAAAAATCAGTGGAACCTGACCATTTGAACAAACCTGGTAGAGACCCACCCAAGGTACATTGCCACCAAGTAAATCTGGCTGACGGTTTTGGGGAAGAAGTCGAAATTGTGAATTAGCATAAGAATGCCCATTGACTTGCATAGTAATCATTAGGAAAGGTGCATTTTACATATAAGTACCAGAATTGAAAAAAAAAATAATTAAAAATCAGAAATCCAGAGCATTTCCACCTGGTGAACAGCTTTGTTTGACCCTTCCACAAGGAACATATCCACAAAGTTTCAGCTTAATCTGACTGATGGTTCTGGAGAAGTCAAAAATAACAAAAACACACCAAGAATTATAAATAGAGGAAAAAAATTGCAGCCCCACCTGGTGAAAAAATTTAGAACTTGGAGTCCCGAAGAGTGTTCCTGTTTGATATCACAGCAATTGGGCAAGCAATTTCAGAGATGAAGATTATTTTAGATTTGCCATCCCCACCAAAAAACCCCCAAAAAATCCCAAAAAAATTCCAAAAATCACTGGAGCATGCCCATTTGAACAAACTTGGTACAGACCCACCCAAGGTACATTCCCACCACGCTCCAGGTGAATCTGGCAGTGGTTATGGAGAAGAAGTTGAAAATGTGAGTTGTGGACACTGACTGACGATAGAGGACAGACAACGGAGGATAGACGACAGACGACAGATGCCTAGCCACCACATAAGCTGAGCTGACTTACAAGCCAGCTGAGGTAAAAATTTAACGAGCATTTCTGTTGGTCAAGGTTAGATTGACAATAAAGAGCCATATTGCTGGCATCTACATGTGCATCGAGGGAAGCTTAAAAAACAACTGAATAAAGGTTTAATACATGTACCCATTCTTGTCTGTTTACTTGTCACTTTTCTGCAAAATTTGTCAACATGGATCTAAAATCATATTTTATACCACAATTTATTTATGATAAGTTGCATGGGTAATGATAACTTTTGTGCACTGCCATGTTGTCACCTAATTGGGCAAATATAGCTTACCCCTCTAGGGATCTATTGGGCTGAAGCACATGCTGTGTGGGAGCAATCTGTAATTGAAGAGCTGGTTGGACGTTGTTTGGCATTTTGTCCATGGTTGACCACACAAAATTGGATGTGTGTGCAATATATGACTTTGTCTTAAATACAGAAATTTATTTCATGTACCATTGGCAATGCTAGTATGTACAACTGCCAGTCATTGATGGCAAAGTGATGTAAAAAATAGCGGCTGCTCCCTGTCCAAGTAGCTGAAGTTGGGGACACGCTGCTATGGCCCTGTGAAGTTTCTGTTTAACATTGCTGCTTGGGGCTGTTAGTTTAAACAAATTTTCAGCGGAGATTAACACCTGCAACTGGAGCATTAAAAATTAAATAAAGATACCGAGACAGAAGTATAAACACTTCTCATATAAACTTATTTAGGGCACAACTTGATGGAAGAATACGCCACCAACAGGTAATGAGTCAAGTCTTTTCAGTTTTAATCTGGACAATAATCACGATCATATGTCATCCTTATTTTCCTGACTTGAACATTTTCAGCTTGGTGCCCTGAGCGTAAGGTGTGGCAATATTGAAATGACTGATCAGGCTGGGGTTACATTCTCCAGGACTTTCCTGCTGATTACAGAACTTCTATGTGGATTGTGATGTTGAGAATATTACGTCTTGAAATAATTGATATGAATATCAATAAGAACTTGAAAAAAATTCCGATAATTCTTTACCAAAAATGGAAATGATCCTAGCAGGATTGGAAATTTCTTGCGGCACTTTTTTACTTGCTTGAAAAAAAAAAAATCTGCCAGCTGTGAAATGATGTGATGCCTGTGTGTGGTCTCTGCCTCCTGTGTGGTCTCTGCCTCCTGTGTGTGGTCTCTGCTTCCTATGTGTACTACCAGGACTTGCAGCATAAGTGTCCACTGTCCAGATGTTGCCAACATCCACATCATCACCACCAGAACAAGGCTACACCACAGTACCCACCCTGTGTCAAAGGTCAGAACAGGACTATACCACAGTACCTGCCCTGTGTCAGAGGTCAGAACAAGACTATACCACAGTACCCGCCCTGTGTCAGAGGTCAGAACAAGACTATACCACAGTACCCGCCCTGTGTCAGAAGTCAGAACAAGACTATACCACAGTACCCGCCCTGTGTCAGAGGTCAGAACAAGACTATACCACAGTACCTGCCCTGTGTCAGAGGTCAGAACAAAACTATACCACAGTACCCGCCCTGTGTCAGAGGTCAGAACAAAACTATACCACAGTACCCGCCCTGTGTCAGAGGTCAGAACAAGACTATACCACAGTGCCTGCCCTGTCTGAAAGGTCAGAACAAGGCTATACCACAATACCTGTCCTGTGTCAGAGGTGTCAACTCTACCAGGTCTCACCTTGGTCCTACAGCCAGCGTCCATGCCTGCAAAGTCCCCCTCAAGGAGGCTCTGGGTGTAGAAGGATCGGGACGATAGCTGTATCTGGCGCAGACATCCAATCAGACTGGTGTTGGTCACATTGAGGCTGAAATGTAAAGCTGATATGTGTGCATACAGCCCTGCACTTGGCAGATCTTGCATTTACAAGCAAATTCTAATATATACAGAGTTTTATATATTATTTCAGTACCATTCCATGTCATCATATTCTCTAATTTTCCATGTGGTTATTTTGGTTAACCATTAAGTTGAGTCACAGAACTGCAGTCACAGATACATGTTTGGGTATTCCAGACTCCGAAATATGTTCTGATAGTAACCTGCTGAAGAGTGGTCATTATCTTTCAGGCTGATATGAATGGCCTTTGTCAAAAATTACCTGTTGAATGTGTTTTGGTAAAAATAAAAATAAAAATCTTCGGCATTTTTCTGTGTATATCATGCCTGGTCTATCAGCCCACGACTGGTCTACCAGCTCACACCTGGTCTACCAGCCCACACCTGGTCTACCAGCCCACACCTGGTCTACCAGCCCACACCTGGTCTACCAGCCCACACCTGGTCTACCAGCCCACACCTGGTCTACCAGCCCAGGGCTGGTCTACCACCCCATGCCTGGTCTACCAGCCCAGGCCTGGTCTACTAGCCCAGGCCTGGTCTGCCAGCCCAGGGCTGGTCTACCACCCCACGCCTGGTCTACCAGCTCACGCCTGGTCTACCAGCTCACGCCTGGTCTACCGGCCCATGCCTGGTCTACCGGCCCATGCCTGGTCTACCGGCCCACGCCAGTCTACCAGCCCACGCCTAGTCTACCAGCCCATGTGTAGTCTACTGGCCCACGCCTGGTCTACCAGGCCACGACTGGGCTACCGGCCCATACCTGGTCTACTGGCCCATGCCTGGTCTACTGGCCCACGCCTGGTTTACCGGCCCATGCCTGGTCTACCGGCCCATGCCTGGTCTACCGGCCCACACCTGGTTTACCAGCCCACACCCCACACCTGGTTTACCGGCCCATGCCTGGTCTACCGGCCCACGCCTGGTCTACTGGTCCATGCCCAGTCTTGCCACCCATGCCTAGTCTAGCCGCCCATGTCTAGTCTAGCCGCCCATGCCTAGTCTACCAGCCCATGCCTAGCCTAGCCCCCCATGCCTGGTCTACCAGCCCACACCCCACGCCTGGTCTACTGGTCCATGCCCAGTCTAGCCACACATTCCTAGTCTAGCCGCCCATGCCTAGTCTACCAGCCCATGCCTAGTCTAGCCGCCCATGCCTAGTCTAGCCACCCATGCCTAGTCTACCAGCCCATGCCTAGTCTAGCTACCCATGCCTAGTCTAGCCGCCCATGCCTAGTCTAGCCTCCCATGCCTGGTATACTGGCCCATGCCTATTACCAGCTGCCACAATGGTACAGTGGATCAATTGCAGTACTTGAGCGAGGCGATCGAGTACGTGGGCAGGAATTGTGTGAACTTTTAAGGAAGATGTCAGAAATGTAGCCACATATGATTTCCATAGCTGAGTGACAGATTACACATATGGTTATAAAAGCTTTCCTGTGGATTTCTGGTATGAGGACAACCATTTCTGTTCTTTGTAATGTCCATTTTTTTGCTCAAATGATGTGTTTCTCTCAATGGCTGCCATGTCACACCTGAACTGTGCAGGACCTATGCCACAAGATGCAATGTTTCCCGTCCATTACTATTGGAACTAGTCTGGTGTCATAAAAGCCGTCTACTTCTTTTTCATCAGGAGTGATATAGGTGACTGGTCAACAGCTTTCCTGAGCAACCAGACTGCACCAAGGAAACTTGTTGACTCCGTTCTCTGAAGGTTAAAAAGAATTTACCTGTAGGTGTCTACCCCTGGTGGCACACCAGCAAACAACAGGGGCTTGTTCTTTAAATCCAGACTGGTCTGTCCACCTGGTGGTATATGGCCACGCCTAACCTCTTCATCCACCTGCAGGATACCTGTCAATCAAACAACTGCTTATCACTGCTGGCTCTCATACAGTGTACCCCCTTCAGGTTATCTGTCCATCAAATGGTTACACATATCTAGTTCCTCCCACAATGTATCATTACAGCAGTTAAAGTATCAATAGGTTACATCCACAACAGTTACTCTTCCCGACAGACAGTCTTCACTTTCTACACCACATCTACATCCTAACTTCCACTCCCTGAACAAACCATTCCAGCTTCCAAACCCATTCTTACTGTCTTCACCATTTCTCCTTGTCACCCTGTCCACATCACTCCCTGATGACACTCACTGTCCACACCACTCCCTGACAACTGCACTCACTGTCCACACCACTCCCTGACAACGAGACTCACCGTCCACACCACTCCAACAACTGCATTCACTGTCCACACCACTTCCTCACAACTTCACTCACTGTCCACACCACTCTTTGACCACTGCATTCATTGTCCACACCACTTCCTCACAACTGCACTCACTGTGCACACCACTCCCTGACAACCGCACTCACTGTCTACACCACTCTTTGACAAAAAAAACACTCACTGTCCACACCACTCTTTGACAACTGCACTTACTGTCCATGGTATTAATATTCCTCACCAAATTGCACACATCGTCTACCCTGCACCTTAACATGTACTCTGTACACACCTATCCAGTCCTCCTGCCCACCATGTACTCTGTACACACCAGTCCTCCTGCCCACCATGTACTCTGTACACACCAGTCCTCCTGCCCACCATGTACTCTGTACACACCAGTCCTCCTGCCCACCATGTACTCTGTACACACCAGTCCTCCTGCCCACCATGTACTCTGTACACACCAGTCCTCCTGCCCACCATGTACTCTGTACACACCAATCCTCCTGCCCACCATGTACTCTGTACAGAGCAGTCCTCCTGCCCACCATGTACTCTGTACACACCAATCCTCCTGCCCACCATGTACTCTGTACACACCAATCCTCCTGCCCACCATGTACTCTGTACACACCAATCCTCCTGCCCAACATTTACTCTGTACACACCAGTCCTCCTGCCCACCATGTACTCTGTACACACCAGTCCTCCTTCGTATTGTCCACTCACTCACACGGTTCCACCTCAACATCCACATCACTCATCCTGCGAAGACACTCATCTTGTGTCATACACCAAACCTTCCTGAAGATCATACTCAGAAAAGGTCTGCCCACAGCACACTTCCTTATCAACCCTGGTCCCAATCCCCAGTCTTGCTATCAAACACTCAGTTCCCTGTAGGAGCCGTTTAGAGAGTTCAAACTTCTCAACAGAGCACCTGCTACATACATTCATCCTACTTTGCACTCAGAATTTATAGTGCTCACTCACAAGCACTCAGCCACCCCACCCCCTCACCCCCGTTTAGCACTCACCCTCGAGGGCGCTACGCTGTGCATTGACCTGCACCCAGCGGTTGGTGTTGTACTTTCTCCTGCTCTGGGTACGGCTTCTAGTCCCTCCACCCAGGTCAACAGTGAAGACCACATGACCGCCCCTCAGCTCCACCGCAAAATAGTCACCCTGTAAAGGAGCCTGCCTCAGTAGGGTTAACCCAGACAACACAAGTCAGAGCTCCATCTACACAAACACTATGTAGTAACTCCACCAATCTAATTTAACATACATTCATCTACAAACATATTCTCTGCTTACGTTTATTTTGCTTTGTATTGATTTAAATCAGCCAAGCTACCAGAAGCTTTGGTCACATGATGCACGAGTTTATGTTCAGAACACCACAATCCCCTTTCATAGTTTTGGACTTTAAAAGAAATTACGAAAAATAATTCATTTTGGCCACATTATTCTAATTAAAAAATAAAAGACAATCCTTGCACTGAGGTAACAGATGTCATATTCTTAACCACTTACAGTGTCCTTGTTTTGAGACAGAAAGAGTAGAGCGTCCTCCCAGAATGCCTTGAACTCGAATGATACCGCCATCTGCTGGCTGGAGTAGCGGCGAATGGGTGTCGTGCGAGCAAAGCCTGTGCCATCGAACTGGTACGTGCCAGTCTCTGTGTCAAAAGGAGGTGGCCTGAAACACATAGCCACAGTGGTCAGTGGTCTTCTGTGGTATAACAATGACACATAGCCACAGTGGTCAGTGGTCCTGTGGTATAACAATGACACATAGCCACAGTGGTCAGTGGTCCTGTGGTATAACAATGACACATAGCCACAGTGGTCAGTGGTCTTCTGTGGTATAACATGATGCCATGTTCACAGGTACAGGGTCGGAGATTATCTGGGTCACCCTGACCTAATTTAAAGGTTACAGAGTTACTGGGCTACTTATGCGAAACTGATTACAGACTGGTTATGCTGGTAATGGTGGATCCTAGGCCTGTGGTTACTATTTAAACATTAATCGGAAGGAAGTGTGGAGTGTCTTTTGGTGTTAATTTTGATCTCGAAAGGTCAAATCCATGTATGTCACATGCATACTGCTGGTTTATATTTGGACAGTGGTGCATTTTGGGACCCTGGTTACTATTAAACACGAATAAGATAGGGTTGTGTCATGCACCAGAAATGGGTCACTGTGACCATAACCTTATTTGACTTTGAGTGAACTTGAAAGGTCAAACCACGGTCAGATTGAGCCAATTTTGGTGTGCAACACACCCCTATCCTATGAAGTGTTTGCACACCAAATTAGGTAGCTGTAGGTGTTATTGGTATAGAAAATATTGCTCAGACAACCTAAAACTTTATGGATATCAAAGGCTAAGGTTAAGGTCACAGTGACCCATTATTGGGGTTGCAACACCTCCCTATCCCAAGAAGTGTTCACACACCAAATTTGTTAGTTGTTGGTGTTATGGTATAGTAAATTGGCCCAGACAAGTTAAAACTTTATGGGGGTCAAAGGGCAAGCTCAAGGTCTCAGTGACTTAATTCTGGTACATGACACATCCCTAGCCTATGAAGTGTCCACATACCAAAGTTGATAGGTGTGGGTGTTATGGTCCAGGAAATACATGTATGGCCGGACAAGCTTTGTCAGAAGGATGGAGGGAACAAGGTGCAAACCCATAGTCTGCAGTGGGGGACTAATGAAGTCACGTACGCAGGAACAGTCAATACCTTTTAATAACAACGAGGCCCTGTACACAGGAACAGTCACTACCTTTTAATAACAACGAGGCCCTGTACACAGGAACAGTCATTACCTTTTAATAACAACGAGGCCCTGTACACAGGAACAGTCACTACCTTTTAATAACAACGAGGCCTTGTACACAGGAACAGTCATTGCCTTTTAATAACAACGAGGCCCTGTACACAGGAACAGTTATTACCTTTTAATAATGAGGCTCTGTACACAGGAACAGTCATTACCTTTACATAACAAAGAAGCCCTGTATACAGGATCAGTCATTGCCTTTTAAAAATGAGGCTCTGTGCCCAGGAACAGTCGTTACCTTTTAATAATGAGGCTCTGTACACAGGAACAGTCATTACCTTTTAATAACAATGAGGCCATGTACACAGGAACAGTCGTTACCTTTTAATAACAACGAGGCCATGTACACAGGAACAGTCATTACCTTTCATAAAAATCATTTTGCTTCTGTGATATTTCACACAAATCAATTTGGTTAAAAATTTAGATTCATCAGAATTAAATTACCAGTTAAAAACATTTGAAATAAAACGCCAATTATTCCCCGCAATTAACCTTTATCCCCACATACTGAAGGGATTCTGGGCTATTCAATGAAACCCATGCATGTCATATGATGCCACAAGGAGCTCTGACAACTGGCACCGGCAATTTCAGCTTCATAGTGATGCTGTGTACAGGTCAGCAACCCATGCCAGTAATCACTGTTTCTCTCATAATTGAATGGTCCAAACTTCTTCGAGTAAAGTCAACGAGTTCTTGGTTGATTGCAGCATTTCACTAGTGAAAACCCCTGCATACAGATGCTTGTATGAGCAATAAGAAACCACTGACTGCCCCAAGGAAGACATTCTCATGACTTTCCATTGAATTTGTACCAGAAACCAAAGTACTCTTCATAACTATCACGAGTGGAGGCTTACAGTGTTTTAAGGTAGTGCCTATACTCACGGTACTTCACGAGTGGAGGCTTACAACGTTTTAAGGTAGTGCCTACACTCACGGTACTTCACGAGTGGAGGCTTAGGGTATTACGCTACAAATTCAACCCGCAAAAAATGTAAACAAACCAGGTTGCAGTCTGTACCTTCCAAAATAACTTATAAACCCACACATGTCCCATGCCAAATTGTTCCTTACAATATTCTGAATCATCTGAGAACAAGAAAACCTAGTCATCATTGGAAAAATTTTGAGATATTACCATTTGCTACAGCCACAGTTCTGACAGCAGTCACGCCGCCTTACGCGATGACACGGAGAACTCACATTGTGGCCATGTTCAGTTACTGCGCTGGGTACATTGAAAACTGACCTGTCAATAAATACTGCACATTGTACCTGTCAGTTTCAGAAAAAAAGTATGTCACAGTGGTCAGAATTATGTAAGAGACAGCCCCCTGTACCTGTAAGGGTCATTTCCAATACGCACTCTATAATCCTTCTACCCGGAAGCCGGCCGCATTACTCACGTAATACCTTACAGCGTCTTGAGGTAGCGCCTATACTCACAGTACTTCATGAGTGGAGGCTTACAGTGTTTTAAGGTAGTGCCTATACTCACAGTACTTCATGAGTAGAGGATTACAGTCTTTTTTAAAAGGCAGTGCCTATACTCACGGTACTTCACACCCCTTGCACTGGTCCTGGCCCTCAAGTTGTCGAAAGTTGTAGACACCCATGTGTTCACCATTGATATAGACACCTCCTATACAGCCAGAGAAACTACTGCTCTGCACGCCCCCTGGCAACTGTATGGACAACAAAACATACAGCATTCAGTATACTGTGGTATTTTCATGTATATTGAATTAGAGATATACATGTACATCTGTAGTAGCATCTCATCCTCAGCGGTGCTGTCATCTAGTGGACGTTAAGGATACTACATTTCATCTGAGTGTAAATTTGGTCAGTATTGTCAGATGCTGTCACCTGGTGGGAATTAAAAGAACTATATATTTGTGCATGACTTGTGGGGCCTTGAGGGTGACCTAGTGAGTTTGAGAGGGACATTTGAATGTGACCAGACGTGTCTTGAGCTGGCTGATGTCAAGGAGGATCCTTGGATTTAAAGGACAACTTGGTGGAACCAAGACATACAGTAGTTGCCCAGGAACTTGTGGGATTACCAGAAGTAACTTTAGGTAAGAGAAGTGCTTTTTGTACACATACACAGAGATTCACTTGGTCTCTGATCACAGCATATGATTAGCATTGGATTAGCTACATGTTATAAGCAATCACAACAATTTGGTACCAGAAGTGTGTGTGAAGAAACCATAAAGGCAGATCAAAAAGGGAATTAGTTGATTCAGATAGGCTGTTAGTTAATACAGTCAACATTTTGTATCTGTAGGCTGTGATTTTGAGACAGTAAATTTTTTTTTCTCAAATTCCCGCCATTTTCTTTGTTCACAGTCACATGGTGTGTAATGAATGAACAAAGGCATTTTACATGTTCACAGCTTACAGGTATTTAATATCAATGTAGTGGTATAATATAACAGCAATAGCTTGTGCTGGAATATCTTTTCTAGCTTTTGCTATTGCAATGAAGATAAGCGATTGATTTCAGCAGATTGACATTGCAGAAGTAAAAAAAAAAAAAAAAAAAAAAAAAAAAAAAAAAAAAAAAAAAAAAAAAAAAAAAAAAAAAAGAAAGAAAGATACAGCAGGTTTTGCTAGAGAAGTATTTTCTGGCTTTCAACTGTTGTACATTGATAGTGTATTTTGTGAAGTGTCAACCATACTGGGGGTTAGATGCATGAAAGTATTTAACTGGTGTTTTTATATGGGTTTGCACTAAATCTCATACGTCACTGGTGAAAAAAAAAAAAAAAAAAAAAAAAAGATACAGCAGGTTTTGCTAGAGAAGTATTTTCTGGCTTTCAACTGTTGTATATTGATAGTGTATTTTGGTGAAGTGTAAAGCATACTGGGGGTTAGGTGCATGAAAGTGTTTAACTGGTGTTTTTATATGGGTTTGCACTAAATCTAATACATCACTGGTTAAAAACAACATGGCAACAGAAAAGGTGTACATAAATCTCTTCAATCAAGAAGAATTTCAACAATCCATTGAAGGTGTTGGGCAATCACGGTCTGAATTGCTGGTCCAAAAAAGGCAACAACATGGAGGGAAGTTGACATTGGCAGATTTGAGGTCAATTGACATACCTATGTCAGTATGGGACCCTCTAATTGAAAGTGGAAGATTGGATTTTTCCTTAACAAGAGACAGTACCAACCCTGATTCAAAGGTCATTGTGCAACAGCTGCAATTAATGACCAGTAAGTTTGCAGAAATGACGTCCAGATTAGAGTCCTTGGAAAGGGATAAAGCAAGAAGTACTGATTCAGTGGATGACAAAAAACGTCAAGTTGCGACACTGAAACAAAAACACGACAAACAACGCAAGGTACAGGAAGAACAACAACGCCAGGAACTAACAAACCTATACAAAGAATTGGGTTATGAGACAATGCCGGAAGTTCAGATGGCAGTAGACAGTTTAGAAGGTAATGTTTATCGTCCATCTACAGGCAATCCTTCAGAGTCTGTCGGACCAGATCAATCGTTGACTTCAAATTGGGTTGAAAGTCCAGTTTCAAGAATTTATTCAGCATATCCTCCAGGATCTCCTGAAAAACTTGATTCTAATGCAAAAGTTAATGCTCAGGTTTTGGAAGAAGTGAGACTTCCCAGTCAGGATAGTTATAGGAAAGGTTACAGTAGGCCTCAGGCAAGACAGGCATTCAATCTGATGCCTAAATTACCCACTTTTGATGGAAGTGCAGATTGGAGGCCCTTTGAAATGTTGTTTGAACGTATGGCAAACAGGTGTAGGTGGTCCAATGCTGATAAATTGGACATGTTGATTCCCCTTTTGAGAGGCAAGGCTCTTACTTTTTATAGTAATTTGCCTTTAGTTATGCGTGAAAATTATTCACAATTGAAAGACAAACTCAATGGAAGGTTTGGTAATAAAGATCCACAGATCATGATCATCCATAAGTTGAATTTGTTGAAACAATCAGCTGATGAAAGTTTGGAGGAGTTTCTTGAGAAAACATACCGTGTGGCTTTGGATGGGTTGGAAGAAGCTCCAGATGCAACTGTTGAGAAATTGACAATTGAAGCATTTTTGAATGGTGTCAGAAATCATGAAGCAGCTGTGCATGTGAGAAATAGAGAGCCGAAGTCATTGGAAGAAGCTCTTAGATTGATGAAAATTCATGCCCAAAATTTGGGTGACAGAAAAGGAATAAATACATCATGTCGACAAGTTACATTTCAGGATCAAGCTATGGATTTTCAAGTGCGAACAGTGAGGAATCCTCCATCTCCATCAAGATTTTCAGAAGGTCAGACACAATCTTTGACAGCTGATTCATTATTACAAGTTCTGCGTCAAGATAGAAAAGAATCACAGAAGGAATTACTGGAGACAGTTAAAAAAGTTATCCAGGAATCTTTAAATACATCGGGAGACAAAAAAGAAGGAATTCAACAACCGTCACTTTCAACATCGAGACCGTTTTCAAATCCATCAGTTTCCCTTCGACCACAAACACCACCTAGGGCAAATAATTCCTGCTATAAGTGTGGGGGCAGAGGACATTTTATGAATGAATGTCCATCAAGGGGAACCTCATTGTCACCTAGGGGGGGCTCTTATTCACCTAGGAGTTCACCCAGATTCCAAGGTATTGGGAGTTCACCTAGCACTAGGGATTCAAAAAACGTTTAGGGGTTGGTCTATCTGACCAAGATGCAACCCAAGCAGAGAGTACAGGTCAGTTATGGGTTCAGGAAGAAAATTCTTTGGTGCAGGGAAATAATGATAGTCATTCACCAATTGGGTTCTTTGAAAAACCTAAGCAGGAAAGAATTAGAGATGTAATGGTCCGGCAATCAGGTCAAGGAGAGAGTTTGACTATTCCTGTAACTGTCCGGGGGCAGAAATTTGATGCTATTCTTGATTCAGCAGCACAAGTAACTGTCATTAACAAGGAATTGGGTTTGTGTTCAGAAAAAGAGTTGGCAAATGCAGAAAAAGTCACACTTAAAGGAGCAGCCAAAGAAGGTGCTATGGAAGCTCGTTTTGTGAGCAATATTTCCGTTGTTCTTGGAAATAAAAGCTACAAGATCAACGCATATATAGCTGCCATCAGTGATGATATCTTATTGGGGTTAGATTTCTTGAAAGCAAACAAATGCAAGGTAGACTTCGACAAGAGTGTGCTGATTTTGGATCATGAAATAGTTCCAGCAATATTGAAAAAAAATGAGTCAGAACACAAAGTGAGGAAAGTGGTTCTGCAAAAGAGATTAGTTATTCCACCCAATTCAGTGAAAATGTCATTGGCTGAGGTCACTAATGGTAGTTCAGAGGAAGGTTGTTTTGTTCTTTCACCAATCAACAATGAAGTAGGTCTACTGATCCCAAGGATAGTTGTCAAGAATGAGTTGAGTGTCCCTGTAGAATTTATGAATTTAACGGATAGGTTCATAACACTAAAGCCAGGATATTTAGTAGGAACAGGAATAGAATTAGATGAAGTTTTGATGGAGGAAAGTCAAAACAATTTAGAAGAGATGCAAGTGGCTGAGGAAGCCATTAAGTCTGATACCATGGAAGCAGCAGAGAATGGATTTTCTGAAGCGGAAGTGGTATCTAGTGTTGCCAAAGATGAAAATGCTACAGACTGTCCTATCTACATTGAAACGTTGGAGAGCGAAATCTCTGGTGTAGAAGTGGGAGAACAGGACAAAGAGTATGTAGCAAGGCAAGTCAAACAAGATATCTCAATTGAAAAGATTCCAGAATTTTTGCACGATTTATTTAAAAGGTCATGTATCCATTTGAGTATGGAGGAACAACAGGTCTTAGCAAAACTTTTGATTGATTTTCAAGATGTTTTTGCAAAGAATGACTCTGATTTAGGGTGTTTTTCACAAATACAGCATCACATTCCCACAGGAAATGCTAGGCCTATTAGACAAAGGATGCGTAGAACGCCAGTGGGTTTTGAGACGGAAGAGGAAGAACATTTGAGAAAAATGTTAGATTCAGGTGTAATTTGTCCATCTAAGTCTGAATGGGCTTCAGCGCCAGTCCTGGTTAGGAAAAAAGACGGGACTGTCCGCTGGTGTGTGGATTACAGGGCGTTAAACAAAGTGACACTTAAAGATGCTTATCCTTTGCCTTTGATGGAAGAGTGTGTGGATACATTAAGTGGCTCTGTTTTTTTTAGTTCCTTGGACATGAATTCCGGTTATTGGCAGCTGGAATAAGCTGAAGAGGATCGCCACAAATCTGCATTTTCGACCAAATTTGGCCTCTATGAATATTGTCGCATGCCATTTGGGTTATCAGGGGCACCAAGTACGTTTCAGAGGGCGATGCATTTAGTGTTGAGAGGTCTTACATGGAGAACAACTCTATGTTATTTGGATGATGTTGCCGTGCTAGGAAAGAGCTTTTTTGACCATATAGAAAATCTCAGAGGTGTGTTGGAAAGGTTCAGAACTTTCAATTTGAAATTGAAACCACGAAAGTGTGCGTTACTGCAGAAAGAGATTAAATTTCTGGGTAGAGTAGTGTCAGAAGAAGGAGTCACTGTAGATCCAGAAAAAGTGGCTACAATAACCAATTGGCCTGTACCATCAAATGTTCGGGAAGTAGAATCCTTTTTAGGATTCATTAACTATCATCGTGACCACCTTGAAGGATTAGCAGAAAAAGCTAGGGTGCTGTATGAGTTGACGAAAGCAGGCACTAAATTTGAGTGGCGTGAGGAACACAGTAAGGCTTTTGGGCAATTGAAGGAGGCTTTAATATGTGCACCAGTTTTGTCATTGCCAAAAAATGATGGTCTCTTTATACTGGATTGTGATTCTTCAAATTATGCAATTGGGTGTGAGTTATCGCAAATTCAAGATGGTGTAGAGCGTACACTTTGTTACGGAAGTTATAGTCTTACACCAGAGCAAAAGAGATATTGTACTACCAGGAAGGAATTATTAGCAGTGGTCAGGTTTACAAGACAATTCCGACACTATATTTTAGGTAGAAAAGTAATGGTGCGTACTGACCACAGTAGCTTGGCATGGTTGATGGGCTTTAAGCATATAGGAGGTCAACTCGCACGATGGTTAGAAGAACTATCACAATACGATCTGGAAATTGTGCATAGGCAGGGTAAACATCACATAAACGCAGACCGGTTGTCAAGAATTCCAGACAGAGAGGTAGAATGTGACTGTTATTTCGCAGGATGTGAACTAAGTTCACTTCCATGCAAAGGTTGCCCATATTGCTCAAGAGCTCATCAGCAATGGGCTAGGTTTGAAGATGATGTAGATAATATTGTTCCATTAGCCGTGAGAGAGATAAGTATAACGGACTTGGAACAAGGTGCAGGTACTGATTCAAATGTTAGTGGAGGGGATTCTTCTGCTGACAGGAGAATGAGTAACTGGATAGGAAGATATTCAGACCGGGAGATTAGAGAAATGCAGCAGAAAGATGCAGATGTTTATAAACTGTTAGAATGGATGGAGAATGATTCAAGTCCTAGTGTAGGAGAATTATATCTCTGTAGTCCTGCTACTAAACATTATTGGTTGTGCCGTTCTCAGCTAGAAATAAAAAATGGTGTTCTGTTTTACAAATGGGAGGAAGTTCCCCAAACAAGGCTGTGTCTGGTTGTTCCTAGGGAATTAGTTGATCAGGTTTTACAACAATGTCATGATTTAAAATCAGCAGGGCACTTAGGACATGCTAAAACCTTAGCTAGAATAAGGAGGAGTTTTTACTGGTATCGGATGTCCCAAGATTGTTTGGAATATGTCCAGACATGTAAAGTATGCAGCAAGAACAAGAAACCAAGGCAGTGGCCAAAGGGACGTCTTGGATCGTTCCAT
The DNA here is from genome assembly GCA_964020975.1 of Hermodice carunculata. Lineage (NCBI taxonomy): Eukaryota > Metazoa > Annelida > Polychaeta > Eunicida > Amphinomidae > Hermodice > Hermodice carunculata. The sequence continues at coordinate 1,120,283 of OZ026630.1, forward strand.
GCTGGTGCTCCAATGGAAAGGCTGCATTTAGATATATTGGGACCTATAGTTAAAAGCAATGCTGGTAACAATTATATCTTATTGGTGATCGATCAGTTTACCAAATGGGTAGAGATATTTCCTTTGCCTGATCAAACAGCTGAATCAATAGCAGATAAGTTGGTTCATGAGGTGATTGCAAGGTTAGGTTGTCCGTTACAAATACACACGGATCAAGGACAGAACTTTGTGGGAAAACTATTTCAGAGTATCTGTGATCTATTAGAAATAGCAAAAACAAGGACCACCCCTTATCATCCAAGTTCAAATGGACAAGTTGAACGATATAATAGACTCCTTTTACAAACAATCCGTTGTTCTCTGAAGGGATCTCAAAGAGATTGGGATAAGGATTTACAAATCTTAGCTGGAGCCATAAGATCTATGGTAAATCGGTCAACAGGTTTTTCTGCCAATATGTTGATGTTTGGTAGGGAACTCCTTTTTCCTGTAGACATCACATTTGGGTTGGATGATCAAGATCGGGAAGTTAAAGGTTATCCTGAATATGTTCAGAGGTTGCGTAAAGCTATAGAAAAAGTTCATGACGAAGCAAGGAAGAATCTGGAGACAGCTCAGGGTCGACAAAAACGGGATTACGATCTCAAATTGTCAGAACATACATATGAGCGAGGAGATTTAGTATACAAGCTCCAATCAGCTTATAAAGTGGGTCAAAGTAAGAAACTAAGTGTAATTTGGGCAGGACCATTTTTGGTCATTCAGGCTCTGTCCCCAGTCTTGTATAAGCTGAAAAGTCGAAAGAAAGAATTCATTGTGCATCATGATAAAATCAAGCTTTGCAGGGATAGAATTGTCCCAATGTGGTTGCGTAGAGCAAGACACCAACTCTTAGATCTAGATTCAACAATAGCATATGATGAAGAAGAACAAGGTGATTCAGATGGAGTAGATAACATTCAAAGGCTGTATGACAATAATACAGATGACACAAACACAGATGATGCAGAGACAGACAGTGAGAATCAGTTGGTGACTAGTACTCAACAAGTTGATGGCACAAATCACAACGATCAACAGACAGGAAAAGAAGAAAAACAAAATCCCTTGCTGGTTACACAATCAACTAGAGCAGGCAGAAGAACCAGGCCACCTTCACATCTACAAGACTATATTCCATAGAGAATATAATATGATAGGAGTAGTGCAATACATGAGTGAAAAGTAAGGTCTTGAAAAAGCACTGCTTTTAAACTTGCACTGTTCAGTTTTCTATTCTTGCACAGATATACTTGGTGTATTGGGACAATACTGCATTACTAAATATTATGAATCTAAATACTGGGTATAATAGCACTCTTAATTCCATTATTTTTTTTATAGAAGTTACATGAAAAATATCTGTTACTTATTAGTGGTGTTTTATTGTGGGTTCTTTAGAGATCATGGATCTTCTGAAAGGAGAAGAAGAGTTCCAGCCAGATTATGAGGAGGAGATATGGTATGGAGAGGATCAGGATACTTCTGGAAAAAATGGAACTAATGAGCAGACTGATCAAGCTTCACAAGAGAACAAAGTTGCATCTAGCTTTGTCTTAGATAAGCGCCAAGGGAAGAGTAAAGCAAGAGTGTGTCCTGTATGCAAGGACAGAATACCACATGTGAAACGACATGTGATTAGAAAGCATTTTCCTTGGTATGTGTCTCCACACACAGCTTGTTGGGGTTGTGGAGAACAACTTATGCAGATAGGAAAAATAACTGGACATATTGCTAGGTGGAATCATGGTAAAGAGGCATATTTTTCTGATCTGGCTTCTAATCACTGGTGTAGGTTGATGTGTGGCATCCTCCATTTTTTCTGTGAGGAATTCCAAGTAGTTGGCCTTGAGGCATTGTTGGATTTTGTTCAGCAGAATAAACTTTATCCAGAGACATGTGCTGTGAATGAAACATCCGAATCAGAGGTTCTTCTGTCTGATCTTTTTGGGAGAATGTGGCAGTTGCCTAGTGAGGAGAACATCTCATTTTCACCTCCTTCGTCAATAATGTCTTTGTTGCACTGGAGGGTTCTGGTTAGTATGCTATCAGCTATACCAGTGGAGAGTCAAACAAGGTTTCAAGGGCTATATACCATGATGAACTTGAAGGGAGTTGTAGAGGAGAAAGGTACAAGCAGTCCGGTTGTGCAAATAATTGTTGATAGCCATTTCCATTTAGCAGAGTTGTTGCAAAAGACTCGTTGCACTGATTTGGATGAAGTCTTTGAAACACAGCCATCTTCTGCTATTCCTCATTGGATTCAACATGTCGTCAGCAATTATTGTTATTCAAGAAAATGGCCCAGTATGGAGGAGGTAAAAAAAATCATTGCTGATCCTCGAGTTCAAATAACTTTTGGGTTTCATCCCAGGTTTGCAGAAGACTATGTACCTGAAAGAGATTACTACATCTTGAAAGAAAGTCTTCAATTGGATGGTGTGGTTGCCCTGGGTGAAATAGGGTTAGATTATACCGATAAGTCCAAGGATCCACAGGTACAAAGGGATGTGTTGAGTAGTATTCTTCCCTTAGCTGTAGAAAGTAAAATTCCTGTTGTTATACATTGTCGGGATTCCATTGGTGAGCATGCAGCTAATGAGGATTGTCTGACAATACTATCAAGATATCTGCCAAAGGACCAGTTGATTCATAGGCATTGTTACAGTGGGGACTACCAAGAAGCCCAAAGGTGGCTGGATGTTTTTCCTAACACAGTTTTTGGGGTTACACCTGTTTGTTTTAGGGAATCAATAAGGGACAAGATCAGAGAAGCTATTAAACTTTTGCCTTTGAGCCATATAATGGTGGAAAGTGATGCTCCGTACCTAGTTTCATCAGAGAAGAAATGGCATACCAGAATAGGAAATCCAAGAATGTTGCCAGAAATTGTGGAAGTTATTGCCCAGATCAAGAACTTGCCTAGTGCATTAATAGCGACAGTATTAGCTAAAACAACCAGACAGTTTTATAGGTTTAAGTAGAAAATCAAAAAGAAACTGTTTTCAAATATTGCTCAGTTTATTTGGGAACGGAAACAAGTGAGATGGGATAGGGATATAGTGTATATAGGTAGCCGTATATATATATATATATATATATATATATATATATGATGATATCTTTAATTGGCTGGAGTATGCAATTCTGGCTAATATTACATTGAGTGTGTATAGATGATAGATGGGAAAGTATTGTGGGAAGAAAAAAGTTGGTTATGACATAAAATAAGCTGGAGTGATGATTATTCTAGCTATATATATATATATATATATGTTATAACTTATATGGTTTTTTTGTTGGTTGCTGTATATATATATGATGATATCTTTAATTGGCTGGAGTATGCTATTCTGGCTAATATTACATTGAGTGTGTATAGTTGATAGATGGGAAAGTATTGTGGGAAGATAAAAGTTGGTTATGACATAAAATAAGCTGGAGTGATGATTATTCTAGCTATATTCAATGTTGTAACTTATATGGTTTTTTGTTTCTAATTAAAGAATAGTTGAGAGAGGTCGATAATTGAGCTGGAGTGCAGAAATATTCTGGCTTATAGATCCATATCTCAACTATCATGATAGAGCTAGAAACTTTAGTGTAGTGGGAAATTGCTCTAATAGACATAGGTAGTGATTAATTGTTATTAATTTATAATCAGCTTGCATTCAGATTTTAAAATGTAATTAGAATTAATATAACAATTCCATATTGATTAAGAACTGCAAAGCATATATATAGTTTGAAATATAACTTAGATATGTCATTACCCAAAGTGGTATTGGTGGGGTGGAATTTATAATTCTGACCATTAAAATACTGATACGGGTAATGTTTAGGTAGCCTATGCATGTACACATATAGTGACATTGACAACTAAATTGGAATGGGGACAGTCCAGTTCAAGCTGGTGACAATTACTATTGTAATTGTAAACAGATACTTACCAATAGCAAGCCAGTTGTCTATTGTAGTAGTATTTATTTCATGTCGCTTATATTTAAATTTTGTATAGAAATAATATCATTGATAAAACAGAAGAGTCATGCATTTCTGCATTGATCTAAAACATTTCCTATCATATGTTTCAGAACTAAGAAAACGGGAGGGAATGTGGTATTTTCATGTATATTGAATTAGAGATATACATGTACATCTGTAGTAGCATCTCATCCTCAGCGGTGCTGTCATCTAGTGGACGTTAAGGATACTACATTTCATCTGAGTGTAAATTTGGTCAGTATTGTCAGATGCTGTCACCTGGTGGGAATTAAAAGAACTATATATTTGTGCATGACTTGTGGGGCCTTGAGGGTGACCTAGTGAGTTTGAGAGGGACATTTGAATGTGACCAGACGTGTCTTGAGCTGGCTGATGTCAAGGAGGATCCTTGGATTTAAAGGACAACTTGGTGGAACCAAGACATACAGTAGTTGCCCAGGAACTTGTGGGATTACCAGAAGTAACTTTAGGTAAGAGAAGTGCTTTTTGTACACATACACAGAGATTCACTTGGTCTCTGATCACAGCATATGATTAGCATTGGATTAGCTACATGTTATAAGCAATCACAACAATACTATGACACACCCTATATGTTCATATACAAAGTCTGTAGCTGAATAGATGTTGTGGTAGAAAGATTCCCCTTGGTTTAAACGTATTTTATTTTCAATTGGGAAGTAGGACAAGTCCTATATAAATCCCTCTTGAGAAGAATGGACAGTATCACATGACAGAACGAAACAAGACACATTCTGTGTGGCGGACGCTGTCATTCAGAATCATCAGTCAGTGGTAGGCTGCTGCCCAGACAAACCAATAATGCAGACAGCGAACACCACACTGAGGAACAATAGCAGGAAGAGACATAACAAGGACAAGACGGATAGTGGGGCAACCAACAAAAACAAAAACAAAAAAAACAAAAAAAAAGCAAGTTGCATTGCCGATTATATATAAATTTTCCTTGTCAAAATTAAGTTAATCGTGTTCTAGATTTATGTAATGGCATCAAATTGAAATCTACGCGTGTCCTCAATATAGTCGTGTACACAGAGGAATATTGATTTATTATTTTCAACATTACAAACAGCAGAACCCAAAAGTAGGGTTTCAAGTGTAAATGGAGCAAGATTTATGATAGAAGCATGTAATTTATTACGAGGCACAATATATCGGGGACACGAGAAGAAAAAATGCCAGACGTCCTCTATACCAGTTCCACAGATACAGTCAGGTGAATCTTTTACACCAATCTGAAATAAGTGTTGGTTCAGTTGGCTGCGACCCATCCTCAGACGAGCATGTAGAACAGCGAGTTTTCTTTTACCTACATAATAAAGTGAGGGATGTTTGACTGGGCGGACAGTTTGATGCTCTAGTTTACTTTTAAATTGTGATAAGGAAGGAGAATTTCGAGTTGCAAGAGGAAGGAGGTTCCAGAGCCGTGTAGCGGAAGGGAAAAAGGACTTATTGAAAAGATCTGTACGGGCTCTAAAGTGTGGTAGGTCAGACCGTCTGCGAGTAAAATAATTGAACGTCATATCAGGAGTTGGAAAGTGTTGAAAAGTATTTCGTAAATAATTTGGTACTAAATTATGAACAATTTTATACATCTGAATCAATTTAGATTTCTCACGCCTTTTAAAAAGTAGCTCCCAGCCAGTCTCTTCATAAAGTTTTACTGTAGGAGTAGTTTTCATTGCCCCGGTGACAACCCGAGCTGCAGCCAACTGAACATTTTCCAAACCATTTTCATCGCCTTGTGTACAGCCGTCCCACACGACACTAGCATACTCAAGTATGGGTCGCACATAAGATATATATATAACCTCGAGTGTCTTTCGGTCCAAGGTATATTGAAGAGATTTCATAATATTTAACTGCTTAGTTGCTTTTATTACAATATTATTTATATGTTCGTTCCATTTGAGATCAGATTTTAATGTTAGGCCCAAATGTTTATGACTTTTGACATCATTCAACTGCTGTCCTAGGAATAAAAGTGGTGGATGGTTTGTTGACTGTTGCTTCCGAGAAATAATCATGGCGTCGGTCTTGGATGCATTAAAAGCCACTAGCCAATCTTCAGACCATCTAGCGATAGAAGAGAGATCATGATTTAAAGAGGCAGCCGCTGTAATGGGGTGGTCAACAGTAAGAAATAGAGAAGTGTCATCAGCAAAAAGCTTGATTTCTGATTGGACTATATCAACAATATCATTAATGAATATCAAGAAAAGAAGGGGTCCAAGAACTGAACCTTGGGGGACTCCAGCATTGATTGTCCCCCATTTCGAACTTTGACCGTTAACAACTACACGTTGTTTACGATTAGAAAGGTAATTTTTGAACCACAAGAGAATATTTCCACTGACACCACTTTTTTCTAATTTATAAAGTAAACCTTGGTGCCAAACTTTGTCAAACGCCTTGCTTATATCTAAAAAAATTATTCTGACTTCTTTCTGTAAATCAACGGCTAAGCACAGTTCATGGTAAAGTGATAATAACTGATTTACAGTAGAATCACCAGGCATGAAACCAGACTGATTTGCACTAATAACTAAATTATCCCTGAAGAAATTAAAAACATGTTTAAATATAATTTTTTCCATGACTTTACTTGCACAGCTTAGCAGAGATATAGGCCTGTAATTGTTACACAAATTTGCTTCGCCTTTCTTGAATAAAGGAGAAACATTTGCCTTTTTCCATTCAGAAGGAAAAGTTTTTTTTCCGCAGTGATAAATTAAACAATTTTGTGAGAGGCTTATAAATAGAAGGTGCTGCTTCGCGTAATAATTTGGGACCAATATTGTCCGGACCAGTGGCCTTCGTGACATCCAGAGATCTAAGAATATCAAGAACTTCTTTTTCTTCTACTACTATATCATTTAAAGTATTATTAGGTAACTCAGGCTGCTGAAGAATAGGTGCAGTCGAGGAGTCAATGTTACATTGGCTCAAGAAAAATTCATTGAAGGCCTCCGCTTTTGACTGGCTATCAGTAATGTGATTGTCATTAATCAATAATGAGGGAATTGCAGAAGATTGATTACGTTTCATAAAATGTTTGACTGTCCGCCACCATGCTTTTTTGCCCGTGGGACCACTAGATAAAGATTCACGAAGATTATTATTATATTCCCTCTCAGCGAGCTTTAGGTTTTCTTGATACGCATTTCTGAGTTGATTGTACACTGCCCAGGCTGCAGCACTTTCTCGGGTTGGCGAATGACGTTGCTCGCGGGATATCAATTTGGCCTTGGTATGTGCTCTCATGACCTTACGTTTGAAACAACGAAGAGTGGTATTATACCAAGGGAGATCATGAGGCCTAACAGTTACAACTTTATTTGGAATACACTCTCTTGCCGCTTCTAAAAAACGCTCTGACCAGGCTGTACAACTTATGTCCACATCATTAGATTCAAAACAGTTGTCCCAATTAATTTGATCTAAATAATTTCTAAAGTGGCTAAAATTCGCCTTACCGAATTCCCAGATATGTCTATAGTATACAGGATCTATTTTACACTGAAATCTTACATTAAGTGATACGATACTATGGTCACAGTTTGCCAATGGAGGAGTAACCCGGGGTTCAGATACAAAGTGGGGAATATTCGAAATAATTTGATCCAAACATGTAGCTGTATTTTCAGTAATTCGAGTTGGCTCATCAATATGAATGGAGAGTACATTAGTAGTGCAAAAGTCTTTTAATTTACGCCCGGAAAAAGTACTAAAGTCGGAATTGAGATCACCGGTTATAATGATATTGCGAATATTACAGTTTTTTGCCAGATCAATACTATCCTGGAGATATTCCCAGAAGGAAGTATTTGCATTTGGAGGTCTGTACACCACACCGAGAAGAAATTTATTATTATGCACCCTTATTTCAGCCCAAAGTAATTCTATTTGAGGAATTTCTAAGTCGTGACGCCTTGATACAGTAAAGGCTTGAGAACAATATAAAGCTACTCCACCACCAAGCCCTTGCCGGCGATCCCTACGTATAATATCATGAAAGCCTGGCAAATTGAGATTGTCACCAGGTGTAGAGTCAGTGAGAAATGTTTCCGATAGTGCTATAATATCAAATTCATCGGCTATGTCTGCACGGATATGCCTTAATTTATCATGGGATAGACTTCGTATGTTTAAATGACATAACTTGATGTCACGAAGGCCACCTACCGGACCAGGGTTTACATGAATGTCTCCTGCAAGCAAAATTAGGAGTGGACAGACGACGAGCAAGTAGAAGTCCATACGGGTAAGTTTCCTACTAACTAAGGAATAATGAACATAAATTACCAATAGAGTCTTCCGATACTTGGCAGTATAGCAGGTAACAAAAAAGTTAGCCAACCATATATAAAACAGTAAATACAGTAAAATAATAATAGTAGGGTCGGATATGAAATAGAGATATGCATTGTCAGGGACGACTGTACACAAAGTTGGTAAGTACCAAGTATTACGTATCAATTGCAATGTAGTAACATAGTATAATTTGTACATATAACAGATGAGAAATTTCATAAAGGAAACTTGACGCAGCCATGTAGCATCAACACATAAAAAATATGCAAGAACGCATCGTACAAATATAGTATATCTCTCAAAAATAGGAACGTATAACATGTCAGAAATAGCTAGTAGCCCGTGTGCTTTAGGATAAAAGAAATAGGCGAGAGCACAAAGTACCATTGGTGTATATATCAACACAGCCCCTTCACTAATGCTAATCAGACACGAATACCAAATATGACTTGAAGTTATCAGGATACTTGTAACATACGTACTTGCTATACTTGAAGCATGATATATTATACACAATATTTTACGACACAAAGCGTATATATAAGTTCTCATCCTATTTAGTAAGTACGAAGGAAATAGAACAAATGAGCACTCTATGAAATAGAGAAAATAGATTATACATGTGAAAAATTCACTGATGCAATAGATACTGGCATTATGCAAATTAACATACAAACGTGATGCAGATGCCCCAACATAAAATAGAAGTGAAATACATGTATACACAAAACACTCAACATGTAAAATTAGTACAAATTGAACAGTAATGGCCGAGAGGTACGACAAAGAAAAATCTAGAATGGATACGCACACACCGGTGCATTCCGATTCGCATGAGCATAGATTACGGAAAAAAATGATATAATATTCTAGGCATGTCGTCACGGTGGTCAGGTACAGATGTATTTGAACCACGATATAAAGAAATGAAACTAACATACCAAGAAAGAATACGGTGACCCTGGATAAATATTTACGGCATCAATGACGCAACAATAGATCGCTACGACCCACCAAGATTGACCACATACCCTGAAACTCCCCGAAGTTGGTTAAAGTGCTTGAGGCAATTTTCCTAATATATGCATGTTCAAAACTCGGGAATACACAATATTAGAACTCCACAGTAAGGATGTACCGATAAGTATCATATGCTTGTACACGTGTTGGAAAAAAAATGGAGTTCCGATAATTGGATATTTTTTCTCAAAGTTAACGTGTAAGACAAATATAGCTCTTCCCATTCGTATGAGCATTTAGCGCACTGGGGAGTGATGTAATAGTCAATGCTGTTAGATGTGCAATCAGCAGATTCAAAGACTTGTCAAATGTAAGAGCCACGTAACTACGAGCAGATTAACCACACACATTTTCAAGTTGTTTTTGTGTTTGGATGGTGTGTTTTGAGCCAGTTTTATCCTTGATAAAAATCTTTCCGTCGATGGTCCACGAGTCGGATATCTTCCCGGCTTTCACCATTACCCTCGCGGACTTTGCCAGCTGGGCTCTGCGTTTTGTCAAGTCTTCATTTACATACAAATTGCGCCCTTTCAATTTTTTCTTCACACTGAACACGGATCGCCTCGCATTGTATGTAGTAAACTTTACAATTAGTGGTCGTGGTTCGGTGCCCCCAGTCTTAGGACCAACTCTGTGGGATCTATCGAGGTCTCGGGGTTCAAGGGATACATTAAGCTCTTTTTTTGCAAAGTCTATTATAACCTGATCAGTATTTTCTTGATCATGTTCGGTAATTCCATGCACCCGCAATGAATTCCTTCTTGTGTACTGCTCGAGTTCGTCCACTTTAAGACACAACTGCTCAATTTCTGCATCTTTTTTTCTCAATTCGTCCCTTAGATATTTAGCCTCAGTTTCCACATTTGTGAACAGTGGCCTCATTACATTGCGTAAAGCATCGACCACGTCTGGCTCACATAGCATTTTGGCAAAGTTTTTAATCAGTAAAGACATATCGACGTCTTGACTTTCTTGTGGTGCCTCTGATGCAGAATTTTCAGATCGACTTTGAGTCTCACTTACACTATGAGATCTATTGCCTGGTCTACCTGGCTTCTGTTTTTGACCGTCTTGGCCCGACATGGCTTACACAACGTGAGTCAAACACGAGGAGAGGTCCAAGCGAAAATGAAAAAGATTCGCAACTCACAAAATTCAGTCTCTGTTGTGTCACTTCTTGGTCCAGGTGGACACCAAACGTTAATGTATCATATGCCGAGACTTCAACTACTGCATGGAACTTGCACAGGGTAAAAAACCGTAAAAAAGAAAGCCTAGTTGTAAAGGCTTATCTGCCCATGACAGCGCCCTCTAGATTCCCCTTGATTGGTGCTGGCCGTGGACTACATTATTGTCCACATTTCACAATGTATAACGCCATGTAACATGCATCGATCACCCTGCACATCAGACATTAGACGTTTGGGGAATGGAGTACGTATGTTCTTGCCTGACAACACTACTTGCTGTATAGAGGTCAAGGTTGAGCACTTAAGATGGTGGACTCACCTGGTAGGTCTGTGGGACTCCTCCAATGTACAGGTGGCCAGTGCGGTCCACATCCAGGGTGACATGGGAGGGTGTGGAGGAGTCCATGAGCTCTAGGGGGTCAGTCACTGGGACCACTGGCACCAGCTGCACGCTAAGGCGACCCACGTTGCCAACTCTAATGCAAACCACACATGAAAATACTGAACATACTGCAAGTGCTAAAAGATGCTATGCATGATTTTCTTTTACAGTATTTGATGACAGATATTCTTAACCATTTTGCTGGCTGGGTCTGCTGGCCATTACACTGTCACATTTTTAATTACAGTACTTTCAAATGATGGTCAATGTACCCAGCATATAATCGTCAAGATGAGCTGACGCGTGTATGCTGCACAGAGGACTGACACAGAGGACTGACAGCGACTGACATCATATTATGAGAGTCTTTTAACACAATTGCAGCACTTAAAGTTTAACAAGATTCCTGCAGTGACGTACCGTCCTGCCCATCACTCACTCACTGCACTCACAGTCATACATAAAGGTAAATTAATTGGTCAAACAACTCATATGATGAGGTCTTGTAGCCTCATCATGATCCAGCCAGCAGTGACTTCCTGAGAAAATCTGCTGCATGTAGACAGTAATCTTACCTTTCTGCTTTGACTCTGTACCATTTGTTCGAGCTACCAGATGGCGTGACAGTCAGGCTGTGTTTAATCACCTTAGTGCCTCCTCCATTATTCCACAGCAGCCTCACTTTGCCGTTGACCAGCTCCAGCGCTATGTAGTCCGGCTGTTTACAAGCGTACAATACACACATTAACATTCATTCTTTGTTAATAAATAAATATTTTACAGTCCTGCTGAGCTCATGGTAATATAATTCACTGACTGAGTGTTTTGTACAAGATGACAGGCTTACACACAAACAGAGCATGATGTGACTCACCCATACAGCAAATTGTGACATGACTCGTCCATACACTTAGCTAATGATGTGACATACATACCTGCAAGTATGGCATGACTCACCCATAGAGCTGTGTGTATGGTATGACTCACCCATAGAGCTGTGTGTATGGTATGACTCAACCATAGAGCTGTGTGTATGGTATGACTCAACCACACAGGTCTGAGTGTATGACATGGCTCAACCATACATGTTTGAGTGTATAACATGGCCCAACCATACAGGTCTGAGTGTATGACATGACTCAACCATACAGGTTTGAGTGTATGACATGGCTCAACCATACAGGTCGGAGTGTATGACATGACTCAACCATACATGTTTGAGTGTATGACATGACTCAACCATACATGTTTGAGTGTATAACATGGCCCAACCATACAGGTCTGATTGTATGACATGACTCAACCATACATGTCTGAGTGTATGACATGGCTCAACCATACATGTTGGCTCAACCATACATGTTTGAGTGTATAACATGGCTGAACCATACAGGTCTGATTGTATGACATGACTCAACCATACATGTCTGAGTGTATGACATGGCTCAACCATACATGTTGGCTCAACCATACATGTTTGAGTGTATAACATGGCTGAACCATACAGGTCTGATTGTATGACATGACTCAACCATACATGTCTGAGTGTATGACATGGCTCAACCATACATGTTGGCTCAACCATACATGTTTGAGTGTATGACATGGCTCAACCATACAGGTCTGAGTGTATGACATGGCCCAACCATAGAGGTCGGTCTGAGTGTATGACATGGCTCAACCATACATGTTGGCTCAACCATACCTGTTTGAGTGTATGACATGGCTCAACCATACAGGTCTGAGTGTATGACATGGCCCAACCATAGAGGTCAGTCTGAGTGTATGACATGACTCAACCATACATGTCTGAGTGTATGACATGGCTTAACCATACAGGTCTGAGTGTATGACATGGCCCAACCATAGAGGTCGGTCTGAGTGTATGACATGACTCAACCATACATGTCTGAGTGTATGACATGGCTCAACCATACAGGTCTGAGTGTATGACATGACTCAACCATGCAGGTCTGAGTGTATTACATGGCTCAACCATACATGTCTGGGTGTATGACATGGCTAAACCATACAGGTTTGAGTGTATGACATGACTCACCCATACATGTTTGAGTGTATGACATGGCTCAACCATACAGGTCTGAGTGTATGACATGGCTCAACCATACAGGTCTGAGTATATGACATGACTCACCCATACATGTTTGAGTGTATGACATGGCTCAACCATACAGGTCTGAGTGTATGACATGGCCCAACCATGCAGGTCTGAGTGTATGACATGACTCAACCATACAGGTCTGAGTATGACATGGCTGAACTATACAGTCTGAGTGTATGACATGACGTTTCCACACAGTTGTGCGGGGAGCTGTGACTCACCCAGACGGAGCTCCTCAGCAGCAGCAGGAGCATGTTCTGCTTGGTGTTGCTGGGCTGGAAGTGGAGGATGATGGTGGTGCTGGTGCTGGGCTCTACAGGCGGCTCATAGCGTCGGACACAACTTCCTTTGGCCTTCAAGGAAACCTTGATCTGAAAGTACAGCAAGACAGAGTTCCACGTCACAAATGACAACCAACTGTAGGTGACAGTCTCAAGATCCTGGTTACAGTTCTACATGTCACTCTGTGTGGCATCACCTCCATATTTACTTCCCGTGACCTGTCTCAGACTTCCCTATCACCTGTGCCACAGTGATCTCCTGTCTACCTGGCCTCACACACAACTCCTTAACCAATACATTACTCCTGTGGTACCTGTCTCATACATACATGTACCCACTTCAACAATCTTGGAATCTAAACTACACCACTGAGAACCCATTACTTGTACAGCACCAACGTCAACTAAAAGTCTAAATTGACTGAGGTAAGCAGTGGTAAGCTGAACATGAAACCTTTTCCATTATAGAACTCTTTTACATTTTTATTTTTTTCACAATGTTATACGATGTAATTTGCCTCTTCATTGGTTCTGAAAATTTAAAGTCTCCTGCATTTTAACCTAACCATGTTCAACTGTGAATTAGACTTACAGCGTTTGACTGTGCATTAGACTTACAGTGTTTGTCTGTACACTAGACTTACAGTGTTTGCCTGTACATTAGACTTACAGCTGTTTGACTGTGCATTAGACTTACAGTGTTTGCCTGTTGTCGGGCCAGCCTGATGTTGTCCCGTAGTTCCTTCAGGCTCTGCTGTACCCGGGAGCGCATGACTCTCAGTTGCTGCAGTCTGCCCTCCATGGTCTCCGTCATGTTCTCCAGCTGCTGCGATGCTTGTCCTGCATCAGTAACTGACAGAACAGATGTACAGCTGAATTGTTGCTCCAGAAATGGATGCCTTTTTATGCTCATTTAAATTCAATGAGGACAGACATACAGGACAGACATACAGGTCTGGGCAGCCCATCAAAAACGTGTGCGCACTGCACGCTAGATTTACAAGGAGGAAGGTCTAATACTAGGGGCCGGTTCTCCAACAATGCAACATTTTTATAACTGCTTATGCCAGTTCAAGTCAGTGATTTACTGTGTCAGCTGGTGATGTGCATTACATTGAGCCAAGCAACAAATGCCTTCATCTTACTCATTAACCTCAAATAATTTTGACCATTTACTGGTTTCATAAGTTTGTGTATTTACATTGAAATTGGTTGCACCTCAGTTTCAAAATCCAGTAGCACCACCTATGCCTCTTACTTGTACTAAAATTTGTTACACGTCATTATTAGTATCAAGTATTATTGATGGCTGACAGAATTTTTGTTTGAGGTTGATTTTTACAAGAATACACTTTAAAGTTGAAAATAAGTGTTGTCTTGTTTTTCTATGCAAGTGGTAATAAAAAGATTATCACATGGTTGGGTTTGTATCAGGCCTGTACCAATCCACAAGCCTCTATATCGTCTCGCCCTTTATTGTCACGAGACTGAGTGACGATATCAGCCCCTGTATCGTCACGAGACCGAGTGACGGTATCCGTGATTGGTACAATCCTGATACAGACCCCACCTTGTGATAATCTATAAACAGCACCTTTACTACTGACACGCAGCAAGAATTTGTCACGACTCAGTTTAAATGGAAGTAGTACGACTTGCATCATTTACCTGCATCCATAGCAGCCATGATCTCTCCACCTGCCTGTTCCTGTTTTAGTTGTTGTAGCCTTGGATTCAATTCATTGGTCAGCTT
The DNA here is from genome assembly GCA_964020975.1 of Hermodice carunculata. Lineage (NCBI taxonomy): Eukaryota > Metazoa > Annelida > Polychaeta > Eunicida > Amphinomidae > Hermodice > Hermodice carunculata. The sequence goes on from OZ026630.1 coordinate 1,135,410, forward strand.
CTCTTCCATGACCACACCCCTTTTGCCCATTGTCTCCACCAATGCAACTGTGGCTGATGACTTATTGACAGCTGTCACCACTTTGCTCTGTAGATCTATAGCAGACAGTTCCAAAGAGTCATAAGACAGAATCGATATGTCCAGTTGAAGCAACCTACATCTATAAGGAATCTGGAATGTGCCATACTAGCTGATTAATACCCACACAACATTGGGGTAAATTCACTCAATGGACTCTTACTAAGACCAGTTTTAAGGTCCATGTGGCCAATCTGCCTAATGGAACTTAGATGTCGAGTTTTGAATACGTTCTTTTTAACAAGAGGCCCACAGGCCTCATGCTCTGCTGACATACAGTCTGATGACCATCACCCAAAAAATCACAGGATGGTCATTAGTGACAGGAGCTACTGCACTGCCATTACATTGTATATAATTATATCCAATCAAAAGAAAACATTTTTCATGTTATTGTCCAATTGGATATTTCAATTGGAATTTCCAATTGGAAAATCCAATTGACCAAGCCATTTGGACTTTACATTTGGACCAAACAAAAGTACATTTTGATGAATTCTCCACAAAATAGACTCTGAAGTGTATCTTTTTATAGGTGAATGGTCTTGATATGGAACACAATATGTTAATAAATTATAAGTCATGCAAGAAATCTGAAAAGATGGTTCTTATGGGAGACTTGACCATTACTAGAAAGGGCTTAACCTTGGGATTTCACAGTCTTCAATAATATGTAAACATATACATGTACATACGAATTTTTGGGTCAATAAATTTGAACTTTTGCAGCAAACTTGTACATTATCTTTAATAGATGTGTTATCCCTAAAATTGTAATGATATGGGGCTTTATAGCTGATTTCTGAGCAGTTTATATGTTTGCTGCCATCTGTGGGAACATGTCAATAATTCCATAGCCTTGACCTTGTAAACCATGTTCAAAAGTCACATTATGGTCAAGTTCTTCTTTCAATTTCCTTCACAATAAAATGTTCCGGTGCTCCTTGTAGACATCCCCGTGTTCTCTGCTCGTAATAAAGTGCTATAGAGGTGAGGTACATCCTTAAAGTTTACATGTCCCATGTGAAATCACCACCATCCTGGAGCTATGAAAAGTACCGTTGCCATGCACGGCGTCCTTGTTATCTGAGGCAGTTCTTTTGAAAATAATCACCAGATGGCAGTAATCTTCATCCACAGACTGATGGGCCTGATGTGATGTTGATGTTCGCTGTGCGAGTGCAACTTTTTTACAGCCTTTTAGGCAGTTCATCATGATAGAAAAGTGATTTAAACCTTTAACTCGACTCGGGTGTTGCCCTGTTGGCCCGGTCAGGGTACAGGGACAAGCCCCTCGTTGGCGGTATTAATCCCTTCAACATATTACCAAATTTGACCATTGCCCTAATGCATATTTGGTGTAGGTTTTGCAGTTCCAATTCAACATATTATGTCATGGGCATCACAATATTTCCTGACCTGTGACCTTGGCAAAGCAGATCAAGGTCACCCATACTATGCAATATTGAACTTCTATATATGATACATATTTGTGGTACACTTGGTATTGTTAGCCTTATTTCTCAATGTGTAAAATTTAGGGTCCTTTACTACATCCTTAATGACCTTGAACAATAGGTCAAGGTCACCATAAATTTTACGAAATTTGATCATGGGCCTAATGTATATTTGCTGTTAATATACAAGATCCATCTCAATTTATAATCAAAATAATGAATTCAATGTCCTTTTAATACCTAGGATGTAAGTTTTTCTTAATACCAACAGTGGGGCTACCATGACTCCATACGTCATCGACTTTAATCTGTACATATTTCAGTACTGGTATGTTGATACATCTGCACAAATTCTGATGTAATGACCATAACAGAAAAATCATTTGGTATTGCTAGCCTTTTTAAAATGTAGAATTTAGTTTCCTTTACTATATCCTTAATGGTCTTGGATATTAGGTCAAGGTCACTTAAAATTAAATAAAATTTGACAATTGGCCTAATGCATATTTGTTGTAAATTTAACACTTGAATCTCAATTCAGCATCAAAATACTGAATCCTATGTTCTTTTTACACTTGTAATGTTAGTTCTCCTCCCTCCCACAGTGGCGCCACCATGACCTCACACATCAGAGACTTGTGTCTGTATAATGATTCTCAAATGGTATATTGATACATGTGCACAAGTTAAGATATAGTAACATGACAAAAATTCATTCCCTGAGAAGCAATGCCACTGTGACCTTGGGAAAGTAGGTCAAGGTCATTCATATTACCTTGTATTTTCATGAATGATGTTTATGACATAATATGTTTCTGCGCCGTTCAAGATGGAACCCTTTTTAGTTATGCTGATGACAATACCATCCTGGTCAAGGCTAAGATTAAAGAAGGCTTAGACAATAAGATAGTTTTAAATGGTTTATCACTCATTACACCGTGTGAAGAAAATCAGATGGAAGCTATTACTTCAAAGTTTCAGTGTATGATTTCTAATGAAGATACCTCATCTGAAATACATATTAGAGGAACTACTATTACAAGCAAACAAAGTGTCAAACTGCTGGGTGTTCAACTTGACAATAGACTGAACTTCTCTCATCACATCTCTAAAAACATGATAGATACTGCAGTTTATAAAGCTGTCCAGGGCAGCAACCCTGAATACATAAACAGTGTCTTCAAGCCCAATACTCCTGGCTATTCTCTGAGAGCAAAAAATACTTTGAGAGCATCAATCTGTCACACGACCAAAGGGGGTCTTCATTCTTTTAAGAATTTTGATATTAAGATTTGGAACTCGCTCCCGAATGAGCTCAGAGCAGTCAAAGACTTTCCTACTTTTGAAAGATTTCTCAGACACTGGGATGGATTTTCCTGTAAATACTCTTCTGTCGACAATAATCTATCTATTACTTGCACCCCATTTCTACTATTGTTTCATGCTGTACCAAGTCTCTCATGCACGATCCATTTGCGTCGTGCATTTCATTATTTATGTAAATGTTTTTATAAGTACTATTTTCTATCATGTGGTACATATTTTATCTTTTCATCATTGTGAATTTTCACTTTTATCTAATTATTTATCCACACTCGGTCAAAATAGCCGGGAAGCTAATGTTAATTCCTTGAAAAAAAAAACTGAGTAAAAATAAAGCTTGTATGTATATCATGCAACAAAAAACTTCTAGATATGATAGACATTTGTAGTACATTTGGTATCTTTAGCCTTATTCTTTCTCAACATGTCTGTGGCACCACCACACTTCAGGCTCTCTTTGTCTGATTGACATTCCTCCAAGTTTTGAAAATATTCATCAAAAAACTTTTCAAAAACAGCATTCTCAAAATTTTCCTACTTTGGCCCAAATATTACATAATACTATATGTGGCATTGACCTCGATTTCCATACACTTGTTAAGTCCTAAAAGTTATATGGAGCTAATATGATAACTGTTGACTGCATCGTGTTCACAAGCTAAAGTTGATGGATGGATGGAAGGATGGACGGAATGATGGATGAACAGTGACAGATGGACAGACAGACATGAGTGATCCCATAAACTCTGCAACCTATGGTCAGCAGAGCTAAAAAATTAAAAACTTTTGATGATATCTACTTAATGGTTGGTCCTACTTACTGATGTTGTTCAGGACCAGGTTGAGTTTGACTGCATCCAGTACCTTCTGTGTGTCTTCATTGTTCTGGCTGATCAGTGATGTCCGTGCTTCTAGCTCCTTCATCAAGTCCGACAGACCTGTCACCAAACACAGCAGGTCATAATGCATGTATGTGATTGGATACAGACAGACCTGTCCCCAAACACAGCAGGTCCTGATGCATGTATGTGATTGGATACAGACAGACCTGTCACCAAACACAGCAGGTCCTGATGCATGTATGCGATTGGATACAGACAGACCTGTCCCCAAACACAGCAGGTCATGATGCATGTATGTGATTGGATACAGACAGACCTGTGGTCATGATGCATGTATGTGATTGGATACTGAGGTCTTGCAGCTGGCATTGAGTTCAGCAGGTAATTGGGAACACACAAGTGAAGCACAGAGACAAATGTCATACAATGAAAAATCAGCCTCAATCAAAGCTAGTTTGCCCCTAAAATGAGAGTTGTTAACATCAGCTGACTGAAGACAGTGCAATGATAGGCCACTTCTGCACTGTTAGTACCAGCCTCCATCACCAGGTGTCACCTGTTGTATATGGTGGGACAAGGACTTGTTGTTAGGTGGGAAATTATGGACAGGATTCTATGATATTTCTGTATAATTCCCTGACTTGTCCAATCATGTCAGAAGTATAGCCCAGTATTTTTTATTTGCTCTGAAAGTGCTGCATATCAATTTTAGCTTCCAATTTGGATAGCAACATTATTTCAAAGGATATAAACACAAAAAGTTTATGATCCAGTCACATTATCGATCTGGGAACAGGGAGATGGAACCTTCTCTGTTGGATGTAGTCTTCTCCCATGGGTACTCATACAGAAGAAAACCTGTGTGAACCTTATTAATCAAACCAGTCCTATTGTCCAGTAAAGCTGAACATGCTGAGCAATAATTGACGACGTCAATGTCACAATACAAGGTTGTACAATGTAATGTCTAGATGTTCCCTAGCAACGTTACCCAGCCTTATATAAAGGCCATGTATACTATGCACAGGAACATTGACATATGCCATGTATACCTTGTATACCATATACCTTGTGTATACCATATATACCTTGTATACCATATACCTCATGCATACTGTGTATACCTTGTATACCATATACCTCGTGTATACCATGTATACCTTGTATACCATATACCTCGTGTATACCTTGTATACTTGTATACCATGTACCTCGTGTATACCTTGTATACCACATACACCGTGTATACCTTGTATACCACGTACCTTGTGTATACCTTGTATACCATCTATATCGTGTACACCATGTATACCATATATACCGAGTACACCATGTATACAATGTATACAGTGTAATACTGTCTTGGTTCGACCTGTACATTTAGAGCAGGCAAGGGAAAAATGTAAAAGTAGTAGTTCTGTGGACCAGTAAAAAAAATGGCTACTTTTGTACACTGCTCTTGAAAAATTGAATTAATAGGTCTACATCAGAGCCTTAACTTCAGGGGGGCAGAATGGGCAGAATGGGCAGAATGTTGAGCTTCTTTCTCATTTAACAGCTGGAAAAGGAAATATTGAAAATTTCCTTGTACTGTTTTAGTATACATTTGTATTTGAATCATAACATTTTACATAAAGACACTACCGTTTGCTTTTCTGGAAATGTGCTTTAAGTAAGGTATTTATGACCCACTTTGCTCACCTACTAACCACTGAGTGGTTGGAGGCTATCATAAACCTTTGCTGTAAATGTAAAGTTTAAAAAATGTCGCTCAACTCAATATTCTCTTTCGAAATAAAAATTGAATAAAAAAGCCTCCTTCCTTCATCAGTTGTAAAACAAAAAAGAACAGGAAAAACTCACAATTATTTTGTATGGCCTTACTATAAATTAAAGAATACTATGATCTGAGTGACAGTAGAGTACATGTAAACATGAGGATAACATGTCCTGACTGTGTGGAGCCAAGCCGAGTGGAGCAGCAGAGTGGAGTACCAGGACTACCCAAAAACTAGAAAGCAGCATGACCTGACTGGACGGAGTCCCAGGACAACTGTACCTTGGTCCTTGGCCTCCTTGGCCTCCTTGGCCTGTGTCAGTAACTTTGTGTTGGTTGTCAGCATGGAGCGCGCCTGTTTCTGCAGTGGTCCACCAGGTGTCAGCTCTGCCTGCAACACAATTCAATCACACACTCAGCTTGTACCGAGATCACATAACTATTTGACATCTGCAATATTGAGTAGGGAATGTTATTGGTCTGAGTATGAGTAATCATCACCTCCCTATAATTATGCTTGTGAAATGACAAATACAAACTTGCATACCGTAAAACAGTTGTTGCCTTTTGTAAAGTATTGTGATAGAAAATCAACATGAATACATGGATACCTCATAGCCATATCTTAGTACACAGCTGGAGATGGACTGGTTACACTATCTACCCACTCTAGCATAACTATGTATTTTTTGTATGGTAGGAAGGTATTTTCAGTGAGTACATTTCACTCTTGGCCCTGTAAGATCCTCTACATGTAACAATTTATGGTTATATTTCACTCTTGGCCCTGTGAGATCCTCTGCATGTAACACCATGATTATATTTTGATCTTAGCTCTTCATGCAATACTTTATAGTTATATTTCATTCTTGGCCCTGTAGCATTCTCTACATGTAACAATTTATGGTTATCTTTCACTCTTGGCCCTGTAAGATTCTATACATGTAACACTTTATGGTTATATTTCACTCTTGGCCCTGGAAGATCCTCTACATGTAACAATTTATGGTTATATTTCACTCTTGGCCCTGTAGCATTCTCTACATGTAACAATTTATGGTTATCTTTCACTCTTGGCCCTGTAAGATTCTATACATGTAACACTTTATGGTTATATTTCACTCTTGGCCCTGGAAGATCCTCTACATGTAACAATTTATGGTTATATTTCACTCTTGGCCCTGTAGCATTCTCTACATGTAACAATTTATGGTTATATTTCACTCTTGGCCCTGTAAGATTCTATACATGTAACACTGTATGGTTATATTTCACTCTTGGCCCTGGAAGATCCTCTACATGTAACAATTTATGGTTATATTTCACTCTTGGCCCTATAAGATCTTCTACATGCAACATCTACCTGCTGCTGAGCATTCTGTGCAGCCAAGCTGGCATTGCGTACAGCCACGTCTGCCTTGTCAATAGCCTGCGCCATGTTCTGGTACACTTTGGCTGCTTTAAGGGGATCTTCAGCGGCCAGACGGGCCCCGGAAAACTGACTGTAAACAAACAATGCACGGTACAAACACTGCATAGACACGATGTGGAAGCAGACTGCAGGTCTCTAAATGTTTGGGATGTCAAAGAAGACATAAATATAATTTGGAAAAGTATGATAGTATTTCTCTAGTATGGAAGTTATTTTCAAAGCATCATCAGAACCATGTTTGTCTTCTTGCAAACTAAAACATAAAATGTTGACATTACAATGGACAAGTCCACTGTAATTTGTTATGAATTTGGCCTTGTTACTAGTCCATGACATACGTTGAAAAAATTTAAAGTAAACTACTCACCAATATATGTTTGAAAAATGCAAGAAGGCTCAACTTTTTAAAAGATAATATTCAGTAGCTTTGAAACGTTTTTTCAAATAACAAAATGAAAAATGGTATGAGCAGAAACAAGACCCTTAGGACCCCACCTGTGACCTCAACATAATCTGGTACATATCTCTCCACCTCTGATCTCAACACACTCTTATACGTACCTGTTCACCTGTGACCTCAACACACTCTTGTACATAGCTATCCACCTGTGACCTAAACACACTCTGGTACGTACATGTGACCCGAACACTCTTTGAAAAGTACCCGTCAACTGAACACTCTCTGGTACGTACCGGTCCACTTGTAACCTGAACCCTCTCTGGTACATACCAGTCATGTGAACACTCTCTGGTACGTACCGGTGTCAGAGAATATTTGGGCCCCCCGAACGGATGGGCCCCCGGGGGCCCATTCATTCGCCGAACATTTGAGCCCCCCTACGAACATTTGGGCCCCCCTAATACAAATTGAAATAACTTAGTTTTGGCCCAGTACACTCTATATATACATCCTGTATGATATTTTGCAAACTCTAAAAGAAATATTTCGAAAAGAATTTGTTATGATTTTACAAAATAAAGGTAAATCAAACAATTGAAACATTTGCAAGGCTTAATGTTTGCCACTATATATACATGTATATACCTGTGTATTTTACATGTAATGTGGGTGCATATACCTTGTAGGAATTAACTCACAATCCTCCAAGTATATACAAAGTGTTGTTTTTTTTTCCATATACATTTGTCCAACCCATATTTTATCACAAATCTACCCCACATGTAAAGATTCTGGAGCCTCCATTTTCGCCTGATTCCTTTTATCTTAATTTCTGGAGATTTGAAGTATTTGGGTCATGCAAGTGCAAACATAGGATAAATAAATGGGAGAGGGCCTTGTAGTTCCAGAAAATTTGGGCCCCCTATTTGTAAGTAAAAGCCTTGCAGTGGATATAAATGGGGAGGGGGCCCTTTGGTTCCCGAATATTTGGGCCCCCTATTTGTAAGTAAATACCTTGCAATGAATATAAATGGGAAGGGGGCCCTTTGGTTCCAGAATATTTGGGCCCCCTATTTGTAAGTAAAAGCCTTGCATTGGATATAAATGGGGAGGGGACCCTTTGGTTCCCGAATATTTGGGCCCCCTATTTGTAAGTAAATACCTTGCAGTGGATATAAATGGGGAGGGGGCCCTTTGGTTTCCGAATATTTGGGCCCCCTATTTGTCAGTAAATACCTTGCAGTGGATATAAATGGGGAGGGGGCCCTTTGGTTCCCGAATATTTGGGCCCCCTATTTGTAAGTAAATACCTTGCAATGAATATAAATGGGGAGGGGGCCCTTTGGTTCCAGAATATTTGGGCCCCCTATTTGTCAGTAAATACCTTCCATTGAATATTAATGGGTAGGGGGCCCTTTGGTTCCCGAATATTTGGGCCCCCTATTTGTAAGTAAATACCTTGCAGTGGATGTAAATGAGGAGGGGACCTAACAATGTATAAATGCAAGGGGGGGGGACTGTTTCTATTCTGGTATATTTGGGCCACTAGCTCCTATATGTATCACATGTACATATATAAAGATGTAATATATATATATATATATATATATATATATATATATATATATATATATATATATATATATATATATATATATATATATATGTAATGTGCATAATAAATGGGGGGGGGGCTTTCTGTTCAGAATATCCCCCCTCCCCAATCTGCTGTTACATATATACATTTATATCCACTTCAAGATGCATACAAATAGGGGGCCCAATAGTCTGGAACCAAAGGGCTCCCTCCCCATTTATATCCACTGCAAGGCATTTACTTATAAATAAGGGGCCCAAATAATCTGGAACCAAAGGGCCTCCTCGCCATTAATATACACTTCAAGACACACACAAATGGTGGGCCCAAATATTCTGAAACCAAAGGGCCCCCCTTCCCATTTAAATCTACTTCAAGACACAAACAAATAGGGGGCCCAAATATTCTGGAACCAAAGGATCCTCCCCATAAATATCCACTGCAAGGCACTTACATACAAGAAGGGGACCAAATATTCTGGAACTAAAGGGCCCCCTCCCCATTTAGACCTGATATGTGGCCACAAGGATGCCTAGTAAAGGGCTACTATGAAAAATAATAAAAATATAAATAAATAAATATAAATAAATATAAACATTGGCCACTGGGACATTCCTGGTATTAGTATTTGTGACATTTTTAGGTTGTGTAGACTATACTTGTACTGAAGTCGATTTGAAAATTTTAATTTTACCACATTCAATCCCTTCCATTTTACCACTTTTAATTGTAAATCCTTAAAAAGTTCCATTGATGAGATTCGAATACTGTGTGCGAATCATGATGTAATTGCCTTGCAAGAAACATGGTTACTCAAACAGGATTTAGGTCTATTGAATAATATCCATGAAAATTTTAATGGCTTTGGTATTTCTTCGGTTGATTGTGAACAAGATATTTTAGTAGGTCGACCATACGGTGGACTTGCTTTCTTGTGGAGTAAAAAATTACCATATAAGGTGAAAGTCAAACAATATAATGACGATCGTATCTTAGGTTTGTGTATTGAGATTGGAGACCATACTATGTGTTTACTTAATGTATATTTGCCATATTTTTGTAAGGATAATGAGGAAAAGTTTCTGATGTATTTGGGTAAGCTAACTGCAATTGTACAGGAAGTGGATACAACTATGGTATGTATTGCCGGGGATTTTAATGCTGACTTTAGGAGTCAATTTGGCAGAGAATTGAAAGAGTTTTGTAAAGATGAAGGTCTTATAATAGCTGATATGGAAAAGAATAGGGAGCCTAATGTATTTACTTTTATTAATCACTCTCTTGGAATAACATCTTGGTTGGATCATTGTATTTGTACCCAGGAAATGTATAACCATATAAGAGATGTGTCAGTGTTAAAGAATTTTGTGTCATCTGACCATTTACCCATGTCTATAAGTTGTGAGTTCTCACACAATGGTAAATATGAGAACAAACAGGAGTGTAAATCCATGCAAGGAGAACCCAAGAAATATGTTGATTGGTCTAAAGTTTCACCATTTCTAATTAGAAAGTACACCCAGGTGTCTGAGGCTTACCTCAGTGATATTAACTTCTCTATTGAAGCATTACAATGTCAAGACTTAAACTGTAGAAAGAAGTTCCATTGTTTTGATATAGAGTGTTTATATAAGAATATTATTGAGTGTCTGCTCAAAGCTGGAAGAGACACCATCGGTGAAAAACACATCACTGGTTTTAAATATAATAAAATTCCAGGATGGAATATGTATGTGAAAGAGAAGCATGAGGCTGCCAGGGAAGCCTTTCTTTTCTGGTGTAACACAGGTAAACCTCGTAATGGGATCATTTTTAATGCTATGTATAGAAGTAGGCTACAATTTAAGTCTGCTCTGAGATGGTGTAAAAGAAATGAAGATAAAATCAGGGCTGATGCAATGGCTAATGATCTCAATGATAAAAATTTTAAAGGGTTTTGGAAAAAGATACAACAGATCAATAATGGTAAACTTGGTAATACTGATAGGATTGAAGAGGCACATGGTGAGGAACAAATTGTACAACTGTGGAAGCAACATTATTTTGATATTTTTAATGAAGGTCATGATTACCATGAGTGTGTTAAAATAATTCCAACATGTAATGAGACTTATGATTCAATGAGAGTCAGTGCTACAGATATATATTTAAGTATTGCAGATTTGAAAACAGGTAAAGCTGGTGGTCATGATGGGGTGTGTGCAGAACATCTTAAATATGCAGGGCAAAGTATTAACAAGGTGCTTGCAAGTTGTTTCACTGCAATGTTGGTACATGGATACATTCCAGGAGACTTTATGAAAACTATTTTCGTGCCGATTATCAAAAATAAAACTGGTGACATGCATGATAAAAGTAATTACCGTCCTATTGCTTTAGCTACCATGATGTCTAAGGTTTTAGAAAAGGTAATTTTAAGAAGATGTAAAGAATTTCTTGATACATCTAGTAACCAGTTTGGATTTAAACAGAAACATTCGACTGATTTGTGCATATTTATGTTAAAACAGTTTTTACATACATACAGCTCTAGAGGAAGTCCCATGTTCATTTGTTTCCTGGATGCTTCCAAAGCATATGACCGCGTGAGACATTTGAAATTATTTAAGATACTGATTGATCGTAAGGTTCCGTCATACATTGTTCGTATTCTTGCTTTTTGGTACTGTAATCAGGTCATGTGCGTCCAATGGAACAAGGTTAAGTCTAATTATTTTTCAGTCTCCAATGGCGTCCGTCAAGGTAGTTTATTGTCCCCCGCTCTTTTCAATGTTTATATTGACCAGATATCTGTGAAACTTAATAAGATTAATGTTGGATGTGTACAGAAAAAGAAAATTGTTAACCATTTAATCTATGCAGACGACATGTGTCTTTTTGCTCCATCTGCTAAAGGTCTACAGAAACTATTAAATAAATGTCACAAAGAAACATGTGAATTAGATATAAAGTATAATGTAAAGAAAACTGTTTGTATGTGCATTTCACCAAAGGGATGGAAACTTGTAAGATTGCCATTGTTGAATTTAAATAATTTTGTACTTAAATATGTAACAAGTTATAGATACTTGGGAGCCTTTATTACTAATTGCTTAAGTGATGATGAGGATGTTCAAAGACAAATCAGAAGTTTGTATAGCAGAGCCAACATGCTGGCTAGAAAGTTTTCTAAATGTTCTCATGAGATCAAAATAAATCTTTTTAGGGCATACTGTGGAAATGCCTACTGTAGTCAACTGTGGGCCTGTGTCAGAGCTTATCAGTTGAATCGGTTGAAGGTCGCATATAATAATGCCTTTCGGATTGTTATAGGTTTACCAAGAAGATGTAGTGCTAGCGAGATGTTTACATACAACAGAATAAATAGTTTTGGTGAATTCATTAGAAAAGAAATATATAGTTTTTGGATGAGAGTTCTTGATTCGGTTAATCCCATTATTCAGAACATGATAAATACTGGATTTGGATCAATGGCTTTGTACACATATGATAGGTGGGTCAGGCTGCTGTACTCTGGGAATTACTCCCAGAGTGCAGCATCCTGAAACCCTAGATATGTTTGATTTGTGGTCTCCAGTCTCAGGTGTCGCATAATACTAAGCACCTTTTTAACATTATTTTAATACATGGATCATTTTCATTTATCATTGTACTTCACCATTGTGTATATACATATTTGTAATGTCTTTATGGGCCCTAGTGGCTTGAAATAAAATTATCTTATCTCTTTTATCTTATCTTATATCCACTTCAAGACACAAACAAATGGGGGGGCCCAAATATTCTGAAACCAAAGGGCCCCCCCCCCCCCGCCTCCCCGTTTAAACCTGCTTCAAGACACAAACAAATTGGGGGCCCAAATATTCTGGATCCAAAGGGCCCCCTACCCATTACTAAGCAGGGGTCAAGTGGCCCAAACATTCGGCAATCAAAAGCCACCGCCCACTAGCCCCTATCTACATAACTGTAAATTAAAAGTCATTTATAATTATTTTACAGAAGTACATGTACATGTAGTTTAGGTTAGCTAAGCTACTCATGAAAATTACTGGTCCAATTCTAACTCTTATACTCAGATCCAAACATACTTGCATCAAAGTTAAATTTTCCATTTTCTATGTGAAAGCAAACTTAGGATCGAATCATCTGGTCATAATTCCGCATTGACTATAATGCTATTCACATGATTCAGGACTATATTTTTACATTTTGCATTGAATCTACTCCCATGCCAAGCTGACAAAACACTGTGACCAGCACCTTTTACCTTTAGTCCACTGTAACATGACCAATTTTGCTGTTTTGCACTTTTACATCATCAATGTTACAACAATAGTTAAGATGTCTCATGAAGTATGACAAAAATCAAATATGAAAGGGGGCCCAAATATTCGGAAGGGGCCCAAATATTCTAGAACGGTTGGGCCCCCGGGGGCCCGAATATTTGGGCCCGGGGGCCCATCCGTTCGGGGGCCCAAATATTCGTTGACACCGGTCCACCTGTCACCTGAACACACTCTGGTATGTACCTGTGACCTGAACACACTCTGGTATGTACCTGTGACCTGACCACACTCTGGTACGTACCTGTGACGACCACACTCTGGTACGTACCTGTGACCTGACCACACTCTGGTACGTACCTGTCCACCTGTGCAGCCTGTGCCTTCAGGTTTGACGCCCGCATCTGTGCACGCAGCAGCTTTGGTCTGGCATCAGGCAGACTCTGCTCCAGCAGCCCGGCCTTTACCTCAACAAGGTTGGAACTGGTTGACAGGTCATCCTTCAGCTTCAAGCTTGCCTGTAACACATATCAGAGATGGTAGTTTATTCTGGTGGTGTGTGTATACCTGGTAGTTTGTACTGGTAGTATGTGTGTATATAGAGATGGTACAGGTAGTGTTATTATGTATTGATGGTACTAGCAGTGTGTGTATAACTGGTGGTTAATACTGGCAGTTTGTACTGGTGGTGTGTGTATATATGGCCATGGTACCAGTAATGTGTATATATTGATTGTACCAGCAGTGTGTGGATAATTGGTAATTTATTCTGGTAGTGTGCGTATACCTGGTAGTTTGTACCGGTAGTGTGTGTATACCTGGTAGTTTGAACTGGTGGTGTATCTATACCTGGTAGTTTGTACTGATAGTGTGTTTATTGATAGTGTGTCTATATCTGGTAGTATGTACTGGTAGTGTGTATACCTGGTAGTTTGTACTGGTAGTGTGTATACCTGGTAGTTTGTGCTGGTAGTGTGTGTTTACCTGGTAGTTTGTACTGGTAGTGTGTGTATACCTGGTAGTTTGTACTGGTAGTGTGTCTATACCTGGTAGTATGTACTGGTAGTGTGTGTTTACCTGGTAGTTTGTGCTGGTAGTGTGTATACCTGGTAGTTTGTGCTGGTAGTGTGTATACCTGTTAGTTTGTACTGGTAGTGTGTGTATACCTGGTAGTTTGTACTGAGAGTGTGTCTATATCTGGTAGTGTGTGTTTACCTGGTAGTTTGTACTGGTAGTGTGTGTATACCTGGTAGTTTGTACTGGTAGTGTGTCTATACCTGGTAGTATGTACTGGTAGTGTGTCTATACCTGGTAGTATGTACTGGTAGTGTGTGTTTACCTGGTAGTTTGTGCTGGTAGTGTGTATACCTGGTAGTTTATGCTGGTAGTGTGTATACCTGGTAGTTTGTACTGGTAGTGTGTGTATACCTGGTAGTTTGTACTGAGAGTGTGTCTATACCTGGTAGTGTGTGTTTACCTGGTAGTTTGTACTGGTAGTGTGTGTATACCTGGTAGTTTGTACTGGTAGTGTGTCTATACCTGGTAGTATGTACTGGTAGTGTGTGTATACCTGGTAGTTTGTACTGGTAGTGTGTATACCTGGTAGTTTGTGCTGGTAGTGTGTGTATACCTGGTAGTTTGTGCTGGTAGTGTGTATACCTGGTAGTTTGTACTGGTAGTGTGTGTATACCTGGTAGTTTGTACTGAGAGTGTGTCTATACCTGGTAGTTTGTGCTGGTAGTGTGTGTTTACCTGGTAGTTTGTACTGGTAGTGTGTGTATACCTGGTAGTTTGTGCTGGTTGTGTGTGTGCCTGGTAGTTTGTACTGGTAGTGTGTGTATACCTGGTAGTTTGTACTGAGAGTGTGTCTATACCTGGTAGTTTGTGCTGGTAGTGTGTGTTTACCTGGTAGTTTGTACTGGTAGTGTGTGTATACCTGGTAGTTTGTGCTGGTTGTGTGTGTACCTGGTAGTTTGTACTGGTAGTGTGTGTATACCTGGTAGTTTGTGCTGGTAGTGTGTGTTTACCTGGTAGTTTTGTACTGGTAGTGTGTATACCTGGTAGTTTGTACTGGTAGTGTGTGTGTACCTGGTAGTTTGTACTGGTAGTGCGTGTATATCTGGTAGTTTGTACTGATAGTGTGTGTATACCTGGTAGTTTGTGCTGGTAGTGTGTATACCTGGTAGTTTGTACTGGTAGTGTGTGTGTACCTGGTAGTTTGTGCTGGTAGTGAGTGTATATCTGGTAGTTTGTACTGATAGTGTGTGTATACCTGGTAGTTTGTACTGGCAGTGTGTATACCTGGTAGTTTGTGCTGGTAGTGTGTATACCTGGTAGTTTGTACTGGTAGTGTGTGTGTACTTAGTAGTTTGTATTGGTAGTGTGTGTATATCTGGTAGTTTGTACTGATAGTGTGTGTATACCTGGTAGTTTGTACTGGTAGTGTGTGTATACCTGGTAGTTTGTACTGGTAGTGTGTGTGTACTTAGTAGTTTGTACTGGTAGTGTGTGTATATCTGGTAGTTTGTACTGATAGTGTGTGTATACCTGGTAGTTTGTGCTGGTTGTGCGTGTACCTGGTAGTTTGTACTGGTAGTGTGTGTATACCTGGCAGTTTGTACTGGCAGTGTGTGTATACCTGGTAGTTTGTACTGGTAGTGTGTATACCTGGTAGTTTGTACTGGCAGTGTGTGTATACCTGGTAGTTTGTACTGGTAGTGTGTATACCTGGTAGTTTGTACTGGCAGTGTGTGTATACCTGGTAGTTTGTACTGGTAGTGTGTATACCTGGTAGTTTGTACTGGTAGTGTGTGTATACCTGGTAGTTTGTACTGGTCTGGTTCCACAGGGTGTCCTCACAGTCTCTCGTGTTCTGGCTGGCTCCAGTCAGCTCCTGCTCCACTGCAGTAACATTGTTCTGGATCCCTAGGTATATGTCCTGCAGAAATACCACTGACGAGTCATTCATGAAAATCTTAAAGGAACTTAGGGATGGTACAATATACACATAGTTGACCAGGTCTTTCTCTGTATCAGGCATCAAAAAGTAAGAACATTCAACATCCAACAGGGATCTCAGCTGTTTGTTGATTTAAGGCTGTGGCACACTTTGTGACTCTCCTGTATAAATGTCTAGTTTCTGTCTACAGTTACCATCTAATACCAGAGAAAGTACACATTATCTGAAAGAAAACATCACATCAAGTTTGTCCTCACACTGAATATATAATGTGAGCATTGCTTTTGAAGTAAATTAAATTTTTAAGATTTGTATAAAATTTAAAACATCATTTAAAAAGCATAATTTTGATTTAGTTTATACTGTCAAACGAAAGGACACATAACACCTTCCAAACTATATTTTAAAGTTTTGAAGCAGGGCTTAGTTCTAATTTCATGGCTTTTTACATTTGCTAACACAAATAACATTTCAATTTTAACTTAAACATCCTGTATGTTTTGAACTAAACCCCTTATCTAAAATTTAAAATGAGGTTTTACTGCTAGAGTGTACTCTTTTATTTCCCATAAGAAAATAATGTTTCCCATCTTTGGCGTTTGTGCTGTTTTTTTTTGTTTTTCTGCAAAAACAGATAAAATTAAAGTATCTTAATACAGCATTTAAAATTAACTTTCTTAACACTTACAGAAATTTCATTATTTTTAGTGGCTTAATCCAAAATGTGTACTTTTGAGAAATGTATAATTTACATGATCAAAAATAAGAAGTCTAGCATATAAGGACAAGTTTGAAGCACAGTCGTGTATTCTGCGTGTAGTGCCATACCCTTAATGTCTTATCTATGAATGAATGCTAAGGTGGCTGTTTATTATAATGTCTCATTTATGAATAAATAACAAGATAGCTGTTTGTTGACTATGATCGTCTCATTTATGAATACGCTAGGAGGTGGGATTAAAAAAAAAAAAGAAGAGGGCCATTCATTTCTCATCCTGTCTGCATTTCCACCTATCCCCGTCCCAGATAAATTAGCATGCTGCATCTGAAAATTTCAAGTTTTAAGAATCCCATCTGTCAGCACAGTGTAGGAGATCAGATTTCATTAGTGTATAGCAGTTCTAACTGTTTTCAAACATTCTGCCACAGAAGATAAGACATCCCACGTTAATTTATTCCAAAGTGTGTATCAGTGACACCCATTCAGTGTAGCAAATTGAGATGCAATACTGGCTCTCTCTTACACTACAGCAATGTCCTGGTCCCGTTTGTATTTTTGACTGGTTTGTTTGTCAAACTAGTGGTGATTGGAGGGATCAGATTGTCAAACTAGTGGTGATTGGAGGGATCAGACTGTCAAACTAGTGGTGATTGGAGGGATCAAATTGTCAAACTAGTGGTAATTGGAGGGATCAGGGATGGGCAAAAAATCCTAGGAACACCCCCTCCTACCCCCCCACCCCCCCCACATGAAACTTTATCATATTAGGCAAAATCAAAGCATTTTTTTAATGTTAAAAAATTTAAAAAAAATAACACACCCTAGGAATTCCTACAATCCCAGTAAACAGTTCATTGCCGTGGGATGGTTGTCAAACCAGTGGTGATTGGATAATCTGGTAAAGTAAGTGACGATGCTGATCCAATGGATGCAGATCCCCCACTCGGATATAAAGACACACAGACAGACTGTTTTTGTATCCCCCTGTTCTACCTTTGCTAAAAGGCAACAAACAGAGCCTTCATATGACACAGCCAATTTTCCATCAATCATGATCACCTGTTATATCTTATGTACACTAATGACTTTGTCAGCAGTGCGTGTAGTGTGTACAGTTGTCAGTCTGTACAACAACAGTTCACTGATGTAGTCACTGATGCAGTCACTGATGTAGTCACTAATGGAGTCACTGATGTACTTCCTACCTGAATCCTCCTCATGGTCTTCCTGTTGTCCTTATTGCCAGCCTCAGTGTCTCCGGTTGTACCCTCCACAGTCCGGACCTGTCCCCCCAAGTCCTTTAACCTGGACACAGCATCATCGACCTTCACCTGTCTGCGTGTCACATTGATAGAGCGTTGGGCAAACACCTTCATCAGGCTATGCAACCCCCGACTGCGCCTACATGAACAATAAATCAGTCCAATCAGAGACTTACTACATTGTCTTTGTGTCGAGTTTTACAGAATTGTCAGTTTGCACACTTTGGACTCTTCTATCTTTTCTCAAACTAATCGTTTCATGTTTCATCTGAAGCACCTTCAAAATATTCTCCCAAATTTCACAACTTGTCCACAAACAACTCAACTCAAAGTATGGGTATCTATCACCTTGTATATGTCCCTTGTTGTCGTTTTGTTGTGCTATGCCACATATGATCTGACATCATGTGTGTCACAGGACAACAAAACTCCGATAGAAGAGTCCATCAGGCTGGGCAGAATGCTGGCGACAACATACATGTATGACGAAGACCAAAATGACCCAAAATGGAGGGGCATTCTGTAGTTTTTAATTTCACTGTTACCCAATCTAAAGGTGTCCAAAATGAACCATCTATTTATCAAACACGTATATTTACCTTGGGCAAAAATGCGAATAATTAACGATAATAAGACTCCTTTAAAATACCTGTATACTCAGACCACTACTGTTGGTAGCAGCCCACACTGATCTGTTTGTTTCTGTGAGGTATGACACCTCAGTGCCTACCTGTGTTCATCTTCCCCGTTGACAGCTGCCTCCTGGAACTGCCGTGACTGGACATCCTGCAGCCTCCTGTCGGCTGCCTCCAGTGCCGCACCGATGTCCCCGATGTGCCCCGACTGGTTCCTCAGCTGCATCTCGACCAGCCTGGCCAGACCCTGCAAGGAACCTGACACGGGACAGAGGGTTAACAACCACTGAGTGTACATGGCATGGAATATAGGCACCACTGGCTAGCCAAAGTTAGGCAGTGACAAGAGTTAACCATTCCATGTCACACATTAACCACTGGCCAGCCAAAGTTATGCATTGACAAGAGTTAACCATTCCATGTCACACATTAACCACTGGCCAGCCAAAGTTATGCATTGACAAGAGTTAACCATTCCATGTCACACATTAACCAATGGCTAGCCAAAGTTACACAATGACAATAGTTAACCATTCCATGTCATACATTAACCACTGGCTAGCCAAAGTTATGCAGTGACAATAGTTAACCATTCCATGTCACACATTAACCACTGGCCATCCAAAGTTATGCATCGACAAGAGTTAACCATTCCATGTCACACATTAACCAATGGCTAGCCAAAGTTAGGCAGTGACAATAGTTAACCATTCCATGTCACACATTAACCACTGGCCAGCCAAAGTTGGGCAGTGACAAGAGTTAACCATTCGATGTCACACATTAACCACTGGCCAGCCAAAGTTGGGCAGTGACAAGAGTTAACCATTCGATGTCACACATTAACCACTGGCCAGCCAAAGTTGGGCAGTGACAAGAGTTAACCATTCGATGTCACACATTAACCACTGGCCAACCAAAGTTATGCAGTGACAATAGTTAACCACTCCATGTCACACATTAACCACTGGCCAGCCAAAGTTAGGCAGTGACAATAGTTAACCACTCCACGTCATACACGAACCAATGGCCAGGTAAAGTTATACAGTGACAAGACATGAGCCAATGGCGAGGCAAAGTTATGTGGTGACAAGAGTTACCCACTCCATGTCACACATTAACCAATGGCCCTTTGGTGTCAAATGATGTACATATAACCTGTTCATACACTTCCTAGCATATAGAATGCATGAATGACCCTTAAAGATCACACCATATAAGCTTCCTAGCGTACACAATGCTTGATGATCCTTAGAGCTCATAGCATACATACTTCCTGGCACAGTAGACAAGACATCTATGTACTCACACCTCAGGCGAGCGTCAGTTACACTAGGTGACAAGACATCTATGTACTCACACCTGAGGGGAGCATCAGTTACACTGGATGACAAGACAACTATGTACTCACCCCTGAGGGGACCGTCAGTTACACTGGATGACAAGAAACTAAGTACTCACGCCGAAGGAGAACATCCTCCTGCCGCACCTCATCGTACAGCTGCAGGGCGCTGTTCATGGTCACTCCCGCCTGAGCCTTCAGCTTCTCTGCTCTAGTCGCTGCCGGCTTCTCCTGTAATGGGACAGTGCAGCATGAAGGTCAAAAATTTTAAGATCGGCACTTGTATATTGTACAAAAGTGCTGTGGGGAGGGGAGCTTCAATGCTGGACTGGTGTATCACGTACCATTACAGTCACACCCATTTTGAAGGACCACTCCTCGGAATCAACTAACTGTGGTCTGTCATGACATATTACTAGAATAGAATGTGACAATTGTTGGTCTTTAAGACAGTGACCACTGTATATATATATGTAAATGGAGACTGCATTCACTTTGGGCCGAGGGCACGAGTACACTTTTGTGAAGACTGATGTCAAGTATGTTTACAGTCTGTATTTAAGGCTGCACACACACACTATACCTATAGAAAGTTAGCATTACACAGACACACTGGTCTGATGTTGACACAACCCTAGTCCTACACACAGAAGGGCTACACTTATAACATTTTGATCCTGACCATAGGAGCTGTTTGGGGGTGAAGCGCTGCAGCCTGACATACCTGTCTGACTTGCCATGACACCTGCTGCCTCGCCAACTCCAGGTCCTGGCTGACCCCACTCAGGTCCAGCTGACCCACTGGCACCAGTCCCTGCAAACACACACCATGGTTTACCCAGTCTTATAAACTCACTGGCAAACACACACCATGGTTTACCCAGTCTTATAAACTCACTGGCGAACGCACACCATAGTTTACCCAGCCTTATAAACTCACTGGCAAACACACACCATGGTTTACCCAGCCTAATAAACTCACTGGCAAACACACACCATAGTTTACCCAGCCTAATAAACTCACTGGCAAACACACACCATAGTTTACCCAGCCTAATAAACTCACTGGCAAACACACACCATAGGTTACCCAGCCTTATAAACTCACTGGCAAACACACACCATAGTTTACCATCTTATAAACTCACTGGCAAACACACACCATAGTTTACCTGGCCTTATAAAGTCACTGGCAAACACACATCACAGTTTACCCAGCCTTATAAACTCACTGGCAAATACACACCATAGTTTACCCAGTCCTTTAAACCAGGGACGTGCTATAGATGGACTACCAATGGCGGGGCCCCCTTTGTACCATCTATGTTGCCGCTGCTCCAGTGATCGGGTGTCTGAGCGAGCACCTTCAGTGCTGAACAAACACAACTCCACGGTCCGCGCTGTTTGCACGCTACTTGTACTTGGCGACCATGATATAAACGCGGCCAGGTCACGCGATGAAAGGCAAGAATAATCGCGTCACCGACTGAAATGTGCAAAATTTTTCCCTGTGTTCCATATTTTAAAGTCAAAATTTAGCGTTACGCCGGACTCAGCTACAAGAAATGAAACCACCATCATGATCCTACCGGCATACACTATCCATCTAAAACTACATTTTTTATTGCTGATTACGCCGTAAGGAGTTATCACGCACCCAAGTTGTCTAACTTTGCATCATTTTGGACAGAAAAAATGCAAAAACTTGCACTTTTATCGGCCGATTTCAACGAAAAACACATCGATGGACTCCCACGGCTCTGATTCAAACGATGAGACTGGTTGCGCACGCATAAAACTCTCCGTTTTTGAACTTGGTACAATAGCACACCCGATGTCAGCCTGATGTTAGTAACCCGATACAACCGAACGTGGAAACATAGATGGAACAACAATCGGACTGAGCAGGGGGGATTAACTTGAGCGGCACTACTGAACACGCTTTGTAGTCATCGCGCCCAGTTGACCACTAAAGGGATTAGCGCTCCCGTTGGTAGTCCATCTATAGCACGTCCCTGTTTCAACTCACTGGCGAACACACACCATAGTTTACCATTTTATTAACTCGTCAAACACACACCATAGTTTACCATCTTATAAACTTGTTGTCAAACACACACCATAGTTTACCTAGTCCTTTAAACTCACTGGCAAACACACACCATAATTTACTGTCTTATAAACTCACTGTCAAACACATACCATAGTTTATCCAGGCTTATAACTCACTGTCAAACACACACCACACTTTACCCAGTCTTATAAACTCACTGCCAAACACACATCAGTTTACCCAGCTTATTAACTCACTGTCAAAAACACACCACAATTTACCTTGTCTTATACTCACTGTCAAACACACACCATAGTTTACCCTGTCTTATAAACTCACTGTCAAGAAGACACTGACATATACACTTCTTCCCTCTTTTGTTGCCAGTTGATGCAGATTTTTGTTTTTCGTGACAAGTCTGTTTCACAGTGAAACCAAGGGGAAAAAAAACATCACAAATTACCAATTGCATTCTAAGCCGTTCTATGTTACAATTCAGAACAAATATAATATGTATGTAGATTAAGCAATCAGACAATGAGGGAGTCTCACCCTGAGGTAGGTAGTTCTATTTTGAGTGATGTCGAGTCCTTGCCAGGGAACCAGGGATGCTGCTGTGATGTTCAGCAATCCACTCTCTCTCTCGACGACGTCCACCTGTTGCATGATAAGCCCAGTGCAGCCTCGTTCACATGCTGTATTGGCAAAATGACACAGACAATGTTCACTTAGTAAATAGCCTACAGCTCATCTTTTTAAGGTGACTTAGACCGTGTCCATAACATCATATATCCCTTTTCTGCTCACAATTACACCAAGTTAACAGCTTCCTTGGGATGAGCTGGGTACTAAGTACAGGACTGACTTATCCCAAGGCAAGCTGTCCATCTGTCAACTTGGGCCGTGTTCAATTCATCAGACTCCTTTACACTTTCCACTGGAATTTTTTCATAAATCAAAGACTCAACTAAAAACATTCAAGCAGATGATGTTAATAGAAATTAATACTGCCCAGGAGTGATCTGTGCTTATATCCTGACAGGCCGCTAGCACGACACCCGAGCTGGAGGTGAGGGCGTTGTCCTGGCAGCTGGGTGAGGGTACAGGCAGAGACCCCTAGTGGAAGGTTTAATCACTTTTATATTGTGATAAATTGCTGAATGGGACATAGGAGGTTGTAATTCTTTCCAGAGGCCAAAATAACATCATGTGACCTCATTCTGCATTCCTATTGGTCAGTTCTTGATTAAAGGGAGACATCATAATAGAATTAACAGATCTAGGTGCCTACAGCCATTTTGAGAGTGTCAGAGGTAAATGTTATTGTCTGTAGACAATAAAGAAGCTGACCAATCAGGTATGAGTGCACCTTGTACCTGATTAACAATCTTCAGGACTAAAGTGCTACTGTGGCAGCACACTTGTCCTCATCAGTGCAAGCATTGTTGGTCCCACTTTGTGAATCAGTTAACCCTTTCCCCCTAATTCAACTAATTTCAACAATTATGAAAAACAATTTGACTGAGAAATGTACATGAGACTTATCAAGATCACATGCCCCAGGTCAACAGCTTTCCTTGGCATGGGTTGGGCACTTAGTGCCCAACCCATGCCAAGGAAAGCTGTTGACTCAGTCTTAATTCAAGGGGGAAAGGGTTAAATTACATCTTGGGGATCAACAGCCTGATCAGATCACCATTTATGACACAGGTCCATGGCCCAGGCTGGCAGCTGGTCTGGACTGACAGCTACCACCCAACATTGCCAGCTAAATATCCACAGTAACCAGCAGAACACATAAATTCTGCCAGCATATTGATGGAATATGGTTTGAATGTCCATAAACTTGGATGAAACTGCAACAAGTGCCCGTGTAAATCCACTATGTGGTCAAGCTGATGGGCAACTGTCTCTACCCAACATATCGATAGACCTGTTCTTAACTGAAATCATTACAAAATGCTGGGGTGAACGACTGTGGCAGTATATAAACTTGGCTACAGCATTTGTGTGTCCGTTCAACAGTTCTGTAATACTTGTACTACTACATCAACAATCACAGCAACCAGAGTTTCATCAGCAGAGAACATAAGCATTAAAGCCCTTACATTGACATCGTCCATCCACCATGGCATATTTTGGTCCACAGCGGTTACATGTGCGACCATGTATACCACTACGACACACACACTGCCCCGTGACCGGGTCACAGATGTTGTTGACAGAGCCATCTTGGTTACAGTTACAGGGCTCACACCTCTGGCCAAGCACTAATGGGTTACCATAGTAACCATCAGAACATCTGAAACAAGCAAAACATGCCGCCATGGTAACAATCATCATGGTTTAAAAACACACATTATTTTGCTGGATGAGAAAATAAAAGAATGTGTCATAAAGAGTTTGGTTACGCTACAGTAATAATGGTAAACACATTTCACACATTGCTTATAATTTTGCTGCTGAAGCACAGATGTTCACAACCACAGACATCCTTTAATATTTGGTTGTGCTGCCATGGCAACTTCGGATCTTTTCTAGAAATATTTCAGCTCTTGAAACAATACAGACTCTTTATATGTTTCCACCCATGTTTAGTCTCCAACAAATTACACATAAAGTCAGTCTTAGGAGATATTATAGTAGAACCAACCTGTCACATCGGGGTCCCGAGTACCTAGGCTGACAAGCATCACAGATGTATCCAGTGCCAGCGTGTCGGCACGTCGGGCTGAAGCTGTCAGCAAAACATAATACATATACTGCCAGGCGATGATTGGCAAAGGAGCATATTCCAAAAATTAAAAACACAGTTCTGGTGAATTATGACAACTCATATCTCAACTACATTGAAGAATAAACAAGAGGCCCCCAGGCCTACTGCCCACGGCCATCACCTAAAATCATTTCCAGAAAAACATTTCTTCCATGACCTTGAGAAATTAATCAACGTCAACTATATTACGCAATATCAAACTTCCACATGATACACATTTGAGGGTACATTTTGGTATCATTTGCCTTACTGTTTATCAAGACATTGTTTGAAATGTCCTTTTGTAAAGTACTTAATGACCTTGAAAAATAGGTCAAGTTCAGTGCAATTTTGATCTGGAGGCTCAATTCTCTTTGCCATTGATGTCCAAGCAACACGCTGCTATTACAAAATCATCTCTATGGATGCTAGAATGGTCACAAGATTTTCACATTTTGACCATATATTACATAATACTGTAGGTGGCATCACCAATATCAAACTCAACCAAGATTTTCATACACTAGATAAGTCCTGAAACTTATATGGTGCAAATTGTGGAGTGTATAGTGCTCACAAGCATTGCTGCACATCGCGTTTTGCCATATTGCATTGCTGCACATCATGGTTTGCCATATTGCATTGCTGGACATCGTGTTTTGCCATATTGCATTGCTGCACATCGTGTTTTGCCATATTGCATTGCTGCACATCGTGTTTTGCCATATTGCATTGCTGCACATCGTGTTTTGCCATATTGCACTGCTGCACATCGTGTTTTGCCATATGTGTTTTGCTGCACATCGTGTTTTGCCATATGTGTTTTGCTGCATATCATGTTTTGCCATATTGCATTGCTGCAGATCATGGTTTGCCGTATTGCAAGTGGTTTTCCTGATCTGCCTACTTTGGCTGTTTACTGTTACACCAATTAAATACATGGAATGTAGATATATGCATGTAGATCTGTGACTATTATGAGTGGATTTGACTCTTTCGGCCTCCATTACTTCTCTCATGTTCAACCGTTCTAGTTTTCTCAACTTGTGAACACGCTGTGCACGACTCTTTTCAATGCCAATGACAGGACGTGGTTCAGTGGTACCTGCTCTGTAGGCTCCCTCTTGTGACACAACACATTAGTTTAGAAGAGGACCTTTTTCAAGACACCCTTTTACTTCCCTAATTTACTAGCAATGAGACCATCTGCTTTTTATGAGCACTTCTGTGCAGCATTAGGGGTGGTCTTCAACAGCAGGTAACACCGTACCTTTGAAGACATTACTGCATATGACCAGACGGATCTTTCTTGCCATTATGTGTGAAAAGACAGAATAAAGCTAACAGTGCAACCTTTTGGATTCAGCTATTTAGCATACAACTGACTTGAAATAAATTTGTTCACTTTGGTCATCACACAGAACACAGTTTCAAAGAAGGGGGTAATTTTTCAAAGGATCAGGTAGCTAAAACATCTCTAAGCTCTGATGCAGTGATACAAGCACCTCTTTGTTTTACTGACTTGTTAGATTCTGCCACCAGGGGGCAGGCACATGGCTGGCAGTCGTATGGGCTGCCCACAGAGGCATCACCATGGTAACCTTGGTCACACAGTTCACAGTGGTCTCCACGCGTGTTGTGGCTGCAGTTCTGTAAACAAACACAACATTCATCTGAAAATCAGCAAATTTACAATAAAAGTAATGCCTACCTGAAAACTAAGTATGAATCAATATTATCATTTGATTGGAAAATTTGAATAATTCTGCTTTTCTTTGACAACAAAATAATGAATCTGGCACAACTGCCCTTTTCTTTATAACCATAGACTTTTATACAAACCAAATAATATACCAGTGGCAGAGGTTGCCAGCAAACATAGATTTTACTTTAGTATTATCATTATCCTTATTGCCCTCATTTTCTGTATTAGCCTGTTTTCCTACATATTTATCTTAAAAAATTACAATGACCCGACGTTTGGAATCCCATATGAATGGGCCTTTTATCCAAAAACTAAATTTCTTTTTTAATATTAAAGGTTTTCAATCTGTAAGTTTGGGATGAAGTAATACCCTGCACTAAACATGGCCATGCTCGTACCATGATACGAAATACCCACGCTAAACATGGCCAGGCTCATACTGTGATGAAGTTATACTCTGCACTATACATGGCCAGACTCATACCATGAAGTGATACTCTGCACTAAACATGGCCAGGCTATACCATGAAGTAATACTCTGCACTATACATGGCCAGGCTCATACCATGAAGTAATACTCTGCACTAAACATGGCCAGGCTATACCAGGAAGTAATACTCTGCACTATACATGGCCAGGCTCATACCATGAAGTAATAGTCTGCACTAAACATGGCCAGACTCATACCATGAAGTAATACTCTGCACTATACATGGCCAGGCTCATACCATGAAGTAATACTCTGCACTATACATGGCCAGACTCATACCATGAAGTAATACTCTGCACTAAACATGGCCAGGCTCATACCATGAAGTAATAGTCTGCACTAAACATGGCCAGGCTCATACCATGAAGTAATACTCTGCACTATACATGGCCAGGCTCATACCATGAAGTAATAGTCTGCACTAAACATGGCCAGACTCATACCATGAAGTAATACTCTGCACTATACATGGCCAGGCTCATACCATGAAGTAATACTCTGCACTATACATGGCCAGACTCATACCATGAAGTAATACTCTGCACTAAACATGGCCAGGCTCATACCATGAAGTAATAGTCTGCACTAAACATGGCCAGGCTCATACCATGAAGTAATACTCTGCACTATACATGGCCAGGCTCATACCATGAAGTAATACTCTGCACTATACATGGCCAGGCCCATACCATGAAGTAATATTCTGCACTATACATGGCCAGACTCATACCATGCAGACGCCATTCTCCTGACTGCAATGGTCACTGTGTCCATGGCAATTGCATTGCACACTCTCACCAATCAGCGCAACCAAGTTCTTGTCTGTCACATTCTTTGGCTTCTGTCTGAAGTATCCAACAGCTGGGTTCTGTTCACAAAATGAAAAAATAATGAGACAGAAATCTACCATTAAAATGACAATATTGGGTTTATACCGGTGAATGATCCAGGTTCATAATGGTTAGTAATCCCAGTTTGTAATGGCTATTAATCCCAGTTTATAACAGTTATTGATCCCAGTTTGTAATGGTTATTGATCCCAGTTTGTAATGGTTATTGATCCTGGTTTGTAATGGTTATTGATCCCAGTTTGTAATGGTTATTGATCCCGGTTTGTAATGGTTATTAATCCCAGTTTATAATGGTTATTGATCCCGGTTTGTAATGGTTATTGATCCCAGTTTGTAATGGTTATTGATCCTGGTTAGTAATGGTTATTGATCCCAGTTTGTAATGGTTATTGATCCTGGATTGTAATGGTTATTGATCCCAGTTTGTAATGGTTATTGCTCTTGGATTGTAATGGTTATTGATCCCAGTTTGTAATGGTTATTGCTCTCCTTCTCTGTTGTGCCTTCAATATTTACATTGTGTATAGGTGTGTCTTTCTTCATTATCATGGAAACATTTAAGGACTGGTAAGACACCAAAAACCCTTGCATGGCCGATTTTGAGATTTTAACGGTTTTCACAAGATGAATGTCCTTCCTATTAGTTGTCAAAATTTCAAGCTTTTAACTACTGTAGAAATATGAGAAAAACGCCCAAAACCACACAAGCATGTGGACATCCAAACGTCCATGTGTCATTATTTTTGTTTTCAACCGCCAAACGGAACAATGCCACCCGTCAATCATACTTAACAGCCTGTCACGTGACTGCAGGTAGCAACGGTCCATGGCAAAAGGAGAGTGGTATCAGGGCGCCAATGCAAAAAAAGGCGACATGCCGAAAGTATGTTTGTGGGCAGGGAAAAGATGCAAACATGCTAACATATCATAGCCTTAGTAGTTTACTTTATAGTTATCTTGCTTGTTTTGTGTTCTAACGAAGGGAGACTTTAAATGTTCAAGAGGAGCGGCAATCGTCTGACGATGTCCCTTCAAAGGCCGTGCAGCGATGGATTACCCTGGGCAGTGGTCCTGCACACCAAAGACAGGCGGGGAAAAATTGACACTTTAATCAAAAATACCCACGTACATGATAATATTTTATCGAAACCCAGGGATGAGGAAATAAAAGTGCAAATAAACACATCGAAATAACCATAAACGTGAACAGCAGAGAAAACACATAAAATAACGTCACAAAATTCAGGTTGGAAAGAGAATCGGAACTCATTGACAAAATAACCACAAAATAATGACAAGCTAACTAAGTGTCTTGTTTACAGACAAGTCTAACAAGCTATCTACATAAAGTATCCAGATAGGAGTAAATACAATAAAATACTATCCCTAAAAACGGGATGAAGAGGTAGGGGGCGGAAGACCAAACTCGCCATCCGTGCACAGACCACGAGCGGCCGTAGGCCGCCCACCGAAGCAAGGCAACACAACTTTCGTTGCCAGGCTTGAGGTCACGTGGCCCGAAGGGCAGCCTCCATGACGTCACGCTTTGAAACCAGACTGTCGATGTCGCCGTTTGACAGATCGCTGAATAATGCTTTCTGTACTTCAAAAGCTCTTTTATTCATGTGATTGGCCAAAAATTGATTGACAACCTCCCCAAATGTTAAAGGACGATGTTTTCTACGTTTTGTGCAAATATCGGCTCAACTTAAGCAAATGGTATTGTTTCAGAGGCAAATGATCAACATCAAAGGCCTGTGAAGCTTGTTTTCTCAGAAAGGATGATAGCACGAGAACCCCACCTAAGAATGGTTATTCCAAGAAAACGGCTGGGAGAAGTTTAATCCGGTTAACGGCTTTTGATTCTGTAATGTCTGAACTGCAAAAACGATTCAGCGATTTTCAAAATTTTGCTTCGTTCTTTTTCTATGAAATGAAGAAAATGAACATCCTGAAAATCAAAGGGAAAACTGAAACGTCAAACTTTGAGGATGGATAACAGAAAAACGAAACCAAACATGAAAAATCGTAGGATCGTTTTTTGTTGCCAATATGTCGGGATTAAGATGCAAGTGTAATTATGAATCTATCACAAATAATTAGTGACTTATATCGACATTTATGGGGTGGATGCTTTGCGGTCAACTTTCAATTGTTTATTCAACAATTAACATCACAGACACCCAAATACGGGCCATATAAATTCTTTGGAGTATGACAATTACACACATATATGATATGTTATCCTAACGCAAATACAGTTTGAGCTAGGATGTACTAAAGTGGGATTTATTTTTGGTGTCTTACCTGTCCTTAATTTAATGCATATATAGCAAGTTTGTTTACCTTGCTGTAGTGGGCGGGGCAGTACACCTACTTTACCCCAGTTGTGCATGCACTTTCAGGAGTCCTTTAGTGGGTGTCTGTTGTACCTACCTGACAAGACAAACCCTCGTAGCTGACAGGACAATCACACTGTTCAATGCCAAATGCAGTGGGAGTACTATCATTGCCTGGCACAGCTTTTTCAATGCTAACAGATCGTAGCCTAAAAAAAGGTGAGAGAGATGTCATTATACACACAGTGGAACAACGCAAGATGACACATCTGATATGAAACTAGACGGGTCTGGCAAACATTTACTCACAATAAATTTCTGGATTTTCATCGTCACAAACATGCCTTGCTTTCACGAATTTATTTAGTAACACAGATTTCTGAGCAATGGTTACACGCGACAGGAAAGCCAGAGGCCCATTGATGTGGGACTGGTTGATTCCCAGACACTGCCAGGTAGCTGGAGTGACACGTTGTGTATATCTGATGAAGCAGACCATTGTCCTCAAGGACATCAGAGTGGTCAGCGTGTACACAAGCTTGCTGTGCACAGCAACCACAGAGCAATTCCAGGTCCAATTCAGCGCTGGTTATCACTGATCACGTAGGGCTGCAGGACATGCCAACCAGGCCCTCGTTATCATTGATCACATAGGGCCGGGTGACACACCCAACCGGGCCCTCGTTATCATTGATCACATAGGGCTGGGTGACACACCCAACCAGGCATTGGTTACCATTATCACATAGAACTGGGTGACACACCCAACCAAGCCCTAGTTATCATTGATCACATAGGGCTGGGTGACACACCCAATCAGGCCCTAGTTATCATTGATCACGTAGGGCCGGGTGACACACCCAATCAGGCCCTAGTTATCATTGATCACGTAGGGCTGGGTGACACACCCAACCAGGCCCTAGTTATCATTAATCACATAGGGCTGGGTGACACACCCAATCAGGCCCTAGTTATCATTGATCACATAGGGCTGGGTGACACACCCAACCAGGCCCTAGTTATCATTGATCACGTAGAGCCGGGTGACACACCCAACCAGGCATTGGTTACCATTATCACATAGGGCCGAGTGACACACCCAACCAGGTCCTAGTTATCATTGATCACATAGGGCTGGGTGACACACCCTACCAGGTCCTAGTTATCATTGATCACATAGGGCCGGGTGACACACCCAACCAGGCCCTGTACTCACTGAGCCTCCACGATGTCTGAATGATATGCCGCCCTCACAAGCAGAGACTCTACTTTCTGTAAGGCCACCATCAAGGTCTCCCGACTCACTGCATTGCCGCTCTCATCAGTCCATGCCGCCTGTAGACAAACAAACACACTGGCTATACACAGCACTACTATACATCTCCTCAGTTTGTGAATCTGAAAGCTGCAAGCAGCAGCATAAGCGCGGACGAACAGACAAAATACTTCATTACTCTCATTAATGAGATGGCACACGTTCCGAAGATTTAATCACATGTTGTTCGCATGTTGTTTAATTCTTTCTGTTATGTGATAAATTTGTAAAGAAACCAGACAATCTGTGGCCAGGGAAATGTGTGGTCTATGCATCTACTTACCTCCTGTATGTGGATCTTGTAGATGTTGGCGCCCCCTGGTCGAGGAGTCAAGTTGAAGTGTTTTAAACGGACAATAGAGTTTCCTGCAAGCATCACCAGGGGGAGCCGGTCTCTGGCTTGAAGAGGGGGCTGTGCAGTCGGGGCCAACCTGTAGTAAACCATGAACTTGAGAATGCCCCCATAGGATGTGGTCTGTGGATGAGAGAACATTAAGCACATCATCTTCTAGCCTGTATGACAGTCCTCCAATATCATCTCATTTCATGATCCATGGAATTAAAACAAAATACAAAATAAGGAGACTAACAAGCAAATACATGAAACACTATTCCATACCATATCTCCCAGTACTCCGGCAGGCAATGCCCAGTACAAAGGCTGGTCTCTACTTTTGGGGACCACCTGTACTGTGCTGACACCTAGTGGCACTACCAGCAGGCCCTGTGAGTTCTGCCGCACTATGGTTCTGGATTGGTTGTCAAGCTCTAGTCTTCTGCCTGGTACAGATATCTGTGGAATTGATAAATGATCTTATGTTGATGGTTTTATAGGTCACAATTTTAAAGGTATCACAAAGTAAAGGGTAAAGATTAATGCTATAACAAGGTCACAATCCTCAAATTTTTAAGCACATGTTTATATACATCTCCATACCAACTGTATACGTGTGTACTGTTTAGGCATCGTGTCAGTTAGAAAGGACAGCAGACCAAGTAAATACCTGACACGATGTCAAAACCAAATGACTGTCTTCCTTGTCTGATACATAGTTTTCACATATTTAAGTTTTTATTATAAATTTGATGTGGCACTATTATGTCAAAGCAAGATGGTGTGTATAGACAAAGCCTAGAGACACAGACCTCAGTCCACGTATAGGCTGCCTGCTGACACCTGGTGGCTCGTTGGAAGCAGAAGCAAGCTGTACAGCCCTGTGGGTTGGTAGCCTCCAGACTAAAGGTGCCCGGCTTGCAGGTATCACACGTCCTGCCCTCAGTGTTGGACTGCAGACATACATTGAGCAGAGTTATGCCCACTTTATTGGGAGGCAAATTGAAGTCCATCTTATAGTCTCAAAACTGTCAGCTCTGTCATTTCTGTGGCAAGCCCTTTGACATTTAATACTGTCTAGTGATATCACCTAATCATTTAGCGTTATCACTGAATCATTTGGCGATATCGCCAAATCATTAAATATTCAGGGACATCGCTAAATATTTACTGATATCTCTAAATAAATAGCAATATCGCTAACTATTTAGTGATATATCTCCAAGTTATTTAGCAATATCACTAAATGATTTAGCGATATTGATAAATGATCTGGGAATACCTCTTAATCATGTAGAGATATCACCAAATAGAATTAAATGTTAAAATGGCTTGCCATACATGGGCGCAACTACACGTGCCTGTCACCTCAACACATTCATTCTGCAAAGTCAACCACTGATTTGAAACATAGGTCAGCACTTGTCTCCAGGGTGTTTCTCTTCAGCACATTATTTACATGTGATTTGCCTACTTAGCTGAATAGTCATAACATGAAAGGAATCTGAATTCCTCTGAAAACTTATCAAAACTGAACCATGTATCCTTTAATGTAAAGGATCCCTAACAGGGCACACTGTATTTCAAGAGCACTCCACTTCGCCAGGATACTGTCCTGTCTGGTTAATGTAGAGGGCGCCCTTCCTCCGTCACTGTAGAGCCTATTGTATGGACACTGCATCAAGGGTTGCCTTCGTAGACAGACCAATACTGCTGCGCTATTCATATTGTGGATTTCTATTGACGGCGGACTTGGTCTGCCGAGGAGCTGCATCAGCGTTCAGATCCTAGCGCTGATGCTCCGTGAAACGGGCCGCCCTGATTGACTGCGCTGTGAAGCGGAAGTCATAAATGCGAGTAGCCTTCTGGGATAATTTTAGTGTCGTAGACATGGTTGTATCTAAGTAATTAACCCAGGTGCGAACGAGTTGTGTATTGGCGGGCGGTACGGTAGCAATTAAAAAGTGTTTGATATTGAGATAAGGTAATCAGCGAGTAATTGAATTAGCGCCTATAGGGGTGAATTGGCTACTGTGGGATGCGATGTGTGTACGGCGATTCCAGAGCAGAATAGCTCTGACCATACCTGTTGCATCGCCATCGCGGTTTACCGTACGCTGCCTGCAACAGCCTAAACATGGATGACGAATTCCGGGACTTTGTTAAAAAAGCAGTTCATGCGTGCGGCAAAGGTTTTGAGACATCGTCAGAACAAAATAAAGCACTATATGAAATAATAGTGAACAAAAGGGATACGTTTGTTATACTACCTACAGGCAGTAGGAAGTCCATCACCTTTCAACTAATCCCCAAGTTATACGATATCATCCAGGGCAAAGACGATGGGATAGTTGTTCTTGTGTGCCCGCTAGTTAGCTTGTTAAAATCGCACCTTGTTGAACTAAATTCAATGGGGATTTCCGCGTGTATTCTGGGGGAAAATGATGACGGAGTGCAAGATGGGAAGTATCAAATAGTGATGGCATCTCCTGAAACTTGGCTAAAGAATCAAAGATGGAGAGACATGCTGTTGTCGGATAAATACCAGAAGAATGTCACAACCATCGTAGCAGATGAAGTACATTGTGTACCCAAATGGTTAGTAAACAGTTTGACAAAAAATCTGCTGCCTTTTTGTATGTTCATATTAAAAGCTTTTAATTTTAGTATGGTGCTAATTTGATACATTTGAATATTTCATTCAAATACATGTATGACGAATTGTACTGTCACACAGGACCAAAAATAAAAGCTGGTTTTAATATACAGAGAATTATAGTACAATTTACACAGTGTATAACAGGATAATACTTGAAAAAAAAATGTTGGAACTATTTAATATCCAATGTGAATATATATTTTCCCCTTGCATGTGACAAAGGCAAAAAAAAAAAATATATATATATATATATATCTATATATATATATAGCCTATATATATATACATATATATGCACAGCAATTTGCTAATCAATTTACACTTGAAACTGCTGTTGAACTTTGGATATATGATTTGTCTTATCAATTTTGGATAAATTTCAAAGACCATATCTTCATTTTTCTCTCTTTTTGAACACTTTTGTGGCTGTGTTCACAGTGTGTTGTATGTATAGTTGATGATATTTCACTCTCATCTTTAATCAGGAGTAATTTTGAATGTTTCAAGTGGAATTGAATATTATATATTGATATTGTTCAAAGTATTAGCACAAGTACACCATTAACATGTACAACAATGCATTACTTCATGTAAAATGCACCAACAATTTTCACTTGCCTGAAAGCAGGTCAAATTGTGGTGAAGAAAATTACAAATATGTATATATTATGGAGTTGGGGTTTTATCCGCTAAAATGTGTCCGATTTCGTTGAGACAATCCGTCAAAACAGGTGCCATTTCTCTCCCCGCAATAGTGATGCGTTTAAAACCCATAGGCACGGTAAACTTCAGTAAAACGAGCTGTATATTTCAGATCTGTATCTGTATATTCCCGCTACTGTAAGTGCTGTCAAAACATGCCACTGTTTACCAACGTGGGACAGATCTGGAGCGGAAGTGACGTACGCGGCTACACTGATTGGCTGATCGGTCACCACAGTGTTAACTCATGCATATTTATGACCGTCGCCCGTCTTGGCCTTGCGTGCAATACACAGTTTTTCTATTGGGCCCTCCGTCCATTACACAAATTCGCTATTGGCCGCCGTCCCGTAGTAACCATATCAGAAATCTTCGCACCTAAGTTTTATGACCAGTTTTATTGCCCTGTGAAACGGATTAATGCAGGTCCTCGGCAGACCCTTCGAGCGGGGTTATGTTTTTTTCGCCCTCAGTCGGGCCGCGGTGAGAAGGGTCTGTCTACGCAGGCAACATCAAGGGCAGCAGGCTTCAATGTGCCATACAGTCCCTGCATACCCAGCAGCAACTTATCTTGCAGGGACAATGTCCCTAACAAGGACCTTACCTTACAGGGACAGCCCCAAAGTGGTGCCTTAGCTTACAGAGACCATGTCATACCTACCCTGGCCAAGGCCTCGGTCTGTATTCTGCTTTCAGGTCGATAAAACTAACCAGTGACCTCAGCAAAAGTCCACAACTGTATAATATTAAACTTGTGCATATATGGTACAAATCTGGTATTGTTGGCCTCATGCTTTCTCAACATGTTGTATTATGTGTCCTTTACTTAATACTTAATGACCTTGAAAAATACATCAAAGTCCCTTAAAATTTTACATTATTTGAGCATTGGTCAAATGCGTATTTGGTGCCAATTTTGCAGTTTCTTCTCAGTTAATATCACAATAATGAGCTGAATATGTTTTTGACACCCATGGCATTATTCCAGTTAATACTCCCAGTCATGCCACCAGGACTTCACACATCATTGACTTCTGTCTGTGTAATGTTCTTGTAATATAAATACATGTCCACAAAGTCAGATGCTATGACCATAAGAAAAAAAAAAAAAAAAACACAAAAAAAGAAAAAAAAAGCCCTCCCAGTGACCTTGAGAAAGTAGGTCATGGTCACCAATATTATGTAATATTAAGCTTCCGAACATTACATGTTTGTTGTACATTTGGTAACACAAACCTTGTCATTTCTAAAGCTACTCAATATCTGATATGCCCTTAAAATTATATACGGCTACCTTGAAAACTGTGGACTGGATTTAGTGAACAAGTAAAATTTTCACAAACCAATGGATGGTCATGGAGCAAAAGCATAGACTCTGTGCCACTAGGTCAGGTAAGCTTATAAGAAGCACCTTACCTTACAGGGACCCTGTCCATAAGAAGTGCCTTACCTTACAGGGACACTGTCCATAAGAAGTGCCTTACCTTACAGGGACACTGTCATTAAGAAGTGCCTTACTTTACAGGGACACTGTTCATAAGAGGTGCCTTAGCTTACAGGGACACTGTCCATAAGAAGCACTTTACCTTACAGGGACACTGTCATTAAGAAGTGCCTTACCTTACAGGGACACTGTCCATAAGAAGTGCCTTACCTTACAGGGACACTGTCCATAAGAAGTGCCTTACCTTACAGGGACACTGTCCATAAGAAGTGCCTTACCTTACAGGGACACTGTCCATAAGAAGTGCCTTACCTTACAGGGACACTGTCCATAAGAAGTGCCTTACCTTACAGGGACACTGTTCATAAGAAGTGCCTTACCTTACAGGGACACTGTCCATAAGAAGTGCCTTACCTTACAGGGACACTGTCATTAAGAAGTGCCTTACCTTACAGGGACACTGTCATTAAGAAGTGCCTTACCTTACAGGGACACTGTCCATAAGAAGTGCCTTACCTTACAGGGACACTGTCATTAAGAAGTGCCTTACCTTACAGGGACACTGTCATTAAGAAGTGCCTTACCTTACAGGGACACTGTTCATAAGAAGTGCCTTACCTCACAGGGACACTGTCCATAAGAAGTGCCTTACCTTACAGGGACACTGTCATTAAGAAGTGCCTTACCTTACAGGGACACTGTCCATAAGAAGTGCCTTACCTTACAGGGACACTGTCATTAAGAAGTGCCTTACCTTACAGGGACACTGTCCATAAGAAGTGCCTTACCTTACAGGGACACTGTCATTAAGAAGTGCCTTACCTTACAGGGACACTGTCCAAAAGAAGTGCCTTACCTTACAGGGACACTGTCCATAAGAAGTGCCTTAGCTTACAGGGACACTGTCCATAAGAAGTGCCTTACCTTACAGGGACACTGTCCATAAGAAGTGCCTTACCTTACAGGGACACTGTTCATAAGAAGTGCCTTACCTTACAGGGACACTGTCATTAAGAAGTGCCTTACCTTACAGGGACACTGTCCATAAGAAGTGCCTTACCTTACAGGGACACTGTCATTAAGAAGTGCCTTACCTTACAGGGACACTGTCCATAAGAAGTGCCTTACCTTACAGGGACACTGTCATTAAGAAGTGCCTTACCTTACAGGGACACTGTCCATAAGAAGTGCCTTACCTTACAGGGACACTGTCATTAAGAAGTGCCTTACCTTACAGGGACACTGTCCATAAGAAGTGCCTTACCTTACAGGGACACTGTCCATAAGAAGTGCCTTACTTTATAGGTACATTGTCTCATCTTACCGGGACACTGTCCCTGAGTAGCACTTTACACTACATGGACACTGTCTCCAAGTAGCACTTACCTTACAGGGACACTGTTCATAAGAAGTGCCTTACTTTACAGGAACACTGTCATTAAGAGGTGCCTTACCTTACAGGGACACTGTCCCATGTCATCACAGCTGCACACTTTACTGTCACACTTGTCTGCCTGTGTTCCTGGTATATGGCAGTTACAGGGCCGGCAGTTTGGGAATCCCGAGTGCCCAGGGTTACAATGGTCACAGTGTCGCCCAGAGAACTGGGGCTGACACAGACACCGACCAGTAACCAGGTCACACTGAGAGGTCATCGACCCAATCGCACTGCAGTTGCATTGCTGAAAAAAGAAATAACAAAATGACTACCAAAATCATATTATTCTGTTTCTTTCACTAAAAGTCAAAGTTGTCCCACTGGAGGACACTTGGTAGGCGAGCACTAAAGCTTGTCTGTCACTTTGACAGAAATGTAACCCAAAGTTAAACACATCAGGAGAAAAAAAATATTCAAGACAGGTCAACATGCAATGTCAGAAAAGCATGGTCAATGATATTAACTCAAACTTGTTTTCCTCTTTTATATTAATCAAGAGCTC
Source organism: Hermodice carunculata (assembly GCA_964020975.1). Taxonomy (NCBI): domain Eukaryota; kingdom Metazoa; phylum Annelida; class Polychaeta; order Eunicida; family Amphinomidae; genus Hermodice; species Hermodice carunculata. The sequence continues at coordinate 1,174,105 of OZ026630.1, forward strand.
ACAACATCACAGCTTGTATTCTCTGCTCATCCACCATCATGGGTCCTTGTCTACGCGACACTCTTGGTGTCTACTGGTCTCAACAGACAATATTTGCCATCCAATCATTTGCACCCACCCTGTCTCCTGTCGCTGTGACAAACCAGTCTCCTGGTGCTAGGACAAACCAGTCTCCTGGTGCTAGGACAAACCAGTTTTTGCCTGAACTGTCATGGAATCCGACACAGTATATTCAAAATAAGAGAAAATTTCCTGTCCTGTTACCTTGCAGCCCAGCAGGTGTCTGTATCCCCAGGCATTGGCCACACACTGGTCACAGAACTCCCCCTCCGTCAGGCCGGGACACATGCAGCTGCCTGACACTGGGTCACAAACCTGGCCCGGGCCACGGCACTCCGCACACTCTGTAACAGGCAGGGCACCCCCGCGTTAAGACAGCCTCACAAACAATGAGCTCCTTTGCTCAGTCTAATGTTAAATTTCATTGTCCAAGCTCACTTTCCCATGTTATGTATCGCTCAATTAACACTTATAGTGTTAATTTGACGAAACTGCATAGTTTAATCACTTTATCAAATGTTTCCGTATATTTCCACAGTCCCTATTCAGGGCTGTTGGAGCAACTGTTCTGTTGTTCTAGTTCTAACAAGCCTGAGATAAGCACTGGTTGACCCAGACAGTCACCAATCTCTGAGAATTTCCTTATTAGGAAAATTCCTTTTTCAAAGAAAACTTCTTTCGAACAAACGTCAACTCTAGGAGGAATGTGCACGTCCAGCCACCACTGAAACCTAAACAACAGCATGTGTTACGCAGATACCCCAACATATGTAGGCCAACATATTTTTTTCTAACATTTTGGTTTCGTAACTGATGAGAAGATATCTCCGAAACTATTCTTACATCAATTACCAGTACCAACAAAAGCATCTTCCACCTACTGCCTTAGTCCTGTCAGATTTGCCCACCTCACAAAATAGGCCTGGTTTATATAAACCCACCTCACAAACAAGGCCAGTCTATACTATCAGTTACAATGGGGTTTGAACCAGTAATACAGCAATATAGAGCACCCTAATGAAAGTGTAGACCCTAAAGCCAAACCATCCAAGGAAAATGTAGGCCCTGAAGGCAAAGCCTGAAGGGCATACATTCTCCTTGGATGGTTTGGCTGAACAGTCTACACTTTCATCTGGGCAATCCAAATTGCCGTATCACCGGCTCAACCCCAGTGTGAAGAATTTATCTTCGGATGGTGAAAAATAAAGGAACTTCAAATGGCTTCATTTTGCAGTTTTCTGGTCTTTTGTCCCACACAAGGAAACTTTTTCCTGCACAATGTCCTCGGCAAAAGTCCTCTATGTCGAACATAAAATGAGGCTCTTAAATGATTTCCCAAGGAATTCCCCTAGGTGCTCCAGGGGCTATGGAAAAAAGACCCTGGTGGGTAACTGGGCAAGGCCACCCCAAGGATGGTCAGTGCTGCCTATGTTACTGACCCCCTATTTATGCTTTCATGTTATATGTATGTGGTCATCTTTGTTTCACACCTGGTCTGATTCACTGGGTGTCCATTTTATTGTACGTATCATGAAAACAGCCAGACGTATGCACACAAAACCAGTTTCATTGTTTGAATCAGAGTCCTGCCAAGTTGATCCTTTTGTTTTTTCTTCAAAACTGACTACTGCTGTAAGACTCAAGTTTTTGCAATTTTTCTTTCCAAAATGGTACAAAATTGGATGCCTCTTCACAGTCCCTATGTGCCCCCTGGCAAAGCTACTAAGCAAACTGTATTTCAGAAGTGTAGCCAATGCTGGTAAGGCCTTAATGATGGTCTAGATTCCTATAGCTGAGCACTCCGTGATGCCAAACTTGCCCCCACAGACTTGGTTTCTGCAACACTCCTCCATGATGTGTATGTATGAACAGCTCAATATGATGTGGTCTGCCAGCACATGGCCTGGCTGCCAGCACAGGGCCTGGCTGCCAGCACAGGGCTTGGCTGCCAGCACAGGGCCTGGCTGCCAGCACAGGGCCTGGCTGCCAGCACAGGGCCTGGCTGCCAGCACACGGCCTGGCTGTCAGCACACGGCCTGGCTGGGAGCTGTGGAAATGTGGGAGGAGAGTTCACACATTTGCTCTCAATTACTTGAGCACTGGCAACCTATGTACTTCAAAGTAGCCCTGCCCCCTGGTGGTCCATCTCTATACCACATCCCTGTTCAAATCAAATTTTGTTACACATTTTCTTCCTTTCTTTTCAATGCATCAACATTCAGTTAATAACATAACTCGAGAAGAAATTATCAGCATCAAATAATTAATATCAGCCCTTATCAACTTTCTGTGACCTAGCACTAGTCCACAACTATCTTGCAAAGTCATAGCTGTATATATGTATACACGCAGGAATGTTACTCAGACTTTATGATGGAACTGAAATGGAGAATTACAGAAAGCTCAGTATGCATTCACACAACACTCCAGTCATGCTACTGTACAGCCTCTCGCTTATCTTTAGTGGCCATATCCAACGTGCCGTAATATATCGACAATTTGCGAAGTTGAGAACCTTGAAATGCCTTGCTATAGTAACAATTCTTGAATTTACAATTCTAATTTAGATTTATGGCACATGTGCAATAAAGGAAAATCTGTCATCACAAACACAAAGAAAGCATTTTGTAAAGCATCATTTTGTAAAGTATCATTTTGTAAAGTATCATCTGCCACAAGAAACCAACAAGTTGAGAGCAGAACTCACTTCTACATCCAGTGTCTGAGAAGCCGAAGTAGCCCACCTGGCACTGGTCACAGTGCAGTCCCGTCACGCCCGGCTTGCACTGGCACTGCCCTGTGGTCACATCACAGTCACCACCAATAGCGCCCTCTATGTTACACTGGCAGGCTGTGCAGCCCTGGCCAGCAGCGAGCCCCCAGTAACCTGTCTGCAAAAGTGTAAATTGACACACTAGCAATGTGACAACTCTACAATCATAACATTGATTGCCAAGGACTCCACATATTGTCACATTCTAATGCCTGAGAATTCTTGAAACACCATTTATATGGCAAATTACTAAGGATTCTGCTGGTAAACAGCAGGTCAGTCTGATGCAAACAAGACATGAACAACAACAAGAAGAGATTTTATGAGTTTCTTAGACTGGTCAGACATCATCACACAACAGCAGCAGGCAACGTGTCAGAAATAACACCACAATTAGCAATTGTCACCTACATGACACTGGTTGCAGGACTGACCAATCACATGTCACCTACCTCACACTGGTTGCAGAATTGACCAATCACATGTGACTTGCACAGGCACTGCCCTGTCACAGCATCACAGCCCTTCCCATCAGACCCTCTTTTGTCACATCTGCAGGCTGGAACACAAAACACCACGGTCCAATATATAAAGGCACTGCAGGCAAGAATTCTTATGCAGAACCCAACAACACGACCTATTGGGGTTCACTGGTTACAAACTTTCAATATACCCACAGACAGCACCCACTTTCTAAAAAAGTGTGATCCAAAGATTTAAAATTTTGCTGAAAAATTTCAAGCTCTTATAAGATAGAACTATACTGAAAAGATTTGACTAACAGTTTAACAAATAAAGACCTGTGTCCCCCCCCCACCTTGTCAGGAAAACCTGTCACCTAAGACCCCCTTTATGTGACATCTTCATATACTGAGGTCATTTTTAAAAGGGAGTTTCCAGTTTAAGTAATCTGTGACCACCCGATGAAAGGTTGTATCTGTAGACAAGACGGTGTACATTTACCCTTTTATTCTGTTTTTGACTATAACATTCACCAGATAGCCATGTTAAACCCCTCCCTTAACCTGCCATACCCATCTGATAATGAACTATTCCTCTTACCTGTGCATCCTTGCTGTGTGTATCTGTAGTACCCTTGCTGGCACTTCTCACATCTGTGACCTGTCACCCCTGCCTTACAATGGCATGCTCCACTCACAGGGTCACACGTCTGGCTACTGGAACCTATGCCACTGCACTGACAGGGGAGGCACCCTTCCACTATGTTTCCATATCCTGCCTGCAAACAAATAACATCAGACGACATGTGTTACATAGAATGAGAGGAATGTGTCAAAATGTCCATGGATTGTCAAGGTTAGTATATCATCAGGGCTACCAGGCACTTGCTATGGCTGGGCTTTTTGTCTCATTCCTCTAACAGCTGGATCCCGACAAGATCCACCCAGCAGTAACATGTGCTCCCTGTCTCTGTGGCTAACTTATAGTGACACCAGGACTTCACAACTCATCTGCCTGTGTTTTAATGCTCTCAAAATTGTTTCCAGTCCCCCTCCCCCCCCCCCCCCCCCAGCTGAGGGGCATCCCTCCTTTAAGTCCACTTTCCTTAGGTAGGAGCCCACGTTGCCCAATTTTCTAGTGCAGACAGGGTGGCTTTACTGGGAGACACCACTGTATTTCAATGAAAGACTGCACCAGCCAGATACACTTTTTTTCTCCCCATGCAGTGTAAAGAAACTGTCCCTGGTACAGTTGCCAGTACAAAATGACAAAGCATCCCTCGACAAGTTATCAACCAAACAATCATGTAGTTGTACTTTTGGAACATTCAAAATATTTATCTAAACTGGATTACCTAAAATAACAAGACTGCAGTAATCTCGAGAAAAATATACATTTTTGTGGAACCTAGAGAATAGGATAAAAAGTTGTGGTAAGAGATGATAGCTGAGGGCATCAAATGGATCAACCAAGCCTACAAGGACATACAGGCAAGGCTCACATAGCCTACAAGGACATACAGGCAAGGCCGAGACAGCCTACACGGACATGTAGGCAAGGCTTAGATAGTCTACAAGGACATGCAGGCAAGGCTGAGATAGCCTACAAGGACATGCAAGCAAGGCTGACATAGCCTATAAGGACATGCGGGTAAGGCTGGCATAGCCTACAAGGACATATGGGCAAGGCCAACATACCCTACAAGGACATGCAAGCAAAGCTGACATAGCCTACAAGGACATGCAGGAAATGCCGACATATCCTACAAGGACATGTAAGCAAGGCTGACATAGCCTAGAAGGACATGTAGGCAAGGCTGATATAGCCTAGAAGGACATGCAGGCAAGGCTGACTTAGCCTAGAAGGACATACAGGCAAGGCTGACAGCCTAAAGGACATGCAGGCAAGGCTGACTTAGTCTACAAGGACATACAGGCAAGTCTGACAGCCTACAAGGACATACAGGCAAGTCTGACATAGCCTACAAGGACACACAGGCAAGTCTGACATAGCCTACAAGGACAGCAGGAAAGGCTGACATAGCCTACAAAGACATGCAGGCAAGGGTGACATAGCCTACAAGGACATACAGGCAAGGGTGACATAGCCTACAAGGACATACAGGCAAGTCTGACAGCCTACAAGGACATACAGGCAAGTCTGACATAGCCTACAAGGACATACAGGCAAGTCTGACATAGCCTACAAGGACACACAGGTAAGGCTGGCATAGCCTACAAGGACAGCAGGAAAGGCTGACATAGCCTACAAAGACATGCAGGCAAGGGTGACATAGCCTACAAGGACATACAGGCAAGGGTGACATAGCCTACAAGGACATGCAGGTAAGGCTGACATAGGCTATAAGGACATGCAGGCAAGGCTGAGATAGCCTACAAGTACATGCAGGCAAGGTTGACATACCCTAGACAGACATGCAGGTATGGCTGACATAGCCTACAATGACAGGTAAGCAAGGCTTAGATAGCCTGCAACACAGGTCAATGCTGACCTACATCAGGTCAGGTCATACTGCTCTGACCTACATCAGGTGGGGTCATGCTGGCTCAACCTACGTTATGCCGACAAAGTGTTTCTTAGAATTTGAGACCTAACAATGTAGAGCAAGTGCACAATTGGCCATCTGAAGTGTCACTTAGGACACATTTTTAGCGCATGTGCCTGGTATCCACAGTCCATCACATGTATCTCATACTCCAACAAAATGCATGAACTACACCAAGCAAGTGAATGTATCTGACCCACTCAGGAATTCAATGTATCTCATACATAAACGTACAGGACTGTGACAGTCCTGTGCTGAGCTGACCTCACGTTCATAGACAGAAGTGGTTCTCTGACTGTAGAAATACCAAAGTCACCTTTCTCTAGGTCCATCATTTACTGTTTGCAATATCACAGTCTTCACTCACACAGTTCTGGAGTCATTGTTTTTTAAATGAATGCACTAGATGTATTACACAGTATAAGCAAAGATCTCTGTTACACCTTTCAAGGTCAACATTAACAATGGCAAAAGAAACTCAATTGATACTTTTCTATGAATGTTGAATAGGATTAATGGGCCTAAGATCCACCATCACTGAGATACACACCAACACGTCAGGTTAACCTTTCAATGTCACTGAAGGTCAAAATTAACAACACCAAAAGAAAGCTATACGTAGCTTTCTACCAGCACTTAGTATGGACCTTGAAGTCACCATTACCATAGCCCCCCCCCCCCCAGTCAGATTTGCTGCTATCCCTACAGTAATGTGCCCTTACCAATATTTCCTACTTTCAATAATTCATTAAAATTAAGAAACAGGAAAAGCCAGCAGCACCATGTGGTATACAGTGGGCCCACTCTTACACGGCCACCCCAAGTGCACCAGAAATGTGGCCTTATGAGAGGGGTGGCCTCTCCAGAGGGGGAAAAACTAAAATGAAAATAGCATACTTGCTGCATGTAGAAGTGGCCTCTGCAGAGGCATGGCCTTTCTTCGGGGTTGGGGCTTATAAGAGGGGGACCACTGTATATTAAGTGCAGATTCAGTCTAGGTACATTCCAATTAGGTTTGAAGAGAACCCAACATGTGGTTTGAGAAAAGCCAAAAATAGTGAAAAAAAACCCCAGAATATTATCCAAAAAAAAAAAAAATTAAATAAATTAAAAAAAAAAAAATAAAATATTACACTGCCACCTGTTGAACAAATTAAGGTTTAAGGGGTTCCAGAAGTGTGCTTGTGCAATTTTTTTTTTAGATTTGAAAACTCAGAAAAAAATTACAAAACTGCAATTTTAAAGCTATTGGTCAAGTGGTTTAAGAGTTTAATTTTTCAAGATTTTGCCATAAATTGAACAAAAGTTCATTAAAAATTTTAAAAAATCACTGGTGCATGACCTTATGAACAAACATGGTAGAGACCCAATCAAAGTAGATCCCCATTAAGTTTAAAGATGTAAATGTAAATGGATGGACTGACGATAGATGACTGACCATCCTGTAAGCTCAGTGGGCTAAAAATAAATGTACCTGATATACCAAGATTTAGTGTGATAAACAAAATTTGTAGCCAATATACAAGGACATGTAACAGATGAACCTTGCAGTTTGGTTCAACACAGATCCCCAAAACTACCTGCAGCACGGTTTCCAATGTTCCACCCACACATTTGATCACACTTTCTAGAGACCCAGTGACTGTTATTCCTATTAAAGTTCTCCCTTAATAGATTCCTTTTTCTCCTAATGAACGGCCAATGACCAGTATTCCTACGAAAGCTCTCTCAAATATGTACTTCATTCTTCCTAATGAACCCCCAATGACCAGTATTTGTATTAAAATTTTTCCAATGATACCTCATTCCTCCTAATGACTGCCCCATGACCAGCATTCCTATTAAATTTCTCCACTACGTACCTTATTCCTTGTTATAAGTGCCCTATGACCAGCATTCCTATGAAAGTTCTCCCATAATACACAGCTCATTTCTCCTAATGATCACCATGCTCCAAGTGCCCCCCCCCCTCTCTCCCGGGCTCACAAGGAGTGAAAATGCAGCTAAATATTTCACATCTGAACTTCTTTTTCATGGATATCACTTTCAAAGTTGAAAATACCACTCTAAAATGGCGACTAGTCTTCCCAGACCTCTGTCTTGTTTGGTGACTATGTGTCTCCTAGATCAATATAAAGCAGGGTCTCACCTGGCACTGACCACAGTCCTGTCCCGTATAGAGCGGCCGGCACGAACACTGGCCCGTGGTGGCATTGCACACTGCACCCTCAGCCCCATAATGGTTACACTGACACTCTGGGTACACAAACAAAAACAGAGTTACATTGACACTCTGCAAGCATAGAGCTCACTAGCACCCTATACATACAACCAAAAACAGGGTTACACTGGCATTCTACTCACAAACACACAGAGGGTTACATTTTGCACTTTTTACATACAAACACAAAGTGGGTTACATCGGCAATCCATACATACAAATATGAAGAGGGTTACACTGGCACTCTATACACACAAATACAAAGAGGGTTACATAGGCACTCCATGCATACAAATACAAACAGGGTTACATTGGCACTCTACACACAAAAAGGGAAACAACTGGCACTCTGTCCACACAGAGGGTTACATTAGCACTCTATAACAAACACACAGAAGGTTGCACTGGCACTGTATACAAACACAAAGAGGGTTACACTGGCACTATATACACACACCAAGGGGGTAACATTGTCACTCTGAACACACAAACTGGGTTACACTGGCACTCTATACACACAAAGCAGGTTACACCAACACTCTGTACATACGAGGGTTACATTGGCACTCTATACACAAAAAGCAAAGGGTTACATTGGCATTCTATGCATACACAGAGGGTTACACTGGTACTTTATTTACACAAAAACAAAGAGGGTTACACTGGCTCTGTATATACACAAACACAAAGAGGGTTACGCTGGCACTCTGTACACACAAACACAAAGAGGGTTACACTGGTACTCTGTACACACAAACACAGAGGGTTACACTGGCACTCTGTACACACAAAACAAAGACGGTTACACTGGCACTCTGTACACATAAACACATAGAGGGTTACACTGGCATTCTGTACACACAAACACACCAGTGCCATGACAAGCCACTGTTGTCATAGGATGAACACAGGCCAGTTGCAGTCAAGTGCTGTCACTTCACACATCCTACTGCTTGTACAATCTATTCAAGTCTAAGTTACCGAGGTTTGCCTTTTTCTTAATTCCCACTACAGGAAAGTTACATTTATGTCATTCATATACTATATTTAATCTTCATTTTTATTTGGTTAGACTAATATATATAAAGTTATCATTTAGTTTTCTGAAAACTGGCAAAACTGGACACCACTTTACTCTGCTCGGTGGTTTGTTTTTGTTTTTTATTGAAGCAGGAATGGTCCTACATTTTCAATGTGGGACAGTGATACAAGTATTAGTTAATCATGGTAGATCTGTTCTACATGTGCTTACAATACTAATATGTACAGGGCCAATATAGGATATCGAAAATCTTGTAAGGTTTATATAATAGATTTTGTAAGTCAATAGTTATGGGTTCTGCAGGGAACAACCTACTCTGGCAGTCTCGGTTGAGGGCAGTGCCGAAGTAGCCCTCCTTACAGCGCTCACAGTGGCTACCCTCTGTGTTGCCCATACACTTCACACATCGTCCAGTGAAACGGTCACAGCTGCCACTGACCTGAGGGTCAATATTACCGTGACACTGACAAGGCTGGCAAAAGTTGCCTGGAACCAGCGGGTTGCCAAAGTAGCCATCAGAACACCTGTAAAAATGGCACCACAAACATGTACTACATACATAATGACATATGTATCACATAATATGAACAACTTTGGGAACCTTTCAGATCTTGACAAATTATTTTACCCATGCAACTCTGAAGGAAACTGTGTCAAAAGTATTGCCATGCACTGCTATGAATGCCTTGATCGGAGAACCAATCCAAACACAGTATTATATACAACATGAATTAATATGATTCTGCATAGTTTTTTTTGTTTTGTTTTTGTCTTTTTTTTTTTTTTGGTTAGTCTTGTCAAATGTACTGTAAAACTTACAGGAGCTGACAATGGGTTATATTATGCACACATATATACATACATCTTACTTTACCCACAAAGCACCAAATAAAGAGGGAGAGAGTGAGAGTGAGAGAAGAAAAAAAGAAATGTGTGTGTGTGTGTGTGTGTGTGTGTGTGTGTCTAGGGAGCCTTTTGGCTAGTTTTTGCTTGTAATATTCTAATTGAATGACAGACAATAAGAGCATTTTGTTTCAACATAGTTAGCAACATGGCTGAAATGAAATTGTATTTTGTAAATATACATAGCAAAAATGAAGGCATTTCCTGCACACACAGCTAGTAATGTGGACGATATAGACCTATATTCTATAAATATCATACATAACAATAGCAAAACTCCTATTTATGTGGAGATCTTTTGGGCTCTTCCATTAACACCCCCCCCCCCCCCCCCGCCAGTACGTACAGGTCACAGAAGCTGCCCTCGTGGCCCTCCCTGCAGCCCTCACAGATGTACTCTGCCTGCTGCTTGTCTCGCCCTGGCAAGTGCCGGCACGACCTCGCAAAGTTGTTAGAGCGGACTTGAAGAGGACAAGCACAGGGTTTACAGTCCTTGGCTGTGCCGTCAGTAGCGTCACCATGGTAACCAGCCATACACCGCTCACAGTGGTCCCCCGCGGTGAAGTGGATGGCACAGCCCTGCAACATACAGACCTCTCTTTATACTACCATGGCATGGACACTTTATACTACCATGGCATGGACACTTTATACTACCATGGCATGGACACTTTATACTACCATGGCATGGACACTGGCACATTTGGATTTCAACACTTCTGTCTCTTACTGTTTCACCACAGCCGTAAGTTACCCACCATCATTCAAAATTCCAGAACAAAGATTTTTGATGCAACTTTAACTTTACTTTTTACATTTTCAGCAAAAATTAATTGGGCAAAGCAAATTAATTTGAAAGCATATAGATCATATTGAAAAGGACACTGGTTTCCCAAAAACACTTTGTTGGAAATAAATTTCAAGGTATATGAAACAAAAGGATCATGACAATCCTGTGCTCTGCTAACTGGAATCTGCTTTTTCAGAATTGCAATAGATGCACTGTATTGCCATATACAGTTAAGCCAGTCTAAAACTTAACAGGTAAATGCATTTGTTTGTTTTGTATTGGGGTTTGTAAAGGTTGTAAAAGGTTTGCAAAAGGTTGACAAAGGGTTTGTAAAAGGTTGACAAAGGGTTTCAAATGGTTGAAACAGTTTCAGCAATAAGGTTGAGAAAGTGTGTGAAATGGTTGTTAACCATTAGAAAAAGGTTTGAAAGTGTTTAAAGGGTTTTAATGCAATAAGAGGAAATAGCTTTGAAATGATTTGAAAAGTGCTTGAAAAAGGTTTGCCTTTCACTCAAATGGTTGGAAAAAGGTTGCAAAAGGTTGATGTGTTCAGTGACTGTTAAGTTTAACGCAGGCTTAACTGTATGCATGTACATACACAGTGGTAGCACTTACCTACAGTTGTAAAGTTTGATATCCCATAACCTTGCACAACATTGTAATACAAAATGGATTAAGTAGCAGCTCGCTTGTCTGTTTCATACCTGTCAATCCGCTTCATGTAGTATTACATTTAATTTAGCAGTTATCTACAATGCAAATTGACAGTGTAGAAAAGAAAAGTAATAGCTGAATTTATTCAGGACACAAAAGTGGAAAAAAATTAACATACCCGCGTTATTTTTGCAAACTTTGATTGTCTAAAGTCAAATTATAATCTGATAGAATTTCAAGTAATTCTATTCAGCCATTCTAGAGAACTTGAAAATAGCCTTAACACACAAAAAAATCCAAAAATGCAGCACCATCTGGTGGCCAAAAAGGAACCAAATGACCCCAGGTGACTCTATGTGCAATGTCAAAGCAATTGGCGAAATAGTTCTTGAGATGAAATTTAATTTTTTCAAAAAATCAGTCAAAGAAGAGGTCCAAGTGAACAGTCAGTACTTACCGATGGTCGCAAAGTTTGATTTCCCATAACTTCTTCAAAATTTAACATATCCATATCACTTTCGCAAACTTTCATTGTCTAAAGTCAAATTATATCCTCATAAAATTTTAGGCAATTTTGCGCACCTGTTCTGGAGAAGTCAACAATAGCCTTACCAAACAAAAATTTATAACAAAAAATTGCAGCACCACATGGTGGCCAAAATATGAACTAGGTGACCCTACGTGCAATATCAAAGCAATTGGTCAAGTAGTTCTTGAGATAAAGACTTTTTTTTTAAATTCAAGTAAAAAATTATTAAAAAATAGATAAATTATTGCATCACCATCTCCTTTGCAAACTTGGTAGAGGTCCACATGTGCAAAATCAAAGCATTCCATGCAGCCGTTTTTGAGAAGTCGAAAATGTAAAAACTCTAAGGATGTACAGATGAACCATGGATGCAAACAGATTTCAATAGCTCTGCTGACTGACTGACAAGTCAGCAGAGCTAAAAGTCGAGATAATGAGATACCTGTGTGTATTGTAAACTATAAAGTAATTCTCACTCCATATGTACATAACTGATGTAAACACCATGTAACTGATGGACCTGTTCTCTGTACTATAGCACAACAAAATTCTTGTTAACAAAAACAAACATAGCTCTTAATTTATCTTTTCATTATCTCATCAAAACTTTTCACCAATCTTTAAACAGTCTGCCTATGGACACTTCACTTTAAAAAGACCGCTGTAGGATAATTAGCCGAACATAAGTCAAGCTGGCTCCATGGGAAGTCCACAAGTTTTTCCCAAGCAGCAACTTGTCATATCAAACTGTAGAATGTGACATGCTACATGCAGGTCAATATGGCTTTTAGAGGACAGGCTGGCACTCACTCGACACACCCCCGTAACCTCATCACACTGGTCTGTGTGTCCGTTGCACTGACAGGGAACACACCTACTGCCCTCTGCACTCTTGACGCGGTAAAACCCTGGTGAGCACATCTGTAACAAATGGCAAGTTATGAGACAAGGCTTCACCCCCCACCTGATGCCTGATGCATGACCACCTGCACCGGGCTGCCTGCCACATTTATCAAATCTCACTGCCTGGACTCCTCACGTACTTTGTTCTGGTCCAGAAGCCTTTCCAGTCCACTGAAGACATAATTGTGTTGGTTTATTACGTAATTTATTTATAATCAACAAAAAGGGCACAACCAGGAAAAACAGTAACAGGACGGAAGGTGATTTATCGATGATGTTGATGTTGATGTTGAAATATTGCAGGACTTTGATTTTGTAAGATACAAGTTTGTGTTTTGGCCCACAGAGGGCATAATTCACAACAGACTTAACATTATTATTATTATTATTATTATTATTATTATTATTATCATGTAATGTTGTAGGCAGAACTAACCTCAATTACACAGGGGACACTCACCTCACAGGATAGTCCAACACTACTAGCCTCATCTTTACAGGGGGACACTAACCTCATAGGACAGTCCAACACTACTAGCCTCACCTTTACAGGGGGACACTCACCTCACATGACAGTCCAACACTACTAGCCTCACCTTTACAGGGGGACACTCCAATACTACTAGCCTCATCTTTACCTGGGGACACTCACCTCACAGGATAGTCCAACACTACTAGCCTCATCTTTATAGGGGGACACTCACCTCACAGGATAGTCCAACACTACTAGCCTCATCTTTACAGGGGGACACTCACCTCACAGGATAGTCCAATACTACTAGCCTCATCTTTACAGGGGGACACTCACCTCACAAGATAGTCCAACACTACTAGCCTCACCTTTACAGGGGGACACTCACCTCACAGGATAGTCCAACACTACTAGCCTCACCTTTACAGGGGGACACTCACCTCACAGGATAGTCCAACACTACTAGCCTCACCTTTACAGGTGGGCACACTCCAATACTACCAGCCTCATCTTTACAGGGGGACACTCCAATACTACCAGCCTCATCTTTACAGGGGGACACTCCAATACTACTAGCCTCATCTTCACAGGGGGACACTCACCTCGCAGGATAGTTCAATACTACTAGCCTCATCTTTACAGGGGGATACTCACCTCACGGGACAGTCCAACACTACTAGTCTCACCTTTACAGGGGGACACTCACCTCACAGGACAGTCCAACACTACTAGCCTCATTTATACACAGGGACACTCACCTCACAGGACAGTCCGGCATAGCCAGGTGGACAGTCACACACTTCCACAGCAGACATGACAGGGCCACTTGTAGAGGCGACATCGGCCACATCCATAGCTATCCTCACCAACCTGGCAAAACAAAAAACAGAACAAAGATCTTGATACAACAGCAGTCCAACTGTTCTCTCATCTTACAGGTCTACCAGTATACATCATTCTTCTCTTGTGTACACATAGGCTCCTGTATTATGACAAGGATGTTATACAACTAGTTAAAACCCTGGTGTATGCCATACAACTGGTTAAACACCGGTGTATGCCATACAACTGGTTAAACACCGGTGCATGCCATACAACTGGTTAAACACCTGCGTATGCCATACAACTGGTTAAATCCTGGTGTATGCCATACAACTGGTTAAACACCTGCGTATGCCATACAACTGGTTAAACCCTGTGTATGCCATATAACTGGTTAAACCCTGTGTATGCCATACAACTGGTTAAACCCTGTGTATGCCATATAACTGGTTAAACCCTGGTGTATACCACACAACTGGTTAAAACCCTGGTGTATGCCATACAACTGGTTCAAACCCTGGTGTACGCCATACAACTGGTTAAACCCTGTGTATGCCATACAACTGGTTAAACCCTGTGTATGCCATACAACTGGTTAAGCCCTGGTGTATGTCATACAACTGGTTAAACCCTGGTGTATGCCATACAACTGGTTAAACCCTGGTGTATGCCATTTAACCAGTTAAAACCCTGGTGTACGCCATACAACTGGTTAAACCCTGGTGTATGCCATACAACTGGTTAAACCCTGGTGTATGCCATACAACTGGTTAAACCCTGGTGTATGCCATACAACCAGTTAAAACCCTGGTGTATGCCATACAACTGGTTAAAACCCTGGTGTATACCATACAACTGGTTAAACCCTGGTGTATGTCATACAACTGGTTAAACCCTGGTGTATGCCATACAACTGGTTAAACCCTGGTGTATGCCATACAACCAGTTAAAACCCTGGTGTACGCCATACAACTGGTTAAACCCTGGTGTATGCCATACAACTGGTTAAAACCCTGGTGTATACCATACAACTGGTTAAACCCTGGTGTATGCCATACAACTGGTTAAACCCTGGTGTATGCCATACAACCAGTTAAAACCCTGGTGTATGCCATACAACTGGTTAAACCCTGGTGCATGCCATACAATGGTTTAAAGTAGTGTTGAGCTCATATATTACCTTCGTGGACTTTTACACGCTGGAGTCCGAAAGGCCTATCCAATGAAGTATGAAGTCATATGTCACCATATGAGGAGCGGTTGCTTCTTATATCAGGGTTATTTACCTACTGTTTGTAAACTACACAGACTTTGCCATTAGTAACCAAGTGCAGCTCATACATATACACTGTGGCTTTACAAATAGGAAATGACATCCTTTAAAACCATGGCAACAAGCTCAGATGGTAATACCCTGGCAACAAGCTCAGACGTTAATACCCTGGCAACAAGCTCAGACCTTAATACCTTGATAACAAGATCAGATGGTAGTACATATGTATGAGGATTTCATAAAATATCAGTTGTTAGTAAAGCACGTATCAAGACACATATTTGGTGCTAGTAAATTATTGCGAATATTGGACTGGGGTCACTTGCAGGAATGGTACCATCAAAGCTGGGATCACCCTATACAGTGAAACCTGCTTTGAAAGAAAACCTCAGAGTGGGAGTCCTTAACGCAATATTCACCTCCTTTTCACATGTTTCTCTTGTAAATTCCTCCAATATACTCTACAAAGTCTCATTCAACAGAGATGCTTTGCCACCAGTTGTGGTGAGTAACATGGGTTGGTCTCACTTGCCTTGACGCAATAAGACTGATGAAGCCGTGGTTATGTCTGTACCCATGTACTTATAAGGTGTCAACATTGCCCAATCAGAATCTCCAAGAGTTTCACTGAACACACTGGAACTCTTGGTCAGTTAAAAAGAACCAAAATTCTCTGTACAACCCTGAACCTATCAATAACCAATTGTACATCGGGACACCATTATCCCTGCTATCACATGTCGATTTGTTGCTAAAAATGGAAAATATGTCATGATTGATCAATGCCAGGTTAAAACAACGGCATATGTCATACAACTGGTCCAAACACTTTGTATGCAACAGAACTGGTTAATATTCTGGTGTACACGATATAACTGGTTAAAATGCTGCAGTACACCAACATGGTGTACACCAACATGATGTACACCAACCAGTTAGAACGCTGCAGTGCATCAGCAACTGGTTAAAACTCTGGTGGCATTTTTATAGATGGGTAAAATTTTAAATGGGTAAGATACCACATCAGTGTTGAATGATGCACAAAAGTTCGTTTGTAGTTGAGCATTGGAAACAAGCCATATCAGCTGATAGTTCATGAATTGAGCAGTGCATGTTTCCTGTAAGAGTAGGCTCATTGTTCATGAATTGAGCAGTGCATGTTTCCTGTAAGAGTAGGCTCATTGTTCATGAATTGAGCAGTGCATGTTTCCTGTAAGAGTAAGCTCATTGTTCATGAATTGAGCAGTGCATGTTTCCTGTAAGAGTAAGCTCACTGTTCATGAATTGAGCAGTGCATGTTTCCTGTAAGAGTAGGCTCATTGTTCATGAATTGAGCAGTGCATGTTTCCTGTAAGAGTAGGCTCATTGTTCATGAATTGAGCAGTGCATGTTTCCTGTAAGAGTAAGCTCATTGTTCATGAATTGAGCAGTGCATGTTTCCTGTAAGAGTAAGCTCATTGTTCATGAATTGAGCAGTGCATGTTTCCTGTAAGAGTAAGCTCATTGTTCATGAATTGAGCAGTGCATGTTTCCTGTAAGAGTAAGCTCATTGTTCATGAATTGAGCAGTGCATGTTTCCTGTAAGAGTAGGCTCATTGTTCATGAATTGAGCAGTGCATGTTTCCTGTAAGAGTAAGCTCATTGTTCATGAATTGAGCAGTGCATGTTTCCTGTAAGAGTAAGCTCATTGTTCATGAATTGAGCAGTGCATGTTTCCTGTAAGAGTAGGCTCATTGTTCATGAATTGAGCAGTGCATGTTTCCTGTAAGAGTAAGCTATCAAGTCTCAGTGCCTTTCACATAGCATCATACTTTGTGACCCACCCACCATTTACAGACATGCAGTGAAAATCTTAAAATTTCATTCCAATGAATGGCAATGTAGCGAATATGACCAAATATGCTGCGTCTTGACAGAGCCCCATAGAGCAGCGTGTCACAGACATAACACACAAAGCCCACAGCCCCACAGAGCAGCGTGTCACAGACATAACGCACAAAGCCCGCAGCAAAAGTGTCCCAACAGGTGGTCTTCCAGACACACACAAGACAGCAGACTGCCATTGCTCACCTGGCTTGTTGCTGGTAGATGTGGTATGTAGCCCGAACCAGCAACCGCTCTACATTGGCCAGGGCTGTCATGAACTGTGGGCGGGTGACTGGAGAGCTTGCAGGACTACTGCTGCCCTCTATGTGATACCATCCACCTTCAGTCATATTGACTTTGGCTACGTTCTCTGTAAGTTCTCTGTAATAACGTCCACTGTAGCCAAGGTGTATGTCTCCACTCTGAAAAGATAAGATAAATTAGATAAGATAGAGATAAACTTTATTGAAGCCTCCCCCTATGTGGGGAGGGGGGGAATTAGGACCGACCTCATTCAGTTTGAAGGTCAAGGTCATAGCCATGGCCATTCGAATTTCAAAAAGTTATCAACAGATTTAAGCAATGTTAAATTTGTAGCATAGCTCTATTCTAGGCCTAGCTATGCGGATTTACATATGACCTTAAAAGGTCAAAGGTCAATGTTATTTCACAATCTGAAGATTTTCAACCTTACATAACTTGCTCAACTTACATCACTACTCATCCAATTTACACCATATAGGGCTCAAAATATAAAAATTTTAAAGGTGCAAATTTTTTTTGTACAAATTTGACCTTTAAAACTTATAGGTCGAGGTTGTCCGCCATCTTGAAATATTCAACTGGTCATAACTTCGTTAATTTTCATCCAATTTTGATCTGGTTGGGCTCAATGTGTAGGGAATGCAATAGTGTACACATCTATAATTGACACAAGACCTTTCAAGGTCAAGGTCACTGACCCTCAAAAACCTTCATTTTGCCATAACTTGATAAATTTTTATCAGATTTTGTTCAAGTTGGGCTCAAAATGTATGAAATGTATTGCTGCTCAATTTTGAAATTTACATGTGACCTCTAAAGGTAAAGGTCATTTGATGTTTGGAAATTTTCATCGCGCCATAATGTGGTCAGTTTGAATACAATTATAATCATGTTCATACTCACATTGAAGCTACTGTAACACTGCATAATCTTGTAATTTACATGTGACCTCTAAAGGTCAAAGGTCAAGGTATATAAGGTGAGATGGTTATAATGGTAGTGTGGGCAGGGGGAGGCTTCCTCTCAGTGATCGCATGTGATCAGAGATAGCTAGCTTCTGTTAGTTTTACAAACATGAAAATGCGAGCTGAAACAAGCTCTTCTCATAGACCACAGTAAAAGTAGAAACAATGAAAGTTAAACAATAGTTAATAAAGGAATAAGGTACAGAAGCATTAAACAGATGGACATGTGAAGCCATATTAAAATTGTTATGTGACATTACAGTACTAAGGTTAAAAGGCCCATAAATTAATTGAATATCACCTAACTCCATATTGATACAGATGTAATCATGATTAAGGTGTGACTTTGTTGAAAAATTTGCAGGGTGCACAGATACAATTACGTCCATTCCAATTTTTCATAGCTTTCCTTACATTATCAGTTCTTAAATCTCTTTCACATTGGGTGACAGACTGTTCCAGAATTTTGGCTTCTGATATGAAACAGCACTCACACCATGTCTAGTGGTATTGCAAGTGGGGACTAGTCGGCTACCATTACGAAGATTGTAAATTGTTTATTCAAAGTAAATATTATTTACACTATATTAATATAGATCTGGGGACAGCTCATGAGATCATCCAATACAGACCAGGGGACAGCTCATGAGATCATACAATACAGACATGAGGACAGCTCATAAGATCATACAATGCAGACCTGGGGACAGCTCATCAGATCTTACAATATAGGTGCATGGTCAGCACAAGATCCTACATTTTAGGCCTGTGGACTGTCTTATACAGAACAGGCCTCTTGACGGCTCATAAGATCATACATAATAGGCCTGGGAAAAGCTCATATCATACAATATAGGCCTGTGGAGAGTTCATGAGGTCACACAGTATAGGCCTGCGGAGAGCTCATGAGGTCATACAATATAGGCCTGCGGAGAGTTCATGTGGTCACACAGTATAGGCCTGGTGAGAGCTCATGAGGTCATACAATATAGGCCTGCGGAGAGTTCATGAGGTCACACAGTATAGGCCTGGTGAGAGCTCATGAGGTCATACAATATAGGCCTGCGGAGAGTTCATGAGGTCACACAGTATAGGCCTGGTGAGAGCTCATGAGGTCATACAATATAGGCCTGCGGAGAGTTCATGAGGTCACACAGTATAGGCCTGTGGAGAGCTCATGAGGTCATACAATATGGGCCTGGGGAGAGCTCATGAGATCACACAATATAGGCCTGCGGAGAGCTCATGAGGTCATATAATATAGGCCTGGGGAGAGCTCATGAGGTCACACAATATAGGCCTGGGGGCAGCTTATATCAGCATACAATATATGCCTGGGAACATCTTACAAGATCAGTGGATAACAAGATGCTGCAGAGTCACCATGATAGAAGAAATCTTGCATGTTGTTGCACCCTAGTCATTGATTGTTTTATTCCAAAGGAACATGCCCAAAGGTATCTATTATGGAGATATCCACAACTTGACAGATGTACACAGGAGCCTTCCTACTGACATTGTGTACAAAACAGGGTGTGGTGCATTAAGGCCCGGTCACTTTACCTGCAGAACCAGGTCTGTGTTGGCAATGTAGGCATCCCTGATAAAGAGCGAGGTATTGAGTGTGTAGTATATGACGTACTCCAGCTCTCCGCCGTACGCCAGCAGCTGAAACACAAAGTGACAGCTTCAAATCAAAGTACAAAACGTCCATGAAACATTACACTTATCAATGGTAACAACAAAAACAATTTAATCATATTTTTGGTTATAGATCTTGATAACAATGTTTAAACTTCTGTTTCCAGATATTCATTATGATGTTTTCACTTTTTGTTGCAAGATCTCTGTGATGATAAAGTATGTTTTATCAGCAACTCTTACACACTGTCAATGCTAACTATTACTACCAGTTTGGTCGTCTTTCCAATTTATAGGAGAACTAATTATTTTTACAGTTCAGTATCAGCATTCAGTTTAATTTTACCTTTCTACAATAACATGTGGCAGGTCTCATCAAAAGATGCAACCTGCATAGGACTCACATCATTACCACAGGACTCCCACCATTACCATAGGACTCGCACCATTGTCATAGAACTCGCACCATTATCACAAGACTCCCACTATCGCCATAGGACTCCCACCATCACCAAAGGACTCCCACCATCACCATAGGACTCCCACCATCACCATAGGACTCCCACCATCACCATAGGACCCCCACCATCGCCATACGACTCTCACCATAGGACTCCCACCATCACCATAGGACCCCCACCATCGCCATAGGACTCCCACCATCACCATAGGACCCCCACAATTGCCATAGGACTCCCACCATCATCACAGGACCCCCACCATCGCCATAGGACTCCCACCATCACCATAGGACTCCCACCATCACCATAGGACCCCCACCATCACCTTAGGACTCCCACCATCACCTTAGGACTCCCACCATCACCATAGGACTCCCACCATCACCATAGGACTCCCACCATCACCATAGGACCCCCACCATCACCATAGGACCCCCACCATCGCCATAGGACCCCCACCATCACCATAGGACCCCCACCATCACCATAGGACTCCCACCATCACCAAAGGACCCCAACCATCACCATAGGACCCCCACCATCACCATAGGACCCCCACCATTGCCATAGGACTCCCACCATCACCATAGGACCCCCACCATCACCATAGGACTGCAGTAGGGGCTGGCGCTATGGAATATCCTGGTATGTAACTGATGCCCAGGGCAACACCCTGTGATAATCATGTGCTGCCCACATTTGATTTTGTTGGGATGATAGCAGCATGTAAACATATAAAATCCAATTCAAAGTGTTTAAAGAGTAGCATTAAACATTGACATATCCTCCAGGTATAACCCTTTAAGGTCCACAACAGACCTACTGCCATAGGGTTGCTAACTGTATTCAAATATAAAGTATACTGCTTAAGACATGGCAGTACTAGTTGTATCACTCACCTGGTGTATAGTGGGGGCAACAGTCCAGCACCCCACCTCACTCCCTGGGTTCCCATGATGCACCAACATAGGGCCTGCGCCAACATTGGGCCTGCATCAACACAGGGCCTGCACCAACATTGGGCCTGCACCAACATAGGGCCTGCTAGTATGGCTTGTTGGCAAAACTGCTTGCTAACAGATCAATCTCAGTGTTTTCTCAACAAGTAGAGTAGATGAAACTACTGGTCTGCTTTGGGGGCAATTCACCCCAGTGCTGCCGTGAGATTTGCCAGTAAGGCACTCTGTTGGACTCACCTGGTTGCCTAGGAATTGCTGTAGGGCCTGCCAGTAAAGCACTCTGTTTGACTCACCTGGTTGCCTAGGAACTGCCGTGGGGCTTGCCAGTAAAGCACTCTGTTTGACTCACCTGGTTGCCTAGGAATTGCCGTAGGGCCTGCCAGTAAAGCACTCTGTTTGACTCACCTGGTTGCCTAGGAACTGCCGTGGGGTTTGCCAGTAAAGCACTCTGTTTGACTCACCTGGTTGCCTAGGAACTGCCATGGGGCCTGCCAGTAAAGCACTCTGTTTGACTCACCTGGTTGCCTAGGAACTGCCGTGGGGCCTGCCAGTAAAGCACTCTGTCCAGGGAGCTGGTGTCACTCATGTTGATGGTCAAGTAACCATTGGCCCTCGTTGGCTTGGTGACCCCTGTGCC
Organism: Hermodice carunculata; assembly: GCA_964020975.1. Taxonomy (NCBI): domain Eukaryota; kingdom Metazoa; phylum Annelida; class Polychaeta; order Eunicida; family Amphinomidae; genus Hermodice; species Hermodice carunculata. Next base: position 1,196,368 of record OZ026630.1, read on the forward strand.
ACCCATGTCACTGATCTGCCAGCCCTCCAAACTCATCAACTACACATTGGGAAAAAAAGAGGATTGTGACAGTCCTGTGCTCAGCTGATATTGAAAAAAGGACTTTGACAGTCCTGTGCTCAACGGACATTACATGCACAGACTGAAATGGTCTGGTGAACTTCAGAATGATATTAAGGTCACCTTTGTTTGAGACCATCATCACTGTTGATAGTATTAACATATTCCCTTAGCAAGTTTTCTGAATTTTGACAATTTGTTAAAAATCAGCAAATGACAGCAGCACCATGCAGTGAACACATTTGGTGGAGATCAAGTCTATGTACATTCCCAATCAGTCTGAATAAGATCCAATTTACAGTTAGGGAGGAGAAGTCAAGAAAAGTGAAAACATATAAAAATCTTTAAAAAGCAAAAAACTAAAAACAACAAAAAAAAAAAACGACCCCCCCCCAAAAAAATTGCAGTGCCACCTGTTTAATAATTAAGATCTGGAGGTCCCAAGAAATGTCAGTGTGCAATTTTGAAGCAACTGGCTTGACTGTTTTGGAGAAAAAGATTTTTTAAGATTACGGTTGAAAATAATGCAAACACATAAATTTGTGAAAATAAACAAAAAAATGCAGTGCCTTCTGTTGAGCAAATACCTAAGGTCCAAATTAGCTAGTAAAGTTGGTAGCTGCTAAAGCACCAGGGTCATTTCCCGGTCCACCTTGCGGCAGGTTTGGTGGTTTCAATATTGTAGCCATATTGCGCCATAGTTAAATTACAGGGAAATGACATCGCAAAGTTGAGCATTATTTTCCAAAGTACGACGGAAGTATTTACAAGCTATAATGACAGTCTACAATTGCAAAGTTCCTGAGTGTAAGCCAGACACAAGAAAACTGGGTAAATTGGATAAATACCCCTGTATGCCAGGGGGTAGCTTTCCACGGTTTTCCTTCAAAGAAACACAGAAAGGAAGGGAGTGGTTGAATATGGTGAAAAGACCGGAAGATTATGAACCAGCAGGCAAATTTGGCATTATTTATTCAAGACATTTTGTTGGGGGTAAAGGTCCGACACCAGAACACCCAGTGCACACGTTATTTCTGTATAACAACAGGATGATTGCACAAAAATGCCGACAAACCGATTGCAGAACCGTGTGAGATGGCCAAGGATTGAGTGACCTACCCAGCAACAGAGAAAGGCTGGTTGCCAAGCAGAGAGCGGGGATACGATCACTGCGTTGCAGTGGTAGCTCACAGTACTAGCTAATTTGGACCAAAGCTACTAAGGACTAGTGGTCCCCAGAAGTGTTTCATGGTAATTTTGAAGCAATTGACAGAGCAGTTCCTGAAAAGATTTTTAAAGCTTTACAACGAGAGAGAGAGAGAGAGAGAGAGAGAGAGAGAGAGAGAGAGAGAGAGAGAGAGAGAGAGAGAGAGAGAGAGAGAGAGAGAGAGAGAGAGAGAGAGAGAGAGAGAGAGAGAGAGAGAGAGAGAGAGAGAGAGAGAGAGAGAGAGAGAGAGAGAGAGAGAGAGAGAGAGAGAGAGAGAGAGAGAGAGAGAGACTCATTCCCTTACATACGTGTGTACTCTGCCAATCATAGATGTACATATTTTTCTAGTTGTGTATGTTAATCCTATATTGGTCAATCAATGACATGTTCTAGTTGACTATGCCAATCAAGGGCATGATCAAGGTCCCCTATCAGAACAATGGTTGACGAGTCCACGTGCCTATACCCACATGTTTTACCATGTGGTATACATCCCATTTGTACAAATCTGGTCAAAATCCCTGGTCTGGGCATTCCAACAAATGTTTCTCAACAGTTTCAAAGTAATTGCCCAAGTGATTTTAAAAGACCCTGTCCCAAAACCCCCTTCAGAATCCAAAAATTATTGGACCATAATTGTTCAACAAACTTGGTAGTATAAAGACCCACCCCAGGTACATCCCCTCCAAATTTGAAGTGGATCTGGTTTGGGACAAAACATCACATACATTCATGTACACTCACATCCCAATAGTAAACATGCTAGCATGTACACTCATACCCCGAAAGTAACCATGCTAGCATGTATATTCACACCCCTATAATAACCAACCTAGCATGTACGTACACACCCTTCTAGTAACCATGCTAGCATGTGCACTCACACCCCTATAGTAACCATGCTAGCACATACACTCACACCCCTATAGTAACCATGCTGCATGTACACACACCCCTACAGTAGCCATCCTAGCATGTACACTCACACCCCTATAGTAACCATGCTAGCATGTACACACATCTTTATAGTAACCAACCTAGCATGTACACTTACACCCCTATAATAACCATGCTAGCATGTACACACACCCAAAGTAACCATGCTAGCATGTACACTCACACCCCTATAGTAGCCATGCTAGCATGCACACTGACACCCTAGAGCAACCATGCTAGCATGTAGAGTCATACTCCAATAGTAACCATGCTAACATGTACTCTTTCTGATCATGAACTTATTCTAAAAAATTGTTAAAATCATCAAATTAAAACACAATCAGAGATTGCTAGATCACTGCCCCCCCCCCCCCGTGACCTTGGGATTTGGCTGAAGGTGATCCACCTTCAAACTTGTCTCAGACCTTATGTGAGATTAAAACCATGTGCAATAAGAAAGGTCTATGTTAAAAACTTTTCAACTTATCGTGTGAAAAACAAATTCACAAAAATGGCTCTGTGTCCCTGCAAATTTGGTCAAGGCCACCCCCTTTCAACTTATCCAAGACCTTATGCTGGATTATAAACATGTACATTAAGACAAGCCTGTGCAAAAAACTTTTCAAGTTATCGTGTGAAAACAAAATTCACTCAAATGGCTCTGTGTCCTTGGGAATTGGGTCAAGGTCACCTATCTTCGAACTCACATGAGCCCTTATGTAGGACTCTCATAACATAAAAATTGATAAGCCTATGTCAAAAACTTTTCAAGTTATCCTGTGAAAACCAAATTCACTAAAATGGCTCTGTGACTTTGGGAATTGGGTCATCTCACCAATCTTCGACCTTCAATTATCAAGCGGAAACCAAGTTCACTAATAGGACTCTACATGGTGAACTTGGGAATTTGGTTAAGGTCATCCATCTTTTAAGCTGACCAAGCCCTACTTGAGGACTATACCATGTGCAATAGTGAAGTCATAACTTAAATTCTGAGTTACCATGCAGAAACCAGGTTTAATGAAGTTGCCTTGTGACCTTTGAATTTAGATCAAGGTCTCCCATCTTCGAACTTGACCCAGCCCTGGATAAGGACTATAATTCAGTGCAATATACAGGTCCTACCATAAAAAATTTTCTAGTTATCATGTGGAAACCAAAACTTACAATGGTATGTCCATGACCTTGGAAAAAGGGGGCAAGGTCAACCACCTTCATACTTCACCTAACCCTTATATAGGTGTATATACCTGGGCACTATACAAGTCCTATCTCAAAAACTTCTTGAGTTATGGTGTGGAAACCACAGTCTCTCTACCAACTGACCGACATGAGCAAAGTTATATGCCCCACCTTTTTTGAAATGGTGGGCCTAAAAACACACACATCAAATTAATCAAGAAAAGAAAAAAAAAGGAGTGCTACCTGTTGAATCAATTCATATCTAAGGGCATCCAGCCAAGTCTCTGTGAAACTTCAAAGTATTTAGCTCAGCAGTTTTCAGAGGAACTTTTTGAATATTTTGTCCAAAAAATTAAGCCCAATAATAATCATTGAAAAAAACCCATATCACTTGGGCATGATCATTTGAAAACAGTTGGTAGAGACTCAACTAAAATAGATTCCACCAAGCTGGAAGTGGATCTGGCCAAAAATTTTGGAGTAGAAGTGGAAAACATGAATTGTGAACACACATGCCAGACAGACAGACTACTGAGAAATGAGGACTGACAAGGCTATTACAAAACAGGGGAGTTCCTTTCATTAGAACTCACTTTAATCTATGGAGCATTGGCATCACCTAATTAATGTATAGATCTATGTTTAATGCACCAACAAACAGTTAATGAAAACCTGATTTGGGTAATTCTGTCTACATTATGGGTTTTGTCCCAGGGCGTGGACCCATCCATGCATAGATAGGACCCTTTTCACTGAGTGGCTGCATTTTAAGAAAACTTAAGGTTGGGTCGGCGATTGACAGAGAGTAATTAGCCAAGTGTAATCGTAACAGTGACAGTACATAAAAACCGCCTGGTCAGTGCCCTCAGGCCAGCTTAGAGTGGACGACATTTCCACAGTACAGGCTAATAGATGTGCCCCCTGGCAAGCCTATAACGCTCTTTGGCGGTAACAACAGCTAGTCATACAAGCAGCAAACACCTATCTGGCATCAGACGACTTGCCATACAAAGGAGCTTCTTACGTAAATGATGGCAGGTCTTTCCTATATACACATAATAGGGAACGTTTATACACTTTGCCCGTCTTCTGTAATAGATGTTGGCAAGTGTTGCCCTCACTAGTGATGTGATTACACTCATTAAGTCAAAGACCCTGCAAGTATGGGGCACCCTCCCATATACATATGGCAACAATACACAAGTATGGGGTACCCGCCCATATACACGTGGCAACAATGCACATATAATTATGATGCCATGCTTTCTCCTACTTGTACCCTTGATCACCAGCAATCCCTCCTATCATTTGTACATTCACCCATGCTCCCCCCCCCCCACCCTTCCAACTTTCCCTTAGTTGTCTTTCTGTTTAGTCGAATGATTGGAAACAATTCTCTGTGACACTGTAGCCATGGCTCAATGGCACCAGGTGTGAGGCAACACAATGCTACTTTGATCTCGCTATCAAGAAATTGAAAAATAGCCTACAAGGTGTGAGAAGGTGAGACGGAAATGCTGACCTTGACTGTGACCTCCTGTGTCATCGTATACCTTCTGGCTCCCAGACAATGGACATCGCTGGCAGTGGCAATAAATTAAAAAGTACACAGCACTTGTTGTCTGTGTATTGTGATAAATTTGTTTTTTACTGGAATGAGTTAGTGTCAAGCCCTCAAATTGTATGGAGGTTGCAATCAAATGAAACATTTTGCAGTCAAATGACGAGACCAGATGTTGCAGGGCAGCACAACAATGCTCATGAATGCTCAACAATGCTCATGAATGCTCAATAATGCTTATGAATGCTCAACAATGCTCATGAATGCTCAATAATGCTTATGAATGCTCACCACTTTCACCACCAAAAATATTTTCCATTTTCAGAACAAGCAAATTGACATCAAGACTCAATGCCATTTGGATCAGAAAGCCATTTACGGCAATTTTCTTGGTGAGACCAGCTGATATTGATAGAAGTTTTCCCCCATTACTGAATAGCAAAAAAAGGCGCAGTCAACTTACTGGTGCTTATAGGTTACAGGTGGTCAAAGTAATCTTTTGTGTTGGTCACACAGGAATTTGTATGCAGTAAAAATCAAGAATTCTGATATATGCACAATTTGAGAATTGTCTGCAGGCTTATTCTGCAACCTGGTCAAACTACAGCCCAGACTAAGTTCTGTTTAACTGTCTTGTTATTGTGATATGGTTTCACTAAATGAGATCCCATATTCTTACTTGGAAAGTGTCTGCTGAAGTGGCCCTGACAACCGAGCAAATGATTAGACACAAGCATTTTGAACAAAAGGCCCAATTTCTACATCAGACTACATCTGACTGTCTGGACAGCTTAAAATAATGTGCCAATGAAATCTCAGACATGATAGCACTATCTCCCTCGGGCCAAAAAGGACTCAGGAATTTAAAGCTTTTTCTTTCAGAGCATAATTTATTAATGAGAAGAGAACTCAAGAAGCTGCCATTTGATGCCACACTAGACCATTATGTTACAAATATCACGGTATCATAAAATGTGCCAATTGTGGAGACTGCATTGTGAGCCTGTCAGGAGGTGCTGTCTGTGTGACATCACAGACACAGTGTCATGTGACAGCTAATGGTGCCCATGTACTGTGCCATTACCCCCACAATGCCCTGCATAAAACCCCCAAAACCAGAATTACCTTTGTGTGAAGTCAAGAACTATAAACAGACACATGTCACTGGCTGCTGGCAATGAATGGATTCATTTTCAAGGTCACAAATTTCCAGGATTTTAAATACATTTTATAGTTTTTGCAAATTAGCTGATCTGGACTCATGACCCAATCTCTATGTTAAAATATTTTACATGTTTTATTTTCATGTTTTGTTTAATAAACAAAGTTTAACGGACCAAACTGTGATGAAATAAATTCTGAGTAAGTACCATCAAAGGTTAGTGCTCATTATATAAAACTCTGTATATTTCATTCAATGCAGAAAGTTAGGTTATAATGATGATGATGATAATAATTAATTGAACACCCTATTGGGGAAGATAAAATACACATTCACAGCAACCAAATATAAGAATAACATCACAAATACATTAAATCATGTAGCAAAAGATACACATTGTTCTGCATACAAGCAAATGTAAACTCAAATAACCCACATGTAAGATGATGAAATAATGACATGTTAAAAAAATTAACCCCTGAGTTCCAGGTAGACATGAAAGCAGTGAGAGCGCAGCCTCCGCGTGGAGCAGGTCAATCCGGAACCCACGGTAAGCCGGCCCACAGGGCAACCTTCCCATACTGAGGAAACTCAAGCACGGAGATAATGTCAGAGGAAAGGTATTATATATACGGAGCTATGGTCGGGCAGGGTGACTCCTGGCCTGGGTGGGTCAACCTGAGGACAGTGGCTGGCCCAAAGTAATTCCCTTCTGTCACATTATGTAGACATGTACCACCAAACGCCATCTTGGCTCATGAACAAAGTTTACCTTAACAGGAACCATGTGCATGGACTTCTTAAAACTGAAGGCAATACGCCAAGTATTAGCATAAGGGTTATATTTTAGGCCATGTAAGTTAAACTGTGAGTTTCTCAGGCAGGTTTTGAATTAAACTGGTCAGGGAAGGCAAAATTCTATATTACTTTTTGGCTGATACTTGTCAGAAAACTAGGACCAAAATTACCAAAAATGAGGCCAAAATTTCACAAAAATAACAACTTCTTCCTTGAAGAAATAGAGAGGGATGCAGCAGGGTCCTGAGGCTGAGGCAAGGGATATGCAGGACACTAGGGTCCTGAGGCTGACGTACGGGATACACAGGACACTAGGGTCCCGAGGTTGGGTAGGGGATACACAGGACACTAGGGTCCTGAGGCTGAGGTAGGGGATACACAGGACGCTAGGGTCCTGAGGCTGAGGCAAGGGATATGCAGGACACCAGGGTCCCGAGGCTGAGGTAGGGGATACACAGGACACTAGGGTCCCGAGGTTGAGGTAGGGGATACACAGGACACTAGGGTCCTGAGGCTGAAGTAGGGGATACACAGGACACTAGGGTCCTGAGGCTGAGGCAAGGGATATGCAGGACACCAGGGTCCCGAGGCTGACGTACGGGATACACAGGACACTAGGGTCCCGAGGCTGAGGTAGGGGATACACAGGACACTAGGGTCCTGAGGCTGAGGTTGGGGATACACAGGACACTAGGGCCCTGAGGCTGAGGTAGGGGAAACACAGGACACTAGGGTCCTGAGGCTGAAAGCAGGGGATATACAGGACACTAGGGTCCTGAGGCTGAGGTAGGGGATACACAGGACACTAGGGTCCTGAGGCTGAGGTAGGGGATACACAGGACACTAGGGTCCTGAGGCTGAAAGCAGGGGATATACAGGACACTAGGGTCCTGAGGCTGAAAGCAGGGCATATACAGGACACTAAGGTCCTGAGGCTGAGGTAGGGGATACACAGGACGCTAGGGTCCTGAGGCTGAGGTAGGGGATACACAGGACACTAGGGCCCTGAGGCTGAGGTAGGGGATACACAGGACACTAGGGCCCTGGAGCTGAGGTAGGGGATATGCAGGACACCAGGGTCCCGAGGCTGAGGTAGGGGATACACAGGACACTAGGGTCCTGAGGCTGAAGTAGGGGATACACAGGACACTAGGGTCCTGAGGCTGAGGCAAGGGATATGCAGGACACCAGGGTCCCGAGGCTGACGTACGGGATACACAGGACACTAGGGTCCCGAGGTTGAGGTAGGGGATACACAGGACACTAGGGTCCTGAGGCTGAGGTAGGGGATACACAGGACACTAGGGCCCTGAGGCTGAGGTAGGGGAAACACAGGACACTAGGGTCCTGAGGCTGAAAGCAGGGGATATACAGGACACTAGGGTCCTGAGGCTGAGGTAGGGGATACACAGGACACTAGGGTCCTGAGGCTGAGGTAGGGGATACACAGGACACTAGGGTCCTGAGGCTGAAAGCAGGGGATATACAGGACACTAGGGTCCTGAGGCTGAAAGCAGGGCATATACAGGACACTAAGGTCCTGAGGCTGAGGTAGGGGATACACAGGACGCTAGGGTCCTGAGGCTGAGGTAGGGGATACACAGAACACTAGGGTCCTGAGGCTGAGGTAGGGGATACACAGGACACTAGGGCCCTGAGGCTGAGGTAGGGGATACACAGGACACTAGGGCCCTGGAGCTGAGGTAGGGGATACACAGGACACTAGGGTCCTGAGGCTGAGGCAGGGGATACACAGGACATTATTGGTCTTCTGCCTTGTCAGGAACAAAACACTCAGCCCAATAACATGAAACAGAAAAGGCCAAATTATAAATATTAGGTTAGAATCTTCAGAGGGGGCCTAGACTCATTTCAGCACTAGCTTTTAAATGAGTTCTCTTTTTAAGAGCACCCAGTTGTGCACAATATCCTATAAAAATATTTGTTGACAGCTATAATAGATCAGGTGTCACAAACAATCAACAATGATATCAAACATACACTTGCACTTATCAATGTATGACCAATAATATTACATCACGCACTATTGAATTTATAGTCCAAAACGTTTTATGCCAATATTACAACGCAGACGAAAAATGAAGTCTACACTACCAACTAGCTATTGGTAGTGTCCATTAGAAATTCAAAATTTATAATATGAGACTTTTGAAAATTATCTGGTATCCCTAGAATCATATCTGTCAAAATTTTGAAAATTGTATGCAGGAGATTGCTTGCAAGGCGACCTTTAAAGCACCAACATCTCAAAACAACAATTGAAACTGATGCAGCCAGCATCCATCAGCAGAGTTGTCAGCAATGAAAATGCTCCTGTGAAAAATGAGCTGAAGCTTGAAGTGATTCTCATTGACCCAAGCGGGCTTTTGGGGATTCATGTTTTTTAATTCGCAGAAACCACTAAAAAAAAAACCTGATCAAGGGAGATATCCAAAATTGAGAAACTACAACAAACTCCACAAGGCTGCAGCCAGTCAAATGAATAAAACAAGAGGCTCAAGTGCCTGGTGCTTTGCTGACATATATAGGGATAAATAATAGAATAATGGGTGAATAAGGAGACTGGGAGAGATGTTTTTAAATGACTTACTCAGTAAATTTATAAGGGAAGGTGTGGAGAAAGATAAATATAGATCAACTTAATGATCTACTTCCACTGTAATGACTTTGAAAGTGTAGGTTATCACTTAAATGAAATGTAGAACTTTGCCACTTGGGTCGTGACCAAATGTTTGTTTTGTATTTGAATCTGACAAATGATAGGTTAAGTTGTGACTTCTTGTTAGTTGGACATGTGGCTTCCATACGACTATTAGGTGGTGCCACCAGTATCATCCTTGATTGATATTTTGGCCTCCCCTGAATCCAACCAAATTTCATCAAGAGCCATCAAAAATTACAGATGTTAGAACATTGAGAAGATTTTCACATTTTGATTCCTATATTACATAATATTGTGAGTGGCGCCACCAATATTATACTCGACTTTATTTTTTTTTTTTTTTGTTACATGCTTTTAGTTCTGAAAGTTATATGTGTTTGCATCGAAAATTGTGGGAGTTTACAACATATTTTCCTGTTTATGTGTTGCCTGCTGACCTTGAAAAATATGTCAAGGTCATTCATATTATAAAAAAATTATGAGTCTTGACCCAAGGTATCTTTCCTGTAAATTTTGTAATGTAAAAATTGGGCATTGTGAAAATAATGAATTTAGTGTTTTTACTATCTATTTGGCAAATTCTCCATAAAATACAACAGGCGGCACCACCAGTATTTCACACACAATAGGGACTTGTCTCTGTAATAAACGTGTAATGTTTTTTTTGTATCATAACCGCAATTAAATGTACAAGGCCCACCACTATCTCCTCACCTCTATCAACTTGACAGTCCCGGTGACCTTGAACAAATACACCAAGGTCATCCCTAATATGTAACATTCTAGTTTTAGCCATCATACATATATCCTATAAATTTGATAAGACTAGCTGCATCCTTTGCTGAAACAATGAATTTCTATAAGTTTGAACACATTTTGACAAACAATTTTTGTACAACTATAGGTGGTGTCAACCTTGATGGAGATTTTGACACCCCCCCATAATCCCACCACATTTCATTAGGAGCCACCCAAAAATTAAAGATGCTAGAGCATTCACAAGATTTTCAAATTTCCCACCCATATATTACATAATACTGTAGATGGTGCCTCCTATGTTGAGCTTGACCTAGATTTTCATACACCCCGTAAGTCCTGGAAGTTATACTGGGTTTACTTGAAAACTGTGGACAGTATTGTGCTAACGAGCCAAAGTTTCCAGACATACGGATGGACGCACTGACAGCCATAAGCGGTTGCATCAGCTCTGCAACCTTAGGTCAGCAGAAGTAAAAATGCTACGCCACTGCAAAAAATAACTTTCTATGATTCCTTGACAATACACTGGCACATTAAATCAACAAGGCATCAGCAAAATATAGCTCACTTCCACTGTATCTATTTGTGAAGATTACTGGGTTTCAGCGTCTCACTTACCGGAGTTCTCCTCCAGGTGGAGCTCTTGCATGTCCGTGTCCGTGTGAAGCAGAAGCAGGGAGTACAGCCCTGAGGATTGCTGGCCTGGAGGTTATAGTACTCAGACTGACACTGGTCACAGTGTGCTCCATACACCTGGGCCTGCAACACAAGGTTAACCCTTAAAGTGCTAATCACTGCTATGGTCATTTTCTCACAATTGTTAAACACAGAATGGTTAAAATATTCAAATTCCCCATGAAGATACCTTTTATTCAAATACCAGCAAGCCTAGTCTAAAGCAAAAAGTAGTCTTAGTCAACAGCTCTCCTGGGGCACTTTGCGCGCATTGCACGCAAAGTGCCCCAGGAGAGCTGTTGACTCAGTCTTAAATCAGCGCTTTAAGGCTTAACATTATCACTATTCCCCTCAACCTGATCTTTTTCTCTGGACCTTTTCTCTCAAGTAAACAGCTGACCTTCTTCTGGTCAAAAGTCTCACAAGTAGGTCGGGTGAGTAGTGACAATATATGAAACTGTTCTCTTCAAATGAAACTTTTGGAGAATGGTTTTACCGTTCCAGCAGTAATATGTTCAATGTCATTTTAAATTAACTTAGATGTCAAATTATTATGACCAATGTCATTTCAAACTAACTAAAAAGTCAAATGTCATTTTCAACTAAGTTAAATGTCAAGTTGACCGATGTGATTTCAAACGTGTCAGTTCCTCATACCCCAGGATGCTCAAGCTGTGGTTCGACAGTCTCAAAATGCCGGAAAGAGAATGCCACTTGTTCACCACAAACACTCAGCACACATGTGGCATGACCCTGCCACCAGGACAGATCTCTGACATACTGTGGCTGTTTGACAGCTTTCTTGATGTGTACAGATATCACAGTAAACAGAGAATTCATATAAACATGGATCAAAACCGCTTATTGTTCCATTTCATCCAGATAGTATTTCTCATTACAAACAGGCAACAGTTTTGCAGAACACATACAGAACACTGATATACACTTTTAAAAAAATTCTCAGATATTGGGGCTGGATGACATGTGGGGTCGTGTCGGGGAGGTCAAGGTCAAGCTCTAGGGTAAGGGTTAACACATGGTGTCAGCAGAATTCCTTTCATGCACAATGACCAGAAAGTTGACAGCCAGACCTGGCTCAGTAACCGGGAGTGCACCAGTTATGTACAGTAGAACCTCACACAGTACTCTGGCACTAGGGCACTATCAACAGGTGCCTTATGTACAGCTGTCCATAAATCAGGTTTGACTGTACATGGAACATGTGTGAAGCATGCACCAGCTGCTTCAACTGTGCCATCCATACAGGAGAAAAGGGTGTTACTATGTCTGTGTGCCAACACAGACATACTGTTTTTCTAGGAATTCTTTATATCTTTCTTTACAGGTAAATTTGTCCAACATTTCACTTGAAAACTATTGTATTTAGAAACTCCAAACTTAGGCATGGTAATACTCGCATATATGAAGTTTTGAGTTTTCATAAAGAATCTTGATGGTTTTAAAAATTATACAAATTGGGGCCATTTGAAAATTTAAATATTGAATTTCTTCAAAACTATTACAGGTACAGGTGACAATCCAACTTCAATTCATAGGTTTGTAACACTGCACATTTTTTTGTAATTTACATGTGAAGGTCAAAGGTCAATGTCATTTTGCCTGACTAAATTTTCTTGTAGCCATATCTTGGTCAATTTTCATCTGGTTTGGATCACGCTGGGCTCAAATTGTAGATATTGTGACACTCTACATTTTTGTAATATACATGTGACCTCTAAAGGTCAAAGGTCAAAGTCATTTGGACCATTGAAAGTTTCATCCAGGCATAAGTTAGGTCAATTATCTGGGCTGGGCTTAAATTGTAGATAATGTAACACTGTACATTTTTGTACTTTACATACGACCTCTGAAGGTCAAAAGTCAAGGTCATTTGGACCTTCAAAATTTTCATCTAGCCATAACTACATGTATGTCAATTTCCATCCAATTTCGGTCATGTTGGGCTCAAACTGTAGGTATTGCAAGACTGCACATTTTTGTAACTTACATGTGACCTTCAAAGGTCAAGATCATTTAGACTTTGAAATTTTCATCTGGTCATAAGCTTAATAGAATGTGAAGATCCAAAGGCTTTGAAGATTGTATTGCACGACTGGGCTGCATAACACTTGATCTTTGATTTGGGGGGGCGGGGGGCAATGAGGTGTTCTAATGCTTAGAACACCTTTGACTGCTCGACTCCTCGGTCATCTGGATGGCAGTCTATGCAAGGACCTTAGTGCAACAGTCAAAGGTCCTAGGTCTACATTGCCACCCCCACTTGAATTTGTATTATTGCTATAAGCATATCCTATGAAGAGTGAACAAAAGTTGTACCATTTAATATTTACAACTTTTGAAGGCACACACAGACTTGCTTTGAAGCAAATTTTCTTTTCTAGTTGATCTTGTGAACATTTAAGTGGCCACTTTATTCAGTCATCTTCTACCCTGTAGTCCCACCTCAGGCACTGGACTACCCCTGTAGTCCCACACCAGGCACTGGACTGCCCCTGAAGTCACACCCCAGGCACTGGACTACCCCTGTTGTCACACCCCAGGCACTGGACTGTCCCTGTAGTCACACCCCACGCACTGGACTACCCCTGTTGTCACACCCCAGGCACTAGGCTGTCCCTGTAGTCATACTCCAGGCACTGGACTGCCCCTGTAGACACACCCCAGGCACTGGACTAACCCTGTAGTGACACCCCAGGCACTGGACTGTCCCTGTAGACACACCCCAGGCACTGGACTGCCCCTGTAGTCACACCCCAGGCACTGGACTGCCCCTGTAGACACACCCCAGGCACTGGACTAACCCTGTAGTCACACCCCAGGCACTGCACTGTCTCTGTAGCCACACGCCAACACTAATTGCGACTGCACAATTTTGAAGATATTGAATCCTTAAAATGCTCAGAACTAGGTTCCCCTCTTAAAAGATCCCTACCCCCCCCCCCCCCCCCACCCTGAAGACTTCACCATGCACAAGGTCATTTCTCTATGCCCCCAGCATCACATCTTTAGTTTTCCCCATCAAGAGAGATACCACTGAACAGTCATACCTGCTATTTACGACCACCCCAATGCTAGAAAAAGTGGCCCCATCTAACAGGTGGTCTTTCATTGCAGATAAACAAAGAACTAAGAGGCCGGAGTCTTGAAAAAAACAGGTTTAAAACTGATGTGGCCTCTCACAAGACGTGGTCTTTTGAGCAGGTACCACTGTATATGATATTTCAATGCTGTGAATTTCTCTAGTAAACATGTCCTTGGATGCAGTCTTCATAAACACATGTGTAAAAGATTGAATGACATTTTTATGTTTCTAAAGATACTGAAGATTTGAAATTTCACATTCATTCAATTTGCTTAAGCTTAACCACTGTTCTACATCAGGTGCACAATTTGACAGACAGAGCTAGAACAGTGCCATTTGACAGATAGAGCTAGAACGGTGCCATTTGACAGACAGAGCTAGAACAGTGCCATTTGACAGACAGAGCTAGAACAGTGCCACTTGACAGACAGAGCTAGAACTGTGCCACATTTGTAGTCATTATCACAGTATTACAGTATATGCAAAAAATTGGTCCAGAAACTTAAAGCCTTTTGAACAACTGTAGAATATCTGAACTCAGAACAGAGAACAGAGAACTGTATTTACTTGACATATCTGTATGTCTGTCAATCATAAAGCCTTCACTTACGTACCTTACAGACACACTGGCCCTCACAGGTATCTAGGTTGAGACTACCCTCGCGGGAGCAGGGGCAGGGTTGACAGTTGGGGTAACCTCTGTACCCCGAAGCACACTCCTCACACTTAGGGCCACAGAAACCCTGCCGGCACAGACAGGTTCCCGGTTGCTGTCAAACACATGAAATATCACATTACAGACTTCACTCAGATATCAGGTACTGGTGTAGACTTCAGTCAAACAGAACACATATGGTAGAGACTTATCATCCTGACAGTATATATATTTGAATGTTATTTTGTGTGCTGTACTGTTTTGTCGATGTATTTTGTCTAACTCCAATAACATTCTGTCTGATATGTTCTATGTCATACAGTGGTCAAATGAATCCTTGAGACTTCACTCTGATCTCACATTTATGGTACAGGCTTCACTCTGATATCACATTTATGGTACAGACTTCACTCAGATACTATATGTATGGTACAGACTTCATTCAAATATCACCTGCAGTGGTACAGACTTCACTCAGATACACACACCAAAAAATTAACTTTACAAATGACAAAAATGTCAGGTGTTCCCCCAGTGACAGTCAACTTCCATGTGGGTTTTTCATTGCTTGACATTTTTTGCAATTTGTCCTTGGCAAAAAATTAAAAATATACATGTACAAACTTCCAGCAGGTCCTAAGTGTTTATATCTGATTTGAACATATCTTGGGTGATAAAACAGGAAAAAGAGCAAGAGAATCTACCTGATGCAGGAGAGACCATATAAGTATGCATACAGCTATACTGCTGTTTTGATGCAGTATCTACAAAAGTTTGCATGAAGGAAAGACCGTGGTATATACATTGTGCAGTGTATAAAAGCAGGTATGATAGCTTTCGTCTGTGAAAAGACAGCTAATAATTAGCATACCACTTCTGTTCCGCCCATCTTCTCGTCTTTAATGCAGGTACCGCGCGCTCCAGGCCCGCGGCAGTTGCAGGGCATACAGGCAGTCGCCAGGCGTGCATCAACCCCCTTGGGGCGGAAGAAGCCATCAATACACGTCTGACAGTTGATGCCCCCCGTGTTGTGCTGCAAGTACAGGACACGTACAGAAACAAATCTGTACAATAGCTTGCCTGGTGTGACATTTAATTTTCAAAATGGAAAACATATCACCATTTTGATGTTTACTTTCACAATGGAACATCAGAAATTATTTATTGCATTTACCTTATACATATCAAATTGTATATTAATAGCTTTCTCCATGTGATATATATCTTTAAGACGGAATAGTCTTTTATCCGGCAAGGAGCAGTTTTTATGACAGCTTTCTCTGGGTGACACATTTAACCCTCCGGCTCAAATCACCCCAAAGTGCTCAGATTAAATTATTGTCTGCTTTAATGTTTTCACTTATTTTCCAGGTAAAGAGAAAATGTCTTTGCTAAGAATTGTAGACAAGACATCTGGGAGCCAGGGCGGCTACAGTACAGTCACTACAGCAACCCATACCTCAGGGAGCCAGGGCTGCTACAGTACAGTCCCTACAGCAACCCATACCTCAGGGAGCCAGGGCGGCTACAGTACAGTCACTACAGCAACCCATACCTCAGGGAGCCAGGGCGGCTACAGTACAGTCACTACAGCAACCCATACCTCAGGGAGCCAGGGCGGCTACAGTACAGTCACTACAGCAACCCATACCTCAGGGAGCCAGAGCTGCTACAGTACAGTCACTACAGCAACCCATACCTCTGGAAGCCAGGGTCGCTGTAGTACAGTCACTGCCGTCAATGCATCATCAACTCCTTGGGGCTGTCATTGTCCTCAAAGTTCCCTGCTCTGAACCTCTAGTCTCTCATAGCTGTACTCTGTACTTTGCAGTCAACACAGACACTGTCCTCTTTACCCCCCCCCCCTCCCCCCGAATTTTAAGTCCCTTACCTCCCAATGAACACAGATGCTCTGTTCTCTTTGTAAACTCACTAAATGTAAAGTCCATAACAGATGACAAAGTGTAGTCCCCCCACCCCCTACCCCCGTACACCCACTGGATGTCAAGTCCCCTGCCTTACTGTCAACACAGACTCCATCCCTTTTGTACAAGGTTAGGTCTCTTACCTTACAGTCAATACAGACTCCACCCCCTTTGTACACCCCTTCCAAGTTCAGGCTCAGCTTGTTCATGGCTACTGTCTCATTGTACACACACTCAGTTGCATGCCCAAAGCAATTACACTCTGAAATGTGTAAAAAACCAAAACAAAAAACAATACACATTGTATCCATATGCAAGAGGTAAAATGGGGCTTGTAGCAAATCTACCCAATGTCAAAAGATATGAAGCAATAGCATGAACATAACGGCTAACACCTTAAAACCCCACAGTCACAGTGTATAAACTATTGAAAGTTTCTTGATCCTAACACATCTTGTTCTCCTGATATTGTGCGCAAGAATTTCAAAGTAAATTGACACGGGTGACCTTAAAATTGAGTCAGTCATTCTCTTTCAAACCTGAATTCACCTTTTCAATGGTAGATCAACTGTAAAAGTTTTGTGTTATCCAAGCTTATCTGGTTCTTCTGATATTACTTGCAATTTGTTTTTTAAATAGATTGACCCTGGTGACCTTGAAATCAGGTCAAGCTCACTGTCCTTCAAACCTGATCTAGACTCTTACAAGGGTGATTGACTGTTAAAGTCTTATGATCCTGTCTTATCCAGTTCTTAAGATCTCATGTACAATATATTTATTAAAGAGAAAAAAATGCCTCTGGTGACCTTCAAATTAAGTCAAAGTCATTGTCCTTTACACTTGACAAAGACCCTTATAAGGGTGATTATCTGTAAATGTTTCATGATCCTAGCAATTCTGGTTTTCCTGATATTGCATGCACTGAAGAAATTCACACAGAATTGACCTAGGTGACCTTAAAATTTGGTCAAGGTCATGGTCCTTCAAACTTGACATAAACTTCAAAAAGGGTGATGAATTAAAAAAGTTCCCAGCTTATCTGGCTTTTCTGAAATTGGGTGTAAGAAGCATGATGACAGACTGTGGAGTATACCTGTCAGTAAAAGTGTCCATCTAGCAGCTTGCCAGTCTGTCCAACTTAACTTTTCCAGTAAGCTTCCAGTGATACGAATATTCTCTTCTTCACTTTTTTTCATCGACAAATTGCTAGCAACTTGTCAACAGTTTGCCTTGGCTTGGCTAATTGCACCCCAAAGGTGCCTAAGGAAGCCGCCAACTCCATCTCAGGGTGAATGCAACTGTATGTAAGTAGTCTACCCTTGGTTTTATACCCAATCAGTCAGGGTGTGCACATGTCTCCTGGTCATAGTATACAAATGTACCCCTACTGTACAGGTCACCCACTCTATGGCCCACTGTATAGGTCAGCCATCCTCAGCCCTATTATATACGTTGCACACCCTCTGCCCTACTGTATAGGTCACCCATCCTCAGCCCTATTCTATAAGTCACACACCCTCTGCCCTACTGTATAGGCCACCCACCCTCTGCCCTATTGTATAGGTTACCCACACTCTGGCCTATTGTATAGGTCACCCACCCCCTGGCCTATTGTATAGGTCACCCACCCTCTGCCCTATTGTATAGTTTACCCACCCTCTGCCCTACTGTATAGATCACCCACCCTCTGGCCTATTGTATAGGTAACTCACCCTCTGCCCTATTGTATAGGTTACCCACCATCTGGCCTGTTCTATAGGTCACCCACCATCTGGCCTATTCTATAGGTCACCCACCCTCTGGCCTATTGTATAGGTCACCCACCCTCTTGTCTATTGTATAGGTCACCCACCCTCTGGTCTATTGTATAGGTCACCCACCCTCTGCCCTATTGTATAGGTCACCCAACCTCTGGTCTATTGTATAGGTCACTCACCCTCTGCCCTATTGTATAGGTTACCCACCATCTGGCCTATTGTATAGGTCACCCACCCTTTGCCCTATTGTATAGGTCACCCACCCTCTGCCCTATTGTATAAGTCACCCACCCCCTGGCCTATTGTATAGGTCACCCACCCTCTGCCCTATTGTATAGGTCACCCATCCTCTGCACTATTGTATAGGTCACGCATCCTCTGCCCTATTATATAGGTCACCCACTCTCTGCCCTTTTGTATAGGTCACTCACCCTCTGCCCTATTGTATAGGTCACCCATCCTCTGGTCTATTGTATAGGTCACCCACCCTCTGGTCTATTGTATAGGTCACCCACCCTCTGCCCTATTGTATAGGTCATCCACCTTCTGGTCTATTGTATAGGTCACCCACCCTCTGGCCTATTGTATAGGTCACCCATCCTCTGCCCTATTGTATAGGTCACCCACCCTCTGGTCTATTGTATAGGTCACCCACCATCTGCCCTATTGTATAGGTCATCCACCCTCTGGTCTATTGTATAGGTCACCCACCCTCTGGCCTATTGTATAGGTCACCCACCCTCTGGCTGTAACTGTCCAGGGTACCATTGCAGTATCTGCTGATGAAGTAAAGCAGGACGTCTGTCCCATGCACCCCTCCTGCCGTACAAAGCAGACTCTTGCTGCAAGTGGTTGTTCATTACTGGTACTTACAGCATAGAAAGGACATTCATTAAGATATGTGGCATCTTTGGCAGCCTCTGCGTGGATTTCAAAGCAAGTAACGTAGCAGCAGGCTGCATTGTCCATCCCTCTTTGCCAGTGTACAGGTCATTAGTCACCCTGACTCGCAGCTTCTCTGCCAGTGTACTGGTCATTGGTCACCCTGACTCACAGCTTTGCCAGTGTACAGGTCATTGGTCACCCTGACTCACAGCTTCTCTGCCAGTGTACTGGTCATTGGTCACCCTGACTCACAGCTTCTCTGCTACTGTACTGGTCATTGGTCACCCTGACTCACAGCTTCTCTGCCAGTGCACTGGTCATTGGTCACCCTGACTCACAGCTTCTCTGCCAGTGTACTGGTCATAATCATTGGTCACCCTACAGCTAACGTCCTCTCTGATATCTGTCTGGTATACGAGGTCACTCACCCTCACAGTTACCGCTGTCCTGGTATGTGCCAGGTCGCCAGGGCTGCTGGTTGAACATGGGGCAGCAATGCTCACAGCTCTTGCCGCACGTGTTCTGCTCACACTGACAGCTCAGCTCCTGAAACACACCAAATATCAGCATATGACAAACTGTAGCAAAAGCTTGCTCTGTCACCCTACCAGCACGCCACTCCTGGTACAGCACCACCACACAACTTGCACCATGAACTCAAAAATACACTTATCTCTGATCCATGCACTGACACATATGTGAAGAGGTGGAACTTTTCATAACCCACGAAGATTTATTAGAGCCTCAATCATTTATAGTATATTATCTGAAGCACTGCTAATTTAGAAAAAAATGTAAAAGAGCTGCTATGGTTGAAGATCTTCCTGTATTTTCTAACATGTACAGCTGCTTCCACACACAACAGTGTAACATCACAGTTTTCTTCCTCCATCAACTAATTTTCAGATCGGCAGGTCTGACTGAGGAACATATATTACTCCCACTTGCTCCATGTGATGTTTATACATTATGGTGACACTGTGTGCTCCATGTGATGTTTATGCATTATGGTGACACTGTGTGCTCCATGTGATGTTTTATGGTGACACTGTGTGCTCCGTGATGTTTATACATTATGGTGACACTGTGTGCTCCGTGATGTTTATACATTATGGTGACACTGTGTGCTCCGTGATGTTTATACATTATGGTGACACTGTGTGCTCCATGTGATTGGTAAATGGTGTATTGGGATCTATTGGGACAAGTTACATTTATGTTTAGTGGTAAGCCACATGAACTTGAGAAATCTTTATGACTGGACCCTACCACAGAGCCAGGCTGTTGAGCACAGCAGTCCATAAGACAGCGACTGTATCCATACTCACCCCTGTCACAGCATCACGAGGACAGAAACGGGCATGGCCAAAACAGATACACTGACCACCAATAGATATGTCCTTCACTGAATAGTAGTACTGAAAGCAGGAAGAAATACAGTCATAAACAGATACAGTATGATAATATAATAGATACATTATGATAACATAATAGATAAAGTATGATAATATAATAGATACATTATGATAATATAATAGATACATTATGATAATACAACAGACACAATACAATAGATACATTATAATACAAGAGACAATATGATAATGAAATTTATACAGTATGATAATAGAATAGAAACATTATAAGACACCAGACACAATATGATTACATAATAGATATGTATGACAATAGATACCTTATGATAATATAATAGACAGTATGTTAATACAATAGATATATTACATTATAATATAATTAATGTAACATTGTATAGCGTTTGGCTGTTGTCTGATCCCAAGAGACAAATAAATGCTTAAACTGACCAGCTGGAAATTAACTGAACCTCCTTCCCAGAAATGACAAATTTTTATATCTTTGGTACATCTACAACAGTAGATACAGGACATCTACAACAGTATATTATACTGCTACCAGTTCTACATACAGGACATCTACAACAGTATATTATACTGCTACCAGTCCTACATACAGGACATCTACAACAGTATATTATACTGCTACCAGTCCTACATACAGGACATCTACAACAGTATATTATACTGCTACCAGTCCTACATACAGGACATCTACAACACTATATTATACTGCTACCAGTCCTACATACAGGACATCTACAACAGTATATTATACTGCTACCAGTCCTACATACAGGACATCTACAACAGTATATTATACTGCTACCAGTCCTACATACAGGACATCTACAACAGTATATTATACTGCTACCAGTCCTACATACAGGACATCTACAACACTATATTATACTGCTACCAGTCCTACAAACAGGACATCTACAACAGTATATTATACTGCTACCAGTCCTACATACAGGATATCTACAACAGTATATTATACTGCTACCAGTCCTACATACAGGACATCTACAACAGTATATTATACTGCTACCAGTCCTACATACAGGACATCTACAACAGTATATAAAACTGCTACCAGTTCTACATACAGGACATCTACAACAGTATATTATACTGCTACCAGTCCTAAATACAGGACATCTACAACAGTATATTATACTGCTACCAGTCCTACATACAGGACATCTACAACAGTATATTATACTGCTACCAGTCCTACATACAGGACATCTACAACAGTATATTATACTGCTAGCAGTCCTACATACAGGACATCTACAACAGTATATTATACTGCTAGCAGTCCTACATACAGGACATCTACAACAGTATATTATACTGCTAGCAGTCCTACATACAGGACATCTACAACAGTATATTATACTGCTACCAGTCCTACATACAGGACATCTACAACAGTATATTATACTGCTACCAGTTCTACATACAGGACATCTACAACAGTATATTATACTGCTACCAGTCCTACATACAGGACATCTACAACACTATATTATACTGCTACCAGTCCTACATACAGGACATCTACAACACTATATTATACTGCTACCAGTCCTACATACAGGACATCTACAACAGTATATTATACTGCTACCAGTCCTACATACAGGACATCTACAACAGTATATTATACTGCTACCAGTCCTACATACAGGACATCTACAACAGTATATTATACTGCTACCAGTCCTACATACAGGACATCTACAACAGTATATTATACTGCTACCAGTCCTACATACAGGACATCTACAACAGTATATTATACTGCTACCAGTCCTACATACAGGACATCTACAACAGTATATTATACTGCTACCAGTCCTACATACAGGACATCTACAACAGTATATTATACTGCTACCAGTCCTACATACAGGACATCTACAACAGTATATTATACTGCTACCAGTCCTACATACAGGACATCTACAACAGTATATTATACTGCTACCAGTCCTACATACAGGACATCTACAACAGTATATTATACTGCTACCAGTCCTACATACAGGACATCTACAACAGTATATTATACTGCTACCAGTCCTACATACAGGACATCTACAACAGTATATTATACTGCTACCAGTCCTACATACAGGACATCTACAACAGTATATTATACTGCTACCAGTCCTACATACAGGACATCTACAACAGTATATTATACTGCTACCAGTCCTACATACAGGACATCTACAACACTATATTATACTGCTACCAGTCCTACATACAGGACATCTACAACAGTATATTATACTGCTACCAGTCCTACATACAGGACATCTACAACAGTATATTATACTGCTACCAGACCTACATACAGGACATCTACAACAGTATATTATACTGCTACCAGTCCTACATACAGGACATCTACAACAGTATATTATACTGCTACCAGTCCTACATACAGGACATCTACAACAGTATATTATACTGCTACCAGTCCTACATACAGGACATCTACAACAGTATATTATACTGCTACCAGTTCTACATACAGGACATCTACAACAGTATATTATACTGCTACCAGTCCTACATACAGGACATCTACAACAGTATATTATACTGCTACCAGTCCTACATACAGGACATCTACAACAGTATATTATACTGCTACCAGTTCTACATACAGGACATCTACAACAGTATATTATACCGCTACCAGTCCTACATACAGGACATCTACAACAGTATATTATACCGCTACCAGTCCTACATACAGGACATCTACAACAGTATATTATACTGCTACCAGTTCTACATACAGGACATCTACAACAGTATATTATACTGCTACCAGTCCTAAATACAGGACATCTACAACAGTATATTATACTGCTAGCAGTCCTACATACAGGACATCTACAACAGTATATTATACTGCTACCAGTCCTACATACAGGACATCTATAAAAGTATATCATACCGCTACAACTCCAATACACACAACAGTTATAAAAGCAGTTTTCAGGTTTATATTTTGGTTACTTCAGAGATGAAAAAATAATAACAGTATTTCACAGCAAAATATAGATCCCAAGACTGCCCTTAATTAGCACAAAGAGCTAATTTCCCTCCCCCCCCCCCCCCACTTCCCTGACGTATTGAGATTGCTGCCTGTATGACCAGCCCATAGCCTTGGCCATAGCTGTGTACTCCCTGTGTACATCTCACCCTGTTGGTGACTGTCTCATCCAGAGTCCGCGGGTCGTGCACCATGAAGCTCATCAGGTCAGCATTCAGCGTCCGGATCCTTTGGAAGCGCAAGCGAACATATCTGGCTGTGGTAAATTCCTGTATAAGAAATATACATACATACATATATATTACTACTAACTTCTCACCACATGCAGTTAGCAATGAGGGATCCCTGCGTAGTTTACTTTTTTGAGTAAAAAGCACTGGATCTGAATGCACAGATGGTTCTATCATACAACACCCAGGGTTGCATGGAAATCTCATTTACCTGAGGCTGGATATTTGGACTTGCTGCAGCCATATTTTTTTGGCATTAATACATATTTTCTGCCGCAGCATAGTTTTGTGCCAGTTCAACGACTAAACATCAAACAGACTGACAAAGTGTGCTTTGTGGTATAAAAGCTGTCATGTGGAGAGAGACACGTTCTGCAGGAGAATTATCAACATGTTTCTGGACTCATTTTACACAAGTGACTGCAAAATCAAGTAAAAGGTCAGTCAACCCACCAAACTATGGTGTTGATGCAGCAGGTGCATACCTCCCTGCAATCACAGGTGCACAGGCGTGTCTCGAGAGCCAAGAAGCAAACAACCAGACCCCTCCCCCCTTACAAAAGTAATGACAAGAGAACTGGGATGTCATTTGCTCAGTTAACCTTGCATACAGAGACTGATAACCGAGAGCATAAATAATCATTTTGGGCTTGGCCATTGAAGCAATCACCTACATCTAAGACATAGGCCCCTCCGTTGACAGGTATATAGTGTGTAGGTTAAGTGTCTCATTTAAAGTCACTAAGAATTTTTTTGTGACCGTGAGAATAAAGTTAAGATCCCTTGTCTGTAGTCAGCACTTCCACTCTACAGAAGGTTATCATCAACTGTCATGTCAAAGTTCTGGCATTATTACCTGGACAGCCAGTCAAGTGGTCAACTTGCCCCATGACCTTGAAAATTAACTTTATGTTATCCAATTAGATTCCCAACCTAGTTGTAAAAAAGGCCCATTATTTTATAAATATCCCCATCAAAGCTCAAACAGTTGTTCAGTTAACATGTAAACAGTATTTTCATTCAAATAGGCGTGTCATCTTGGGATTCAGTTCAGTCACCCAAAAGTAGTCTCAACCTAGTCTTTCTCTTATTGTGGACTGTCACCTTGCGCAATATCACAATTCTCAAATAATCAAAAGAACAGTAAAATTCAGTTGTGTAGCCATTGTGACCTTTGGAATCAAGTCGAATTAACCCATGCACAATCTCAATTTTCTGTACAGTACTATCACCAAAAGTAATGTTCAATTCTTCACTTATACAGTTCTGGACTTCTCCTGAAATGAAATTTACAAGTTACCATGTGACTTTCGAAATTGGGTCAAGGTCACCAAATGGAACCCTACTTGGCTCTTATCATGTCCAGTTTCAAAGATCTAGCTCAAATAGTTCAGAAGTCACAATGCATAATCTACTAAATGCATTTAATCTGCCCTGTGAACTTGGTAATTATGTCAAGGTCACCAAGATGTGTCTGTGCCACTTCAATTGGATCCGTCAAGCAGTTTCACAGAAGTCTTTTCAAGATTGTCCACAAAATGAAGAGGTGACCTTTGAAATAATATCAAGGTCACTTTTCTGTAAGACTATCAGCACTGTTTGCAATATCAAAGTCTTCACTCACAGTGTTGGAGTCATCATCATTTTTTAGATGACATGTGACAGTTGCCATATTACACAATGTAAACATGCACTGCACATTTGGTGTTAGTTTTGCCGCTCCATCTCAATTTATTATGCTACGAGCATCATAATAAAATCATTTCCTGCATTCCCTCCATGACCTTGAGAAAGTAGGTAACGCTCACTCATATCATACAATATAGACCTTCTCTATATCATATACATTTGTGGTGCATTTGGTATTGTTACTTTGTTAGCCTTCTTATTTCTCAACATGTCAAAATAAGTGGCTTCTGTCTCCACCTCCTGATTTTATTGTGTTTTCAACACATTTTGGTCCAAATCATTTCTGCAGGCAGTGCCACCAAATGTCAACAAGTTTTGTGGATGGACTGATGAATGGACAGACGGACAGACATGAGTGATCCCATCAGCTCTGCAACCTATAGTCAGCGGAGCTAAAAAGAGAAAAAACTTGACAGTATTATAATACTGCAGAATGTGTATTTTCTTATTTTTTCATGGTAGCTATGTTCTGTGTCCATGCTAAGTGGTGCTGGCCTTAGTGAGCGAGCCAGGTGATGCTGGCCTTAGTGAGCCAGGTGGAGTTGGCCTTAGTGAGTGAACCAGATGGTGCTGGCCTTAGTGAGTGAGCCAGGTGATGCTGGCCTTAGTGAGTGTACCAGGTGGTGCCCGCCTTAGTGAGTGTACCAGGTGGTGCTGGCCTTAGTGAGCCAACTGGTGCTGTCAGTCAGCATCTGCCAGGATATACATGGAATATATCAGCATGAGGCTCCCAGGCCAATCAGGCTAATCAGGGATGCCTTAGGACGGGTGACACTCTCTATGGCAGATATGTACACAATAGATGGGGGCACATTCCAGGGTACCCAGATGTCTGCTAGAGAGGATTTAAGACAGACAGTCACCCTGGCTCATCTGTGGGCTGTGAGAAGCTTGTCCTCTATTTCTGTCTGCCATGCCCCTATCTGTAAAATGTTTATCTGCCACAGAATGCCTGCCTGCTTTGGTGTTTCTACATACAATAATTTTCAAATGACATGTTGGACAAATTTGCCTGTAAAGAAAGAAAGAAATGAAGAATTCCTAGAAAGACAGCATATCTGTTTTGGCACACAGACATAAATAAGACTGGAGCCCACTGGTAATAAGAAACACAGTTAAAATTGTTGATAAGCCAGCAGTTTATCACATAGTTTTGAGTTCAACTACCGTACATACATGTTGAGTGGGAGAAAGTTAATTCTGATGGCCTGTGACCTATATAGAGGGCAGGCCTCTCTGAGCATGCTCAGCTGAGATGTTGTCTTTGTTTATTTCAGGCAAGGTGATCAGAGTACCTTGTACCCCCCATGAACAGAATGAGGATGTCCCATCTTATTGTGATCTCTGACAAAGTGGTTGACATGTAATGCCCAAACACAACATTCCTGACTTGCAGTAAATTGTACCAGATGTGACCAAACATAACTTGATATTAACTTCTTGGCAGAGAGGAAATAATTTTAAGCAACAGAATGTGGCAGTAAGTCAGGATACCTTTGTCTCCACTTTATGGGTTGGGCTCATTGGCCGCCACCTGGGAAAACACAATGGCCATAAAGACAGAACACTTGAGATAAAGTAACAGTAAATGCTACAAATGTTTAGATGGATGGATACAAAATGACAAATAGCCCAATGAGATTAACCCTTTTTCATTTACAACCAAAATGACAAATAGCCCGATGAGATTAACCCTTGTTCATTTACAATGACCAAAATGACAAATAGCCCGATGAGATTAACCCTTGTTCATTTACAATGACCAAAATGACAAATAGCCCGATGAGATTAACCCTTTTTCATTTACAATGACCAAAATGACAAACAGCCCGATGAGATTAACCCTTTTTCATGTACAATGACCAAAATGACAAATAGCCCGATGAGATTAACCCTTGTTCATTTACAATGACCAAAATGACAAATAGCCCGATGAGATTAACTCTTGTTCATTTACAATGACCAAAATGAC
This sequence comes from Hermodice carunculata, assembly GCA_964020975.1. Classification (NCBI taxonomy): domain Eukaryota; kingdom Metazoa; phylum Annelida; class Polychaeta; order Eunicida; family Amphinomidae; genus Hermodice; species Hermodice carunculata. The sequence goes on from OZ026630.1 coordinate 1,224,062, forward strand.
AAATAGCCCAATGAGATTAACCCTTTTTCATGTACAATGACCAAAATGCCAAATAGCCCGATGAGATTAACTCTTTTTCATTTACAATGACCAAAATGACAAATAGCCCAATGAGGTTAACCCTTTTTCATTTACAATGACCAAAATGATGAATAACCCACCAAAATTAACCCCTTTCTCCCGATTCACAAGAGTGTAGGCTGGTGGTCTTCAGGGGATTAAGTTATTTTATTCACTTCTGTTTGCATTGTGTTGTTCAGTTGCACTAACTCAGTGAACCCTGAGGCCATTCCATCCTTTTGTTTTCTGACAAAAAATTAGTAAAAGATTAATTTAATACAATTTCATTTCTCCTCATTACAAACCAAACTGGACTTTGCATGACCTTGTAACTGTGTATCAATGGTAGTAAGCAACTGTTGGAACTTGCAATTGTATGACCATCACATTGAAAAATAAAAAAAATAAATCCTGAAATACTTTCCCTTGACAGGTCAAGGTCATCCACATTACAAACGTCAAACTTTTATATATGATACACATTTGTGGTACTTTTCTCAAAATATTAAACTTAACATGTTTTCAAGACATTTCGGTACATATCTTCCACAACGATGTAGGTGCACCGTCAAATTTTGATGCATTTTTGTCTTTTTTCCTGATCAACATTTCTACCAAGTTTCATGACTATTCACGAAAACTCTTTGAAAAACATTATTGGTGCCAAATTTTCACAGAACGGCCCATCATATTTTACGCAATACTGTAAGTGTCACCACCAATCGTGAACTTGACCTGCATGTAAATTGTCACACCCTTAATCAGTCCTGAATGTTATAAGGTTTTGACATGAACACTGTGGACTGTATTGCTTTTACAAGAAAACGTTTACAGATGGATGGACTGACAGAAGGAGAAAGTGTATGTATGTATGTATGTATGTATGTATGTATGTATGTATGTATGTATGTATGTATGTGTGGGGTAGAAACTAACTGATTTTAACTAGTAGCACGGGTTTGCTACCAAGTTAAATTTTTGGTAGCAAATCATGAGGGTATGGGAAGGGCCCACAGGGCGCAAAGTGCACCTGGGGGTGGGTGGGTGCAGGGGCATACCCTCCGGATATTTTCTAAATCAAGCATGCAAATTGGTGCATTATGAGGCACTTTTGACAGAAAGTGGAGAGCTAAATTTTTTATTTTGACCAGCAAAATTTTGATAGCAAAGGTATGCTACCACACAACAAACATAGGTAGCAGATCATAAACATTGTCAACAAACGCCACCAATGCTACTGCTAATTCCGACCCTTGGTATATATGTATATATATATATATATATATATATATATATATATATATATATATATATATATATATGTATATGTGTATATATATGTATATGTGTATGTGTATATATATATATATATATATATATATATATATATATATATATATATATATATATATATATACACACATACACATATATATATACCCACACACACATATACATATACAAAAACATATATATATATACACACACACACACACATATACATATACATATATATATACACACACACACATATACATATACAAAAACATATATATATATACATATACAAAAACATATATATATATATATATATATATATATATATATATATATATATATATATATATGTATATGTATATACACACACACACACATATACATACAGTACAGACTTTGTTCAATGGGTATGGCATGCTCGCCACTGTGTGCTTGGTCAGGAAAATGTTTTGGCTGACACAAAAAAATACGAGCCACCCAAAGCATTTGCTTGCTTTTGAGATGTGTGTGCAATGCACCAAATCAAACAACTGTTTTGAGCCAGATGGATGCATTTGTCTGTGGCCCAATCAATAAAATGAATTGTCCTACAGACAGCCTGTATGCTGGTGGAGAAATGCTAGCATTTTCTTGGCCAAACTTTCAATCAAGCAAACTATACTTTCATACAAAGACATGACAGACAGTGATGGCAGGAAAGTATCAATCTACTCTTATCTTGGAGCTCCCAGGGACATACTTCACAAGTTTAAAATCTATTACCCCCCAATTTTGTTTTAACTTTACCCACATATTTCTTGTGGATTTTTGTCAAGGGTGACTTGTTCGAAAGTTGTGTATAGACAAGCAAAATGTTGTTATTCCACTGGTCATCAGCCCACACTTACAGTGCATTCATCTGGTTGTGACAATCTTATCAACATTGTGTCGGCGAGTGTCTCTCATATCATGTGTAGCACAAAACTCTGATCATGGAATATGTGAGAACTACAACTCAGGCCTGTGGTCTCACATATTATCTTTCTATTTACGGCCTGCAGTCTCACATATTATTTTTGTATCTCTGGCTCGTAGTCTCACACATTATCTTTATATCTATGGTTAATAAAAAAAAAAATCTTCATACCTATGGCCGTAGTCTCATGTATTATCTTTCTCTCTATGGCCTGCAGTCTCACACATTATCTTTCTATCTATCTGATTGCAGCTAAAGTCGACCATTACCATTACTCATGTGGTTGCTATATTTCTTGGAGAGTGGATAACATTTGATTAACAATATTGTGGGTTTCTCTTCCATGCATTTGTCTTTTGTTCACATGGGACTCCTGGACCAGATTCGCAGTAATTTTGTAAAATATAACTCCATTTTATATTTCACTCCAATTACTTGTCAACATTGCTCCTCTGCTGAAAGCAGTCTGCCATGTTTGTGGAAGTTGACCCAGAGAGCCTGCTATAAAATAGAGCTCCATAAGTGGACAATCAGCATCACATGACATGGAAGTTAGATGGAGGTGAAATTGCAAGGAACTATTTCATTATACCCTTAGACTTTGTGCCTGTGTCACATTTCTTTTCACAGGAAAATACTAGAAACAGGCAGAATGCTATAAATATTACAACCTTAAATGATCAAAAGTCACATTTCTAATTCATTTACTGGAAGCCTGTGCTGCGTACAGTCTGTGCAGCTGTGTTCACATTTCCAAATTCCAGGGACCCAGGAGAGGCAGAATGATGTATACGGTTAACATGGGTGGGATGAGGACTTGTCAAACTTGGGTGTGCCAAAGGAATTTGTGTCTGGCCAAAACCATAAGCATGTGACTGGTCAGACACAAATGCCACTGGCATTTTTTAACCTAAGAATGTGTGGAAGAAGAAAAAGAGCAGCAAACAAATTCACGCCCTGCAAAATCCAATGCATGAATTCAGTGTCATTTAGAGAAGTTTGTATTGTATAATATTCATATAATTACTAAAAGCAAATGAAATGTGATCGCAGGAAACTTTTATTTGAAACTTCTGAATATTTCATGCAGTGCTACTTAACAGTCAAATAGCAGTTAATCTTGTATTCTTTAAATGCATCTAGGTCCATCCAAATATGAAACACACCATCAGTTTGTCAAACCTGGCCGTCCTTTTGTCCACATCCTAAATTCTACAAAATCCTGGTTAAGATTTCTTTCAAACAGCAATACTGCCATAAACCTGCATCGTGTATCATTGTGTGTTTGCATGTCACAGGTTGGCAGATTTTCTGATGTTTCTGGTGCAGCCCCGGGACACACCTATGAATGAGGCAGCTGAACAGTCAGCACTGACACACAGTAACAAGACCTGGTCAGGGACTGCCACGGCAGGCAAGGGACACAACTACCATCTTTGGGAGGTGTGTGGGAAACAAAGCTCAGATGCACCCTCTGTGTGCACCCCTTGTGGGGTATCTTAACCCTTCATGCATATTGTGGGGCACTGCACTGGCAGAGGTCGCCAGACTGGCTATGTGCTCAGGTAACCATAAACCCTGGCAACATATGTACAATCACAAAGCCAGGGTGGGATCAATGACCTCCTCCTGATGCAGCATACACACAGAGCAAGAATAATGACCCCTCCCTAATGCAGCCACTTATGCCCACAACTACCTGGCCACCTCTTTTCTACCTCATTATTACCACTATGGTCCACTTAGCAGCACTTGCAAGTCACTTTAGGGGAACAGCAGTTGGGTTAAAGTTAAAATATAAAATTTAGGATGTAAATTGGGATTTCTTTAGAGACACTGCACATTGCCTTATACAATGTACAGACTGAACAGAGAGCTGTCAGAGTGGGTATCTGGTTATAACAATGTACAGACTGAACCGAGAGCTGTCTGTGTGGCTACCTGGTTATAACAATGTACAGAATGAACAGAGAGCTGTCAGTGTGGGTACCTGGTAGTAACAATGTACAGACTGAACAGAGAGCTGTCAGTGTGGCTACCTGGTTATAACAATGTACAGACTGAACAGAGAGCTGTCAGTGTGGATACCTGGTAATAACAATGTACAGACTGAACAGAGAGCTGTCTGTGTGGCTATCTGGTTATAACAATGTACAGACTGAACAGAGAGCTGTCAGTGTGGGTACCTGGTTATAACAATGTACAGACTGAACAGAGAGCTGTCAGTGTGGCTACCTGGTTATAACAATGTACAGACTGAACAGAGAGCTGTCAGTGTGGCTACCTGGTTATAACAATGTACAGACTGAACAGAGAGTTGTCAGTGTGGGTACCTGGTTATAACAATGTACAGACTGAACAGAGAGCTGTCAGTGTGGGTACCCGGTTATAACAATGTACGGACTGAACACAGAGCTGTCAGTGTGGCTACCTGGTTATAACAATGTACAGACTGAACAGAGAGCTGTCAGTGTGGGTACCTGGTTATAACAATGTACCTGGCTTTGTATCCTAGTGCTCTCCACTCTTTAACCTTTTGTGATGTGGCAATCAAGACTGCAGGCTGCTGCCTTCCTGTCAATGTGACCAATTACAAGACTACAGGCTTACATCAATGTGACCAATCAAAACACTAAAGGCTTACATCAAAGTGACCAATCAAAACACTAAAGGCTTACATCAATGTGACCAATCAAAACACTAAAGACTGACATCAATGTGAACAATCACAAGATTACAGGCCTAAATCAATGTGACCAATCACAAGACTACAGGCCTTAATCAATGTGACCAATCACAAGATTATAGGCTTAAATCAATGTGACCAATCAGAAGACTACAGGCTTAAATCAATGTGACCAATCACAAGACTACAGGCTTAAATCAATGTGACCAATCACAAGATTATAGGCTGCTGCTTTCTTGTCAATGTAACCAATCACAAGATCAAAGGCTGTTGCCTTCATTTTATTGTGACCAATCTTATCTGATTAATTAACAATTACTTTCCAACAATATTTTTTGATGTAGACCATATTTCATCTGATGCCCTCTTTCAGGCTTCAGTTTACTATGCATGTGACCAATTCCATCTGATTCATGAATAATTAATTTATAATTCAGCATTTTCCAAATGCAGAGTTTCATTTGATAGCTCATTTCAGGCTTCAGAGATAAAGCTTAAATGTAAAACATCTTGTATTTTTTCCATTGTCTGATAGTATCCCAACAATTTGAAAATTGTACTGTGTTGTGGGGGGCGTGGCAGGGCCACATGAGGTGAGAGGCTAACATACCCATACAGTGATATGATTTCCTGCTATGTACCTCTCAGGAATCCTATTCATGCCAGACTAGGCTGACAGACTGTGTACTGACTGTGTGTACTGACTGTGTGTACTGTGTGTACTGACTGTGTGTACTGACTGTGTGTACTGTGTGTACTGACTGTGTGTACTGACTGTGTGTACTGACTGTGTGTACTGACTGCGTGTACTGTGTGTGTACTGACTGTGTGTACTGTGTGTTTACTGACTGTGTGTACTGACTGTGTGTGTGTACTGTGTGTACTGACTGTGTGTGTGTACTGACTGTGTGTACTGTGTGTGTACTGACTGTGTGTGTGTACTGTGTGTACTGACTGTGTGTGTGTACTGTGTGTACTGACTGTGTGTACTGACTGTGCGTACTGACTGTGTGTACTGACTGTGTGTGTACTGTGTGTGTACTGACTGTGTACTGACTGTGTGTACTGTGTGTGTACTGACTGTGTGTACTGACTGTGTGTACTGACTGTGTACGGACTGTGTGTACTGTGTGTACTGACTGTGTACTGTGTGTACTGACTGTGTGTACTGTGTGTACTGACTGTGTGTACTGACTGTGTACTGACTGTGTGTACTGTGTGTACTGACTGTGTACTGACTGTGTGTACTGACTGTGTGTACTGACTGTGTACTGACTGTGTGTACTGTGTGTACTGACTGTGTACTGACTGTGTGTACTGTGTGTACTGTGTGTACTGACTGTGTACTGACTGTGTGTACTGACTGTGTACTGACTGTGTGTACTGACTGTGTACTGACTGTGTGTACTGTGTGTACTGGCTGTGTACTGACTGTGTGTACTGACTGTGTACTGACTGTGTGTACTGACTGTGTGTACTGTGTGTACTGACTGTGTGTACTGTGTGTACTGACTGTGTGTACTGACTGTGTGTACTGTGTGTGTACTGACTGTGTGTACTGACTGTGTGTACACCTGCTCTCAGGCCAGGCCAGACACTGTACACCTAATACTGTGATGTATGTGGCCACTCCAATGCCATTACAGACTGACATATCATGTGGAAAGTTGTCAACTGTGTTTGATACATGTAAGTGTTTTTTTCATTTTAGCCCCCACTAGAATATAACATTGCTGGGCAAGAGTGACAATAGAGTCAGCTCCCACAGCCTGCAGATATCAATCCAATTACTTATAGGTAATCAACCATCTCAGTCTGCCTCACCTCTCAGACCCCATGAGGTACATACAAGTTCCCATATAAGACAGATTTATAAACACAAATGACCTCAACTGGTTACAGTAAAATATGGAATGGCCTCAGGCTGCAGGTATGCTTGAATGAAATGGCACAATGTTATAAACTGCAAGTAGTGCATAGAAGGCTATGTGTATCAAAAGATCAAGGGGTTTGGTGACCCTCCTATATACCTGTTTGTTGTGGGCCTCATACACACTTTATTGCATGCAATGCTGGTCTCACTCAATGGCCAATATATGCTGTTTTCATCTTGACAATTTGTGGCGCCCCCTGTGGTGACAATCATCAGCCATCATTTCTGCCTGAATTAGTCCTTTTAAGTTTTAATTCACAATTTACACTCCACTAAAAAAGGTAAAAACCAATTCTAACTGATCACAACACTTTAATTTCTCCTTCTCAACAATATCCAGACATCAGCAATTGCTGCTTAATCTAAAGCCAAGCCTTGTACAAGATGGATTAATATAGGGCTTTGCTTCGTCTCCCAACTGGTTATTTAATGAGCAGCTACCTTACTGATAGATATCAGAGAGTCCAAATAGCTGATAAACATAGTGACTGGCTGAAAATCATTAAAGGTGTTCCTCAGGGGTCTATTTTAAGACCACTTTTATTCAACATTTTTATAAATGGAATGTATTTTATGATAAAGGGTTGTCATCTGTACAACTATGCAGATGACAACACTTTATCCTTCAGTCATCATGACCCTGAAAGTCTGCATCTCACTCTTGAGCATAAATCTGAGGAGTCCATTCAATGGTTTACACAAAATGAAATGCTTGCAATCCTGATAAGTTTCAAGCTATTGTGCTTTGCCCTTCTAGGAGAGGTTCCTGCAACATCAATTTTGGGATTGGAGGTGAGGTTATCAAGTCAGAGGATCATGTCAGACTGCCCGGTGTAGAAATTGACAACAAGCTCAAATTTGATGTACATATTACCTCCCTCTGTAAAAAAGCAGCCAGACAAATAAATATTCTCAGACGAATCAGCTCATATTTTGACGAGTCCTCCAAATTTCTGATTTTTAGGTCTTTTATTCTTTCAAATTTTAATTATTGTCCTCTAGTCTGGCACTTTTGTGGTCCTACTCTTACCAAAAAGTTAAAAAACTTACAGGAACGAGGTCTTCGTTTTGTTTTTAAAGACCATTCTAGTGACTACAGCACACTTCTTAAAAGGGCAGGACTGCAAACTTTATCTATAGGGAGACTACGCGCCCTGGCCACAGAAGTGTATAAGGCCCTGGGCAGCTATGGTCCAGACTACACTTAGAATATGTTTTTACAACTTAAGTCTAATAAGAATTTCCAGTCATCTAGATATTTGGATCTGCCTGCTTTTAATAAGGTCAATTTTGGAAAAAATTCTCTGAGATATCTTGGCGTCAAAATTTGGAACAGAATCCCCAATGATATAAAAAATGCTGTCACCCTCTCAGAATTTAAAAAACTGATATCAACTTGGAATTCTGATAACACTTGTCAATGCTCTGCCTGTCAATAGTGTCACTGCCATTTAAATATCTGGATGGCTCCAAACTACCTCCTCTGAATAATTTTAGTGTTTATTCTGTGATAATATATTTTATATCCAATCTGTTTCCACTGCCATCTAAATATATGGATGGCTCCAAACTACCTCCTCTGAATAATTTTAGTGTTTATTCTGTGATAATATATTTTATATCCAATCTGTTTCCACTGCCATCTAAATATTTGGATGGTTCCAAACTACCTACTCTGAATAATTTTAGTGCTTATTCTGTGATAATATATTTTACATACAATCTGTTTTATTTCATGTGTACATTAATTTCAGCCTGGGCTAATTTTTTATGGTCGGTTGTAATAGCCTCTGGCTAATGTTCTGTAATTTTCAACGTACAGACTTGAAATAAAGATTTGTTGTTGTTGTTGTTGTTGTTGTTGTTGTTAATAAAATATGTTAAACCAAAGCCAAACACAATTAATACACCAATTGATTTACCCTCTCAGAACTGATACACTGACATATAATTATTAACCCTCTCAGAACTGATGCATCGACTTATTAACCCTCTCAGAACTGATGCACTGACTTATTAACCCTCTCAGAACTGAAGCACTGACTTATTAACCCTCTCAGAAGTGATGTATGGATTTATTCACACATTCTGAACTGATGCACTAATTCATTAACCTTCTCTGGGTAAAGCTGCCACAAGTACCAATATGTTACATTTTGCCTGATTCAATGTTCTTTCTAAAAGAATTTTTAATAAATTGAACTCCCACATTTCGAAACACATGGACGAAATGAATTGTTGAGGCAATTTAGTGTGTGAGCCACTGATGTGGCTCAAACAGAATGGCCTCACAGCCCCATCAGTCATTTCATCCATACGAATTGAAAAGTGGGCATTCAATTCTTACTTTTACATTTATCTGAATAAGTATCAGTTTAAAATCTGCAAAAAAACCCTTAAAATCTTACTAAATTCACTCACAACAACTTTGTTGTGGTGGGAGTAAACATGTTAGAACAACCATAACAAATGATGTCCAGCAATAATCTCAATGACACTAACACATACAATATATTCTTTAGAGAAATATTTTATTCAATGTTTGGGCTGGGAGTTCTAATGTGTAATGTAGTAATTTTTTGTTTAAAATTATGTTTATGTTGTTGTGTACCACTATATTCTTCTGGGGTCATGTCATGTTGACAAAAGTAGTGCCTCATCAATGGAAATATCAGTGGGCAATGTGACTCCCCATTGTAGCTTATGACCTTGTGTTCATGAGGGAATGACGCCAAGGAAAAAAAAATTCTATCTTTCTAATGTTAAATTTTGGACCAAATATAAATATTCATTGATGAAAACAAAGAAAGTTGCCGATTTAACCTTGTATTCAAGAAAAACTGGATTTCTCTCCTGCAGGAATATACTTGACCTCTGTTGACCTCTGACAAAGCTGGGCCCCTAACAGGATGTTAACATGTGCTGTGTCATAATGACTAGCAATATCAAACAGTGTGCCTCATCTGCTTTTCATCTGCGAAACTTCCAGAAAACAGGGGACCAGACAATGTGCTGGCACAAAGATGTAGAGCCAGAGTCTGCTGTGTGTATCAGCCACACCCCAGGTGTGCAGTTTAGCCAGGACATAAATGGCAACACATTGCAATTGCCAGGTAGGGAGCCACAGGGAACCAGACAAAATTAAATGACTTTATCAGACTGGGAACCAGACTGCATAGCTTCACACTTCATACCACCCAGTGCACAGAGGGAGTGTCTTGTCATTCCTATATTGGCCATGTCTCATTAAATGATGCCTACCTTGACAGTGTAATAGGGCTTTTCTCTATTGAAATAGAAAGACTAGGCAAGGGCCAAGACGGCGAAAGATGCCTGTCTGTGTAGCTTTCCCCAGAGACTGGAGACTTTTGCCTTTAGGTTTGGTCTGACCGGTTTCGTTCTATCCGAACTCTTCAGAGACTGCCCAAAGACTGCTGTGTTTGTTTTTTACCTTGAATTTTGCGTGTCCATATAATCCATTATTTGTATGTGGGATGACATAAAACAATTGTGTTTTACGTTATGAAAGCCAACTGTCGAACTGGTCAGTTGGGTTAAAGCCGGTCCACGTGCTGTGGTGTGCACGTGTTTATGTTTACTAACACTCTGTTGTCAAGGAGACATGATGTGTCTTTGCTGGTGCTCCCTTGGGTGTGTATTCCCTACGGGAAGACCATATGTTTAATGTATTGAACATATGACTGGGGTGTTTAGGGGTCAAGGTAAAAATTGTTTGTGGTGCATGAATATTCATGGACCTGACTGGAATAAAACTATTCCATTTAAATAATATACATTTGCAATCTTTTGGCCACAGAAACTTGATCTGTTCTGTTTAAGTTTGTCACAAACAATGTCAATGGGTGGTAGATAGTTCTCTCTATCAAAACCCTCAAATGACTATTTTGCCTACATTTCACCGTGCATGTCTGTGACAGTATACAATATGACAAAAGGCTCATTGCTGGTCTTTCCATACCATTCACCATTGATTACAATACATAAATCCATTCTGCCTTCAAAGGGGACACCCCATCCCCCCCCCCCCCCAAAGCATGCTGTAATTGTCCACACTTACCCTGAGGGTGTCACTGGGTCCGTCCACCCCAGGCCGCCCATTTACCAAGGACGTATGGATCTGTAAACATACAAAAACATTGACAGACAGTGTGGCAAGCTTCCTGGCTTCAGTACCAAACTTTGATATGTGACGAATGTAAATATAACATACAAAGCTTTGATACATGTACATCATGACCCATTACATATGGAAATGTGACTGCACGGGATTGTGCAAAACATCTCAAATTTTAAAGTTCAAACAGAATAAATGCTTTATATAGGTCACGGAAACAGTGATGATAATGTTATCAGTGGGACAGGATTATGAAGGGTAGCTACTCTTCTACACTGTGGTAACCACACTGGCCTGAAATTCATCAGGTACTGTGAATACATTTATTTTCACAGGCATTAATTTTCATGGTTTTTGAATTTTGGACCTTTTACTGAAACTTTAAATTCACTACTTTTGTTATAATTCCTATCGATGCCAAGTTGAAAATATATTTCACTGGGTTCTTATTTCCACGGTTTTGAAGCATCAGCGAAATAAGCAAAAATAAGAACACAGCAAAATTAAATGAATTTGCAGTAACCAGGTATGGCAAACACTGACAAGTTGGAACATACCATAGACAGCAGGTCCCTCATGTACACACTGTTCACAGGGAACAAGGGTGCCAGAGCGGGTAACTGTTGTCTGCTAGGGCAGACACCAAAGTGGGTACTGGGTCCAAAAAAAAAAAAAATGATGTGGTTACCCATTATCTACATGGGACAAGGACAATTGGGGTATACATTGTGCCAAACATCTGATGGGACAGAGACCACTATGGGTTGTATCCCCTGCAAGTGAGTTTGGGATGACTGGCATGGTACCTACCCCAGTGGGTGGGGCTGGCATGGCTGGCATGGCTAGCATGGCTGGCTTGCTAAGTGCATGGGGCATACTTGGATAGTTAGAATGGCTACCCCCAGTGTGTGCGGCTGAGAGGGTTTGCATGTTATGTACTCCCCGTGTGTGGGGCTGGGAGGGTTTGCATGTTATGTACCCCCAGTGTGTGAGGCTGGGAGGGTTGGCATGTTATGTACTCTCAGTGTGTGGGGCTGGGAGGGTTGGCATGTTATGTACTCTCAGTGTGTGTGGGGCTGGGACGGTTGGCATGTTTTGTACCCTCAGTGTGTGAGGCTGTGAGGCTGGGAGGGTTGGCATGTTATGTACCCCCAGTGTGTGGGCTGGGATGGTTGGCATGTTATGTACCCCCAGTGTGTGTGAGGCTGGGAGGGTTGGCATGTTATGTACCCCCAGTGTGTGGGCTGGGATGGTTGGCATGTTATGTACCCCCAGTGTGGGCGGCCGGCATGGCTGGCATGGTCTGTAGCCCAAGTTTGCAGGGCATATTGGGATGGCTACATGCTATGTACCCATGTGTGGGCCATACTAGGATGGTTGGTATGCTATGTACACCTGTGTGGTATGGCAGGGATGGCTGGTGTGGTTCGGGATGGGGGTGGGGGTGGGGTACTTCCCCAAATTTTTGGTGGGGGTGTGCAGCTTGACTTTTCAAAAACTCACCCTTTGTTAGGGCACTTTTTTTAACCTAAATAGCAGAAAGTATGGTCCCAAATTGGCAAGAAAAGTGCTCCAGGAAAAAAAATTTGGACCTCAGTGCGGCAAATTTACCCCACTTTGGGGCAATAAAAGAGAAAAATTACCCTTTTCAGGGAATTTTTGGCAATATACTGGACCTGTCAGAGAAATTTTGCTGAAAAGAGGGGCCTTCAGAGCGGCACATACCCACTATCGATACTAATGGGAGTAACCCCCCAGGGGTGTGGTGTGTATACCTGTGTGGTGGGGTACATTGGAATGGCTGGTGTGGTATGTATACCTGTGTGGTGGGGCACATTGGAATGGCTGGTGTGGTATGTATACCTGTGTGGTGGGGCACATTGGAATGGCTGGTGTGGTATGTATACCTGTGTGGTGGGGCACATTGGAATGGCTGGTGTGGTATGCATACCTGTGTGGTGGGGCACAATGGAATGGCTGGTGTGGTATGTATACCTGTGTGGTGGGGCACATTGGAATGGCTGGTGTGGTATGTATACCTGTGTGGTGGGGCACATTGGAATGGCCAGCATACTGTATACCCCCTATCTATGGGTAAATTGGGATGGCTCATAGGGTATGTGCACACACCTGCATGGGTTGCTCCAACAGCTCTCTATTGCATTTTACATACTCACCTTAACTCTTTCATGTCTTACTTTTTGAAAACAGATTGGGGAAAATATAGCTTATTTTCAACTATCTCTGCCAACAAATTTTTTCAATTCTTTCTTTATACTCTTTGTTGAAATTTGGCTGTTTCTTTTCAAGGAATGTTGGCAGGTATGCATCTTCTTCCAAACCTATCCTAGCCTTATCTCTTTACATCTATTAGTAATAGACCATGAAGAAAGACTCCTTGGTACCTACCAGGTTGTGGTTTTTTGGTGAGGACAGAATATAACAGCTGGTAATCAACTGAACAGTTATGTGTGCCTTGCCAAGGTACAACAGGAAAATAAGCTTTGCCCGTAAGACAACATCCATTTGTAAAACAAACAGACCATATCATGAATAGACAGCAAGTTCTGTGAAAGCCCCAGACATTTATATGCATGGATCCTACAATGTTAAATGGCAATAATTTAACCAACCTGTGTCTCTCTCAAACACAGTTTTGGTGGGCTGTGGATAAGCACTTCCTGTTTTGCCTTTAAAAAATCTTCACAAACAGAGGCAGATAAAATCCTGGCCTAGGGCACTATCCTGACATAATACAGATCTGACCTGGCACAGAAATCCTGCCTCCTTATCCTCATGCTCCATGAGCCTGAGCCAGTTCTGCACTGGAGGCTCACTGCCTTGTCCTCTTCCTTGTGAGTGCTCACACAGAGGCCTGCAGAGGGTGCTCACTGTCACCTCTCCACCCAGTGTGAACACAGGGCCCCTGAATTCATAAACCAGGCTCTGGTCATTGTCATCTCTGCACTCAGCGTGAACATGGGGCCCCTGAATTCATAAACCAGGCTCCGGTCATTGTCATCTCTCCGCTCAGTGTGAACATGGGGCCCCTGAATTCATAAACCAGGCTCCGGTCATTGTCATCTCTCCACTGCTTTCTTGAAACCTTCTTGCAGTGCTATCAGTCAACACAGGCACACTACAGCATGACTGGTTCTGAGTTACAGTATACAACATGCCTGGTTATCAAGCTAGAGCATACAGCATGCCTGGTTACTGAGCTTGAGTATACAGCATGGAGCTTGAGAATACAGCATGCCTGGTTACTAAGCTGGACCATACAGCATGTCTGGTTACTGAGCTTGAGTGTACAGCATGCCTGGTTACTGAGCTTGACTATACAGCATGCCTGGTTACTGAGCTGTCCAGATTATACAGCATGCCTGGTTACTGAGCTAGAGCATGGAGCATGCCTGGTTACTGAGCCGAGGCATGTGGCAAACCTGGTTACAGCAAAGGGATATGTTTTTGACATACAGACATAATGCCACACCCAGTTGGGTCTCCTGATGGCTCTCATAGCACGAACCACCATGCAGACCTGCTGTACCTTTTTTCCCAGCTGAGGGTACAAACAGCTCTCATTACAGCCAGCCTGCCAGGTACAGCTCTCATTACAGCCAGCCTGCCAGATACAGCTCTCATTACAGCCAGCCTGCCAGATACAGCTCTCATTACAGCCAGCCTGCCAGATACAGCTCTCATTACAGCCAGCCTGCCAGATACAGCTCTCATTACAGCCAGCCTGCCAGGTACAGCTCTCATTACAGCCAGCCTGCCAGATGCAGCTCTCATTACAGTCAGCCTGCCAGGTACAGCTCTCATTACAGCCAGCCTGCCAGGTACAGCTCTCATTACAGCCAGCCTGCCAGGTACTGCTCTCATTACAGCCAGCCTGCCAGGTACAGCTCTCATTACAGCCAGCCTGCCAGGTACAGCTCTCATTACACCCAGTCTGCCAGGTACAGCTCTAATTACAGTCAGCCTGCCAGGTACAGCTCTCATTACAGCCAGCCTGCCAGGTACAGCTCTCATTACAGCCAGCCTGCCAGGTACAGCTTGAGACTTTTATGCCCAATTGTAGGTCACCGCATGTTTACGCTATATATTGTTTGTGGCACTCCCCCCCCCCGCCCCCCCCCCAACTGTAGCCTAAGGCTAGGGTTGGTGTGCTTCAGGTCTCCCACCCCAAACTGTAACCGAAGGCCAGGGTTGGTGTGCTGCAGGTGCACCCCCGAAACTGTAGCCCAAGGCAGCCCCCCCCCAAAAAAACCTGTAGCCTTCAAAGCTAGGGTTGGTGTGCTACAGCTGCCCCCCCCCCCCCTTAAAAAAAATATCTAGCCTAAGGCTAGGGTTGCTATGCTGCAGGTAACCCCCCCCCCCCCAAAAAAAAAAAAAAAAAAAAAATCTGTAGCCCAAGGTTACAGTTAGTGTGCTGCAGGTCTGACATGTGCAGAGACTTACCTCCCCATTCTCCAAGGGGTCCAGACGTGAGTAATGCGATGTACAGAGTACCTGGTCATCAGTCCTGTAGTAGGGGATTCCCACAGTGGGAGCCACGCCATAGATGGTCCAACAGGCAGCATCACTGATAGCATAGTACTGCCACGGCTTGTAGGTCTCCCCATCCAATGACCGTTCCAAGACCCAGTTGCCTGGCCGAGGGGAGTTCGCAGCCTTGAGAATCACATAAGCAACTTGGTAGACCTGCAAAGCATATAGGTCACGAAGTTACAATTTACATGAAACTGAGACGCATTACACAAATAAGTTTGCTATCCTCATGATGGAAATTAGTTCAGATTGTGATAGTATGCTGTGGTTTTTACAATCACACCCTCTGTTTTCATACAGGAACTAGGATTCCATGCAATACAGTGAATGGTCTTTTCACAATTTGATCCAGTTAGCATAAAAAGGAGGTCAGGATGACCTGCATATTCACCCAATCAAAACTTATTGAAATCCATGCATCAAAATGTAAGAGTAAAATGTCAGAAGTGAAGTCACTGGAGTATGACAATTAGGTCAGTATGACCTACATTTGCAGTCCAAAAATAATACATCACCTTCTGGACTAACACAGAACAATAATATATCGTATTCTGGACTAACAACAGAACAATAATACAGGACATCCTGGACTAACACAGAACAATAATACAGGACATCCTAGACTAATGCACAACAATAATTCATCACATTCTGGACTAACACAGAAAAATGTGATCAACATCCATCCCAGTCATGGATACCGGCAGTGTGTTTTTATCCAATTTATAATAATTCATACATCACTGAAATGACACAGCATGGCAATCATCTGGTACAAATTAAAGTAATGTCTACTGGAAATTAAACAGTAGTAAAAAGTAATGTCTACATTAAAACAGAAGTATAAAGTAATGTCTACATTAAAACAGTATTATAAAATAATGTCTACATCAAAACAGTAGTATAAATTTTGTAAGCTTGCAACTAACCCTGTATTGAGGTTACGAATGTGCATAAAGTGATGCGGATCTTGGACCTCTCTGACTTTGACCTGCAAAGTCACATGACCTTGTGACTTTTGGTGGACAATTTTTAATCCAAAAAAGACCTGTGCTAAGTTTCATGATGATTCATTTGATGGTCTCAAACTTTTTAAACTTAAGGAAAACTCACTTTGTTGGCACCGATATGTTTACAATGCTGCATTTTCTTGGAGGATGATGAGGGTACATGGTGATATCAGTTGACATTATTGGTACTTATTTTTATTTTACATATTTGAAATTGAGCGTGTTTTGTTCTGATGTGTTGGTCATACCACATATCCTTTCTCCTGCATTCAAACAAAATTCAAATATTCTCTCACAGAAATAATCCTGCTGGGGTAGGTGGAATTTGTAATGTGATGCGAACATTACCCGCTTTCAAATATTTGCCAGCATATGTGTTGGCTGCGTCCATATGCTGCCCAATGCATGACCTCGCGCACACACCATTTACCAATCACATCAACTTCCCAAATCAACACGTGTCTACCTGAGTGTATCTGTGAAGTTTGTTAACAACAACAACAACCACAAAATGGGGTTCAATCGTGAGAAAACAGAGGTCCTATACTAGAGGTCCTAGTCACAGAGGTCCTAGTACCAGAGGTCCTAGTACTATGTCCTAGTACCAGAGGTCCTAGTAACACAGGGTCCTAGTAACAGAGGTCCTAGTATAGGTCCTATACCAGAGGTCCTAGTAACAGAGGTCCTAGTACCAGAGGTCCTAGTACTATGTCCTAGTACCAGATGTCCTAGTAACATGGATCCTAGTACCAGAGGTCCTAGTAAAAGAGGTCATAGTAATAGAGGTCCTAGTGTAAGAGATTTCCTGGTAAGAAAGTTCCCAGTAAGAAAAGTCCTAGTTAGGCTTTGGGGAGATGAATATATTGAAGCTATCTTTGATGACTTGCATGGGCAAATTTTCTCTAGATTGCAAATAACTACAGCGGATTCCATGTTGGTGATTGCAAACCCCGAGACAGTGATTCTTGTCTGGTGGGAAAACCTGCTGCCAATGTCAATGAAACTGCAGGCAATATGTGTAGAAATGTGGATGCAATAAAACTGCCATGCTCACAAAACATGCCTGGATGCACACACAACTCGGCCAACATGCACATTTGGCCATGTTTTGCTTGGTATCTGCTTTCATAGTCTGAACAATAAATTCAAAGTTATATCCAGGTGTAACATTTCAGTCTGAATGGCATATGTGAATTATATCTGAATGTACTTTTATTTGGATGATTCTTCTGAAAAAATACTGGTCATAATGTGAGTAACACTGTGCATCAGGCTTGGCGGGTGAGAGGCTGATGGTATGAGACTGCAGGGAGGGTACCGCCCCAACAGCCAGGGAAGACACCCAGGGATCAGCATGCAGGCAGGGGTGTGTGTGTGTGTGGGGGGGGGGGGGGCAGAGGTATGGGGCGGCAGTGTAAGCACTCCATCCAACAGTCATGTCATAAGTCTACCCTACTGTGTTGCAGCAGTTTACACACATACAGTGAAACCTGTTTTGAGACCGCCCTTAAGGCAAGCCAAAAAGTGGTCGCATAAAGCAGGTGGTCTCTCAATGGAGACACAATAAAATGGGGAAAGATAGCAAAAGGGGACTTTGGAAATATGGTCTTAAAAGGCAGGTGGTCTTTCATTACAGTGGTCTGTCAAAAAAGGTTCCACTGTACATATTAAGTGTTCCTTTTACTACCACAAAGGCCCACAACAAAGCCCATGTAAGCTGCTACACTTCACCACTTGTGGAGTTGTCCTTAATGGACCACATGGCGGCCTGGTAGTCTTACCGCTGCCTGGGGCCACCGCCCTCCCCCTCTGTAACCCTATCAGCACTCAATGCCTGCACAAATCAACCCCTTTCCCTACAATGGCCAACTTCAATATTTACTATCATAATATAGCCGTTTAAAATTACAGCCACTTTACTGTTGTACTGGGATTTGTAAGGTCACATACTGGTCGATGTGCACTCAGTTACACTGAGGTCTGCTCAGGAGATCAGACCTATCAATGGAGAGAAACTACATAATGAACATATACAGGTAGGCAGCAGGCAAGCTGTGTTTGCAGTGTTCAGGAAACATATATGCCATGGAGTCACAGTTAATTCTACAGCAAGTCGAGAAGCCTGTGCTTTGGGGCAGACAGTTCCACTTTGTGTTGTCCATTCCCTGCACAGGGTGATCAAGTCCCTGCACAGGGTGATCAAGTCCCTGTGCAGGGTGATCAAGTCCCTGTACAGGGTGATCAAGTCCCTGTACAGGATGACCAAGTCCCTGTGCAGGGTGATCAAGTCCCTGCACAGGGGGATCAAGTCCCTGCACAGGGCGATCAAGTCCCTGTACAGGGTGATCAAGTCCCTGTACAGGGGATCAAGTCCCTGTGCAGGGTGATAAAATCCCTGTAGAGGGTGATCAAGTCCCTGTACTGGGTGATCAAGTCCCTGTACAGGGTGATCAAGTCCCTGTACAGGATTACCAAGTCCCTGTAGAGGGTGATCAAGTCCCTGTAGAGGGCGATCAAGTCCCTGTACTGGGTGATCAAGTCCATGTACAAACACATTCTCTTTTCTCACAATGCTTTCTTTCTTTTCTTTTTTGTCTGGAACATGGCTCACAGACTACTACAACTGAACCTCCAAAATTTTGCAAGGACATAGTCCTATTAGGCACTAATCAAATTGATCCTCTGATTTGGAATAATCAGTATTTTCAAAATTATGCAAGTTATAGGCAATTGAAATTTTCAATATTTCATATCATCGAAAGTATTATACATTGAGTGTCAATCCAACTTCATTTCCCAGGTTTGCCCTGAAGGCACCTCTAATGACATGAAAATGAAAGTTGTAGAAATTTAACTTACACTAATTAGGCGCACTTGGAACATTTATAAACAATGAATTTCTTGAGAAGTACTACAGAGGTGTCGATCCTAATTCATTTTACAAGTTTGTGCTACAAGCACATCCAATAAAATCAATAAAATGAAAATGAAACTAATAAAATTTCAATTTATGCTAATTAAGCATACTTGGAAAACTTAAATGTCCAGTGAAGATCTTGGAAATATTGTAGATAGAAGTGTTTTATCCAACTTTATAGGTTTTTGCTATAGGTACATCCACAGAAATGAAAATGGAAGCTGTAAAAATCTGAGTTTATACTAATTAGGTGCACTTGGAAAAATTAAATGTTGAATACCTTTGAAAGTATTACAGACAGAAGGATCAATCCAACTTCAGTTCCCAGCTTTATGCTGCATGTATACGTACATCCAATGGAATAAAGGAAAGTTGCATAATTTGAACTTATGCTAATCAGGCATACTTCCACACTTGAAACATTGAATCCCTTCACACGTATTCTGGATACAGGTGTCAGTCTAACTTCAATTCATTGACTGGTGATACAGGCACATCCAATGAAATAAAAATAAAAGTTGTAGAATTTTGATTTATGCTAGTCAGGTACAGTTAGAAGATTTAAATGCTTGCTCATTTCAAAACTATCATACATGAAGGAGTCGGTCATTTCAAAACTATTATAGATAAAGGAATCAGTCATTTAAAAACTATCATGGATGCAGGAGCCAGTCATTTCAAAACTTTTCTAGATGAAGGAGTCTATTTCATATTTCAATTCAGAAGACTGTGCACAACATTGGATATCATTGGACACACGTTTAACATTTTAAATGCTGATAATTCTTAAGGCAGATTTGCCCTCACACAAATCTTATTTTCTAGTTTTGATCTTTCTTTGATCATGGCTGTATAAGAGTAAGGACTTTATATTTCCATGCTTTGATAATCTAAAAGCCACCCAGGAATGTTGACAGTCTCTGTGTTTGTTGTGAATTCCAGTTTGTCACAGCTGTAGTCAAGTTGTACACCAGTGTGACAGAGACCCATACTGCTGTGACAGAGACCCATACTGCTGTGACAGAGACCCGTACTGCTGTGACAGAGACCCGTACTGCTGTGACAGAGACCCATACTGCTGTGACAGAGACCCATACTGCTGTGACAGAGACCCGTACTGCTGTGACAGAGACCCGTACTGCTGTGACAGAGACCCATACTGCTGTGACAGAGACCCGTACTGCTGTGACAGAGACCCGTACTGCTGTGACAGAGACCCATACTGCTGTGACAGAGACCCATACTGCTGTGACAGAGACCCATACTGCTGCAGCAGGTTCGGTGTTAAAAAGCCTTTCACAAACAACCCTCAGAACAGAAAAAAAAATGTGTGATGGGATACAGATCTACTTATCCAGGGCTTGACATAAAGGACTGCCTGGTTGTCCAGGGCAACCAAATTTTCGGTCAGCGCAACCAAAAATTTTGAGCTCTATGATACTTTAACCCACTGGTTGCCCCAAAATGTGGAAAAAGTTCCTGGGGCACAACCTGACAAAAAACCTTAATGTCGACCTCAAACCATTTCGCTTATTTTTGCAGATGTTGCAAAATGTGCCAACCTGAAGGAATAGCTCTAAGAACTGAAAATTGAATGCTTGGTAAATACAGCCATGTGACACTGAAGGGCCATGTCTCTTTGTTGTCCTCATGGGGAAGATATGACACCAGGGGCCACGCCTCATTGTTGTCTCCATGGGACACACTATGACTTCTGGACCAAGCCTCTTTGTTGTCCTCATGGGACACACTGACACTGAGGGGTCATGCCTCTATGTTGTCCTCATGGGACACACTGACACTGAGGGGTCATGCCTCTATGTTGTCCTCATGGGACACACTGACACTGAGGGGTCATGCCTCTATGTTGTCCTCATGGGACACACTGACGCTGAGGGGTCATGCCTCTATGTTGTCCTCATGGGACACACTGACACTTAGGGGCCATGCCTCTACGTTGTCCTCATGGGAGACACTATGACACTGAGGGGTCATGCCTTTTTGTTGTCCTCATGGGACAGACTGTGACCCTGTGCGGTCATGCCTCTTTGTTATAAACATGGGACAGAATGTAACCCTGTGGGCCATGCCTCTTTGTTATCCTCATGGGACAGACTGTGACCCTGTGCCGCCATGCCTCTTTGTTGTCCTCATGGGACAGACTGTGACACTGAGGGGCCACACCTCTTTGTTGTCCTCATTGGACACACTATGACACTGAGGAGCCATGCCTCTTTGTTGTCCTCATGGGGCAGACTATGACACTGAGGGCCATGTCTCTTCGTTGTCCTCATGGGGCAGACAACAGGCAGCTGATGGGGGAGTGACTGGGTTCTCTCCGTCTTGTAATGTACACCATACAGACATGTAGGGGGAGTCAGGGGAGATTTGGAACACTTCAGAGTCAAGGCTCTGTATCTTCAGAAGTATTTAATGACTGGGTTATTCTAAGTAACATTTAAAGAACAAAAGGGTCCTGCAAAAATGGGCATTGCCTTGTTCAGATATTATGCAGCATTATCAAGATATATATTGAAAGCTATGGACAAGTCAAATGTTTCATATCACCCCATGCAAGGGGCAAGATGAAACATGCAATGGGGTAAGTTGAAACATTTTCAATAACATGAATTATAATTAGCCTAGTTAAATAAGTCAATTAATGTTCATTTTTGCCGGACCTGTCTGCCATTTAAATCTAACAATACAATATTTTACAGAATATATTTGATTGTACAGGACCTGGACTGTTACATGTTCCAACTCTCCCCAGTCTCTCCTGCTGTTAATTTTCTTCATTCTTGAAATATGAATGTTAATGTATTTGCTAATCTTTATTGCATGTTTGTCTATTGCTGGATGCATGTGCCTGTAAATAAGTATGCATATGTGGACATAACAAAAGTTGACTATAACCCACGGGTAAATACTCCATCCAAGTCTGTGCGTAGGTTGAAACTCTTTCTTTTAGCCTCAGGGGCAGCTTGAACGTGCTCCATCTAACCCCAGGGGTAGGTTGAAACTGCTTTGAACATCTAACCCTAGGGGCAAGTGGAAACATGTTCCAAATTACCCTAGCGCACGTTGAAAATATGACGGAGTTGAAACATGTTTCAATACTCCCCTTGCACTATGTTTCAACTCACCCCTTTGACTCTTAATATGCATTTATCCACACTGTAGGAATACACATCAACTAATCACTGTCCGACTTTGTGGTGCTAACTCTCTCCCATCTGGGAATTTTACACTAATGGGAAACTGAGCATAATACTTTATTGTGTAAAGAATGTGACAAAAAATTTTGGATACGAAATATTTACTGGAGAGGGAGAAAACAAACATAGCCTTCCCAAACACATAATTTGATGATAACAAACTTAGCTTCACATTGTAAAGTGGGCTTAGAACCAAAGGTGCTACCCACAGGTACAAAAATTGGAAATACATTTATGGGGAGCAGTTATCATTAAAGTTTCATCTTACCCTGTGTTCTAACTCTCCCCAGTCTCCCCTACCTGTGTTCCTTGAGTGCTTACAACACCCAAGTCAAATGAACCTTGTTTAATTTGGACTTGTAGTTTCAACATTTTAGGTGCAACAAAATAAAAAGATGATCAAATGTACATTACTTCCTTATTTAAGCATTTTTTAACAGTTTAAACATATTAAATAGACATCATAAAAAGGATGATATATATATACAAACATGCGGCCTTATCTTAACTTTTTGAATATTTTAAAACAGTATCATAAATGGATGATTAAATGTAGAACATGTGAAATTATTTTAGGTTTCTTGTCTGATCTGAGAGGCAATTTGGTAACTTATGGTGCATGGGTGATCTTTGGGAGGAATACATTATCTCACAGCCAGGACATAGTTGTGTCCTTTCAGCATGATCTGTACACAATGTGGTCCTACCACACAATGGCTTGTGAAGGATCATCTTCTACATATATGTAGACTGTGACCTGGGATGCCTTTACTGTTAACCTGTATTGCCTTTGGCGCCTTCACTTTTAACCTGGTTAGTCGATGATGCCTTCACTATTAACCAGTATAGCCTGTGATGCCTTCACTTTTAACTAGTATAGCTTGTGATGCCTTTACTGTTAACCTGTATATCTTGTGATTAACTGTTAACCTGTGGTGCCTTCACGTTTGACCTTTTGCTGGGTATTGTAGCAGAGTAGCCTTCCTGAGAGAGAGAGAGAGAGAGAGAGAGAGAGGAGAGAGAGGAGAGGAGAGAGAGAGAGAGAGAGAGAGAGAGAGAGAGAGAGAGAGAGAGAGAGAGAGAGAGAGAGAGAGAGAGAGAGAGAGAGAGGAGAGAGAGAGAGAGAGAGAGAGAGAGAGAGAGAGAGAGAGAGAGAGAGAGAGAGAGAAGAGAGAGAGAGAGAGAGAGAGAGAGAGAGAACAATCCACACCCTTTTCTTACTTTCATGTCAAGGGGTTAATCTGAGAGAAAGGGTTGATGTGAGGATAACTAAGAACTCCCAATCACTACACGGTCTCCAAATTCCTTCCATACTTCGGCTTTTAGTAGCTGACCTTCCCCTGAGGTCAAGCTCTGCATGCCCTGCCAGTAACCAGCACAGATCTAAAGATCTACCCACACAGGACATCATGTTGGGCCACCAGACTTACTTCATTGACATTTTATTGCCATCTTCCCATCCCTGACACAGATATCCAGTCATTTTTACAGAATTACAAAAGATGTTTCTGTCTTTTTTTCAGTGTAAATTGAAAAGACAGGAATCTGGAGGAGGCAGAGTACTCCAGCATATGGTGGCTCTGGTCTGCATTGTGATACCAGGCCTTGTATGCTCTACCCTCTTTCATTAGGGCCACCCCAAACCAGGGGTGTGGTTTAGTGTAGGGGGAACAGCAAACTGAACGATTTCAGGGGCTGGTCCAGACCCCCCCTACTCACCATATGGTGTAATATATCTCTACAGAGTTTTTACTTTTACCCCCTGCAGCTGCACACTTTAATATACCTCACAAGTGCACACCGTAAAAACTGATATTCTTCCTGAGTATACTTTAATATGCCTAGTGACTGAATACTGTAACATTATGAAAGAAAGTACAATGTATACATAGCTGTCAACTCTCACGTTTTCACAGGGAGTCTCCCATTTTGGAGACTCAAAAAGTTCTTCAAATGACAGGGATTTTGAAGCAAAATTGACTTTCTTTGATTTTATGCACTTTTTACAAGAACCTCCTGGTCACGCATCTTTGGAAGTTGACATCTATGAGTATACCGTAAAATTCCTCCTGAGTGCATAGTACACCTGAGTGTATGCTGTATTGCGCCATCTGAGTGTACGCTGCATTGCAATGAGTGTACGCTGTATTGCAATGAGTGTACGCTGCATTGCAATGAGTGTACGCTGTATTGCAATGAGTGTACGCTGTATTGCCCTATCTGAGTGTATACTGTATTCTGCCCTCAGTGGGGCTGCTGGGTGTGTGATGTATTGTGCCTTCTGAGTCTGTGGTATTGTCTCATCTGAGTGTATATTGCAACGTGCCTTCTGAGTGTGTGCTGTATTGTGCCTTCTGAGTGTGTGCTGTATCGTGCCTTCTGAGTGCGCGGTATTGTCTCATCTGAGTGTATATTGCAATGTGCCTTCTGAGTGTATATTGCAATGTGCCTTCTGAGTGTATATTGCAATGTGCCTTCTGAGTGTGTGCTGTATTGTGCCTTCTGAGTGTGTGCTGTATCGTGCCTTCTGAGTGTGTGCTGTATCGTGCCTTCTGAGTGTGTGCTGTATCGTGCCTTCTGAGTGTGTGCTGTATCGTGCCTTCTGAGTATGTGCTGTATCGTGCCTTCTGAGTGTGTGCTGTATCGTGCCTTCTGAGTGTGTGCTGTATCGTGCCTTCTGAGTGTGTGCTGTCGTGCCTCCTGAGTGTGTGCTGTATCGTGCCTTCTGAGTGTGTGCTGTATCGTGCCTTCTGAGTATGTGCTGTATCGTGCCTTCTGAGTGTGTGCTGTATCGTGCCTTCTGAGTGTGTGCTGTATCGTGCCTTCTGAGTGTGTGCTGTCGTGCCTCCTGAGTGTGTGCTGTATCGTGCCTTCTGAGTGTGTGCTGTATCGTGCCTTCTGAGTGTGTGCTGTCGTGCCTCCTGAGTGTGTGCTGTATCGTGCCTTCTGAGTGTGTGCTGTATCGTGCCTTCTGAGTGTGTGCTGTATCGTACCTTCTGTGTGTGTGTTGTACTGTTGTACTTTCTGTGTGTGTGCTGTACTGTCTTCTGAGTGTGTGCTGTATTGTGGCTTCTGAGTGTGTGCTGTGGTGTGCCTTCTCAGTTTGTGCTGTATTGTGCCTTCTGAATGTTCAGCTCTCTGATAGGTTGTGACACCTGGTGAGAGAAATTACAAAATGCAATAGAGTCTGAGGGTTGACTCTGTCATAAAAAATATAACACTGTAGTACTGAAGTACCCATTGTACAATGTCGTAACAATGTCACACCGATCATACACGGCAGTACTGATGTACCCATTGTACACTGTCATAACATTGTCATACCAATCATACACTGTAGTACTGAAGTACCCATTGTACACTGTCGTAACAATGTTGTACAGTTCATACACTGTTGTACTGAAGTACCAACTGTACTTTGTCGTACTGTTAAGCTTTGAAGACACGCACACTCATTTGCTATGCAGCAAATCTGGTTTTCTAGTTGTTTATTGCCTTTGCCCTCAGGGTGTACATTGTATTATACACAATGCTTTGTAAGTGCCCCTGCTCTCATTTGGTCCCCTTTATATATTGAAGGAACACAAAATGTTCTCAAATTTTCCATCATTTAGGTGCCACAATATTCTTATCCTGTATGCCATTCTGTATACGATATTCTTATCCTGTACGCCATTCTGTATACGATACTCTTAACCTGTACGCCATTCTGTATACGATATTCTTATCCTGTATGCCATTCCCAGGATACGATATTCTTATCCTGTATGCCATTCTGTGTACGATATTCTTATCCTGTATGCCATTCTGTGTACGATATTCTTATCCTGTATGCCATTCTGTATACAATATTCTTATCCTCTATGCCATTCTGTATAAAAATACAGTTGTTTAAAACTTATCTTGGAAACTCGTATTGTAGCCAACTCTGGACTAATGTAACTCTTAGTCAGAGTTAAAAAGTGAAAGTTGCTTATAATAATTCCCTAAGAATAGTTTTTGGTTTTCCTCGTATTTGCAGTATTACCAGCATGTTTGTCAAACTTGGTATTCCTAGCTATGATGAATTTTCATGTAGAGAAATTTTTAGTTTTTGGACAAGAATTGAAAGTAGTAGTAACCCCATTATTAAAAGTATTGCAGGTAACTCAATGAAGTGTCGTGAATTATTTACATATGAAAAATGGCAAAGAGCCCTGTATCTACATGTGTCTTGAGTGCTATTGTGTAAACTGCCCAGAGCTCATCTGATTGAAACCTTTAATGTACCTCATGCTTAACACTTGAACTTATATGTACCTCATGTCTTTTATGTACCCCATGTCTTTTTTTAAATTTTATTTTAATTTTATTTTACTCTATTTTATTTATTTATTTTTTTTAATTTTATTTTATTTTACTTTATTTTATCTTATTTTATTTTAACCTACAAATGTGCATTAACATTATCCATGTTTATCATATATGGACCTGTAAAAATTGTCTGAAATAAAAGTATCTTATCTTATCTTATACGATATTCTTATCCTGTATGCCATTCTGTGTACGATATTCTTATCCTGTATGCCATTCTGTGTACAATATTCTTATCCTGTATTCCATTCTGTATACGATATTCTTATCCTGCATGCCATTCCCAGGATACGATATTCTTATCCTGTATGTCATTTTGAATAAGGGTGTACAGTTGGGGATCACTGTGCACACTGTTCCCATGAGGCTGCTTAGTTCAAAGGTAGCAGATATCGTATTATTTCTATTCAATTCCCAGGGCATGTAGGAAATTTTCAGAGTGTAATCAGAATAAGTAATGGTCAAATTATACAATGCTAACATGATTGTTGTATTTTTTGAGTCTTACTCAGTCATGGGGCTAGGTGGAGGGGTATCAAAAAGAGATAATACGATGGTGTGAATGTGCATAGCTAGAGATGTCCTTGTATTCCTATGATATGGTGACATGTCAGTCTGTAAGAGGTCTTGTGAACAGGAGCTGACTGTACATACACCAATCTTACACCACGACACAAGGACGTCACCTTTTGCTGAGAGTGACTTCATTTACTGACGTCTGTACCTCTGAAGCACAAGGAATTCCTTGCTGTACATTTCATCATCTTTGGGTTAATAACTGATGCAGACCCTGCCTGCATTCTTGACTCAAGAAATGCACAAACACAAAAACATTGGCGAATGTCTGACCTTGCACTTCTGACAGACAGCTATAGGTTGGAGGGTTTTTTTTCCACATAGACAGACTGTACATGGAGCGTGGAGTTACCACGATGAATGACCAGCAAATGGGATGATTGCCAGCGCACCATAAAAACAGAGGAAGTCATTTTTGTGGCATCTTAGCTCTGCAGCCTGGGCATGCCATGCTGTGACCTTGGGATCGTCAGCTGTGACCCTGATGACCTTTCCTCCCCAGCCTTCCCCCTGCATCCCCCACCTGTCTAACAATCTCAGCTATCAGCCTCTCCAACATCAATCCTTAACATAATGTTGTTACTGATAGATCCATAATCTCATGTCACAAGGTCTGTGTGTTTAACAAACATTCACAAGCCAACATACATGATAACTGTCTCTTGCAGAACTTGAAGTATTTTGTGCACGTTATTTTTCTACGCTGTCATATGCTGGGAAATATTGTCTCTTTTGTTTACTGTCTACTCTTTGGAGAGTATTGTGACAAGGTCCAGAGCTTAACTCAGAAGTGACATTTTGTAGGGATACAAAATTGCTCCTTTATAAAGCAAACAGAATGACACGATGGCCTCGGAGTTACATGTTTGGAGAAGGCAAAAATTGCAGAAAAACACACACACACACACACACACACACACGGCACCAAAAAAAGACGTATGTTGTACCTGTGTTGTACCTCCCAATACAACTGAAGATATCTATAAGTAAGTTATTTATTGACGAAGGTCCAAAGCAATATGTACAAAACATTAGCACAGAACAGTTGATCATGATTCAAAGAACAGTGAGATTACATATCTTGCCGTTACTATACACTTGCAGATCATCAAAATCAAAATATCCCTCCCGTAGAATTTTTTCATAATTATAGTCTGAATATCATTCAAATCTTTTGGGCGAGAAACTGACATATGAAAAAGTACATTATGATTTTATCAACACAAAGCACAGAGCTAGTGATCTTCCAGGTGTGACTTTGATCAGTGTTTGAGGGGGAATAGGGTTCCGTTCCTACACATTCGGTGTGCTTTGTAGCAGGTAAAAGAAGACAAAAGAAGAGACGTTGTTGGTTACAACTGGAGCTTGACTGTGCTACCAGGCAGAACCTTCCCTACACAGCACATGACTGGACCTGCCACCTGTCACTGACGCCTCTTCAATCTCAATCTGCATTTGGTCTATCTTGAGATGAAAATAAGACTCTTCATTCAGGGAACAACATCAGAATTGAAATGTATACACAGTGGGTACAAAAGGACGAAAGAGGGTCAATAATGGACACATTAGGCCTTAATCTGTGATTATAGGCCTCTGTCTGCTTTACAGCAGGATAATAAGCACTTAGCAGCACAATGTTCCTGATCCTGCCCCAGTACTCTCCAATACCCCCTACAACCATTATATGCAGACCCCCTGCCTGGGGGACATCAACCACAGCAAACCATTTCTCTTCTTCATACCTGGATTACACACACATCTTGTATTATTGTATCTTTCTCAAATTTAAAATCTAAATTGACCAGAAACTTGTGTTGAGTGTGGGACAATTGAGAGTGCCCTGGTTAGTGTTTACCTGTCAGCCTGAGTGACCTGGTTAGTGTTCACCTGTCAGCCTGAGTGACCTGGTAAGTGTTCACCTGTCAGCCTGTGACCTGCACTTATCTGTCCACCTGACCTGTCAACAGACCCCAGGTTGGGGTGCAAGACCAACTCATAGGGGGCTTCACTCATTCCCTGCTATTTGTATGATTTTGCGCCCTGGACACTGTATTGTAATTCTAGTAACACAGAGCTGATAGAAAATTTTTATTTGTTTGTTTCATGTAACAATAAAGTCAATTTCACTCCAGGTGACCCAGGTATTGTTGCCCTTTGTCTAGTATCACAACAATGCTTTTATGGTGTATATATTTACAACTATAATGTTCTTTTGCGAGCAAGACAAGGCAAGTAGCCATTGAATGGCAAATGCAGGTTTGACCGGTTTTGATACTGTGTGCATCTCATCAGGGACCATTAAAAAGCCGTTGATACCCAAGTATCGTGCTGTTGTAGTAACGTTACACGGAGGTTTGAGTTTACGTTTCAGCAACACTGTGACGTAATACAATAGTATGTCTGTCATTATCTGAATCTGGTTCCCATTGGATGTAATGGGTCCAGAATGGGAATCCCCTGGCTGGGGATCTTCCTCTGATTTTGACCTGGTTTGGTGCGAAATATTTATGTTGGGTTGACCGGAAGGGGCACGCTAGGGTTAGGTGGCCCTTGCCCTGTGTCAGGGCCCAGCAAAGTGTAGATGCACTGTTCCTGTAGAATGTTCATATCTATGTGCAGTTTTTTTAATGAAGATTCACATGGGTGTGTGAATCTCTGCATGCCTATCATCACTTATCAAGTGAGCTAAGACAATAAAAATTCAGTACATGACGGAGCAAGAAAGCTCACTTTCCCATGGTATTAAGACCTAATGGCTCAATTATATCATGTTCTTTTCCTGTACAATAACACAGTTTTAGCTGCATTTTCAGCATTTTCACAATTGTGCACCGAGTATGCTGTAGGGGAGGGGGTAGAACCCTGCCCTATATACGAGGGTAGAACCCTACCCTACATACACTTTTGCATCACTCTGTATGAAAAGGCTGATTATTTTCGTTGATGATTGTTAAAATATAGGCTTTTTCAGGATTTCAAATGATAAACAACAATGCCAATAGAGAGAAATGCTGAGTAAAGTGTAAGTTATCAACCCAGCTCACAGAAATGTTTCATACATGAAGTTTGCAGTGATTTTTATTGGAAAATTTGTACAAAGAATATAAAAAAACATGTTGCAATAAGTAATCATATAGGTTTCTAAATACCAAATTATTGAAAGCTTCATCAGAGCTTCCAAAATGTCTGATTCATTGCACAGTAAACCAGTGTGTATGTTTCCCAAACAGAACTTCATTTAATCCTTTATAACATGTTAACATACAGCTCCACAGGTGTGAGGATGCAACTCTTTGTAGCCTCAATAGCAGACATGCATTTCCACTTGTAGTTCTTCAATGTGCCACTAGATGGTACATCAGTGTTTCTGTTAACTCCCAGATAGGGTATATTACCCTTTCAAAAGCTGACATATCCTCTGAGAAAATTCGAAAGGGTCATAGATCTCGTTTATTTATTTGTGAAAATCTAGTCTTTTTCCCTGAATTTCCTTCTTGTGACCCCCTGAAAAAATCCCTAACGGAAAAACTGGTGCACTACAGTGTAAGTATTGAAATGCACCATCTTCTCTTGTAAAATTGATTGATTAGTAAAATACAATAAAAAAGAAAAATCATTGTGTGGAAATGAAAAGCTTGATCTGAAGAACATTAAGAAACTAAATTGAGGTGTTGAAAAATAAATATGAGAACACTAGAAAAAAAAATCAGCATTCATGATACATTAAATCTGGAGTGGGGTCTGTTAAAGACGTTCGGTACACTGGTCAAAAGAATTTAGAAATCTCTGGTTTTTGGTGTGAACCAAGATATTGGCATTTGAAACAAAATGCAAGCAAAAAATTGGCATGTCACGGTGCTACTTTTCTCGCTAGGTGGCGCTGCATATAAGACTGCAGAAATTTTATAGAAAACATTATATATGCGGGTAAAAGCAAAAAAAATAAATTAAGGATGCAAAGATATGCATAAAATAACTCAATATGAATGTATGCAATGTATATCAAGCCTTTTAATAACAAATATGTGAACAAAGCATGCTGGAATGTGACTTTAAATTCATCTCGTCTTGCAAAAATGTATAAGTGCTCACATTATTTTTCAAGTTTGAAGTAGAAAAAATATTTAGAAATCCCTGAAAAATTGTAGGGGGTTTCCAAAATTTGCACTGATTTCATTGATTAACAAAAAAAGATATCATACGGTGCTATTTTTTCCGCAATTGTACAAAGAATTCATGCATGTTGACTGGATTTGTTCTAAGTTCATAGGTACAAGGTATCCATTCATTGTCTAACTTCGATACCATATCAATATAAATGTATGTAGGTTAAATAAACGGCAGTACGTCGTTAATTTTATATTCCAGTCATAATATATACTTTCATAGTTTTACTGAGAAGAGGCAAACATTGTAAGATTCTCTCCATTGTGCAATACAGCAATGTGGAAAAAGAGGTAAAAATAGGAATATCAAAATTATAGTTGCCTTAATACATTGTCGAATAGTAACACAGGCAGCACATTGTCAAATATGCCTGTGCCACCTTTTGACGCTGGGGAATTACTGCGGTTCCCCCCCCCCCCCCCAAGTTGGGACAGCGTTTATCGTACCACATTCACAAGAAATGTAAAGTACACTGGCCAAGCCATATCGTTTTTCTGATTCTGTATTTTTAGGGACAATGTTTTTTTTTTTTACATTCCTCGCATGCAAGATTATCGGCTAGTACACTTAGTTCCATCTATTCTACGACCTTCGTCCCAGTTATAGCTGTCAGTGTTTACATGTGCATGTGGCATTGGGGAAGTGGGCGTGGCACTTTCGACGGTGGCTTGGTCAGCGTTCGCTGATTGTGTACATGCATTTTGGTCTACCACTGCCGTGTTTCGACGTATTCTGCCTTGTTTTAAAGCATTTAGTCCTTTGTTTTGGCACTTGTTAACAAACCGCCCATTCTTTTTCCTTTTCACTCTTCGTAAACAATCCATATTTCTCAAACGGAACTGTGCAAAATAGGAAAAGCGAACAGCAGCTAGTGCAGGTATCGACAAATACCAGCTCTAACTGCATAGAGGCATTGGACCATAAATGGTTGCGCATAACGCGGTGTACCGAACGTCTTTAAAAAATGAGAACACGGTGAAACATGGTGTGCCAACGTGACAACGCTGGAAGCTTTGACTGGCCCCTAAAGTGTCTGTGTGCAATTTTTGGTGAAAAACAAAAATGTTTTGAACTATGACACCTGCACCACAACCTGGATGGATGCTGTGATATTCCCAACACTGCCATCTGTGGTTTGGCAGACTGATGTGCCCCAACTAGTTCATCATCCTGTCAGCAGGGGGCTCTGCTGCAGCATCCTCCAGATACATGAATTTACTCAACTCCCTTGAAGGTGCCCTGTATCAGTAGTTCCCACTCACCAGGTAAATGGCTATTTCTGTGCACCCTCTCCTGCTGGCATACATAAACAGTGCCTAAATGGGGGTAAGGGGTTAATGGCAGTCAAACCCCCCAATACTGAAGGAAGGCTGCTCAGACATTGATCTGGTAGGGTGTGATCACAAACTCTAACTTTCTGCATGGAGGGTTTGGCTATGCATTTCAATCCCTCTCACAAACATGACACACTAAAATTTACTCTTTCATCAGTATGTTCGATGGGCCCCAGTCATAAAACGACCATATAGTCAGCACAATGTCAGTTCATCAGTTAGGGAACCAAATTACAACATACCACCTGAATACCCAAGACATCTTGTTGACCAGACCATACACAATTTTTATGGCTGTGAGGCAGTTTCCTTTGTTCCAGTTTATAAAGGGCCAGGCCATAAGGTAGTCTCTCCTCTCAAGTATAAAGCTACTAGGCCATAAGGCACTCTCTCCTCTCAAATATAAAGCTACTAGGCCATAAGGTAGTCTCTCCTCTCAAACATCAAGCTACTAGGCCATAAGGCACTCTCTCCTCTCAAATATAAAGCTACTAGGCCATAAGGTAGTCTCTCCTCTCAAATATAAAGCTACTAGGCCATGAGGCAGATCTCCTCTCCAGTATAAACCTCTCAGGCCATATAAAGGCAGTCTCTCCTCTCCAGTATAAACCTCCCTGGTCATAAGGCAGTCTCTCCTCTCCAGTATAAATGTCCCAAGCCATAAGGCAGTCTCTCCTCCAGTATAAACCTCCCAAGCCATAAGGCAGTCTTTCCTCCAGTATAAACCTCCCAAGCCATATGGCAGTCTCTCCTCCACTATAAACCTCCCAAGTCATAAGGCAGTCTCTCCTCCCAAGTATAAAGCTTCTGTACCATGAGGAAGTCTCTGCTCTCAAGAAAAAAGCTACAAGGCCATGAAACAGTTTCTGCTATAATGCGTAAAGCTACATATGATATTGCAATTCCAGAAAAAGATTGGGTCCATGGGTGTACAGAATTGACCTCAGTGCCCTGTGTGCCCTGGATCAAACTGTTTATCACTGATCACAGGCAAAGCTGTATAAACCGTGGAGTGTGTTTAGACAGAACACAAGGTACATTATGACAACAGATCAATGTGTTATATTGACGAACAATATGAACAAAATGGTGGTAGATTATCTGAAATATTCAAAATCGCCACAGTGGTCCCCCTCTTGTAAGGTCAACCCCTCTACAGAGGCCACTTCTCCATATATCAAGTACAGTACTTCATTTTTTCCCCTTCAAGGCAGGCCCTCCCTCTCATTAGGCCATATGTCTGGAGCACCTGGGGAGGCCATACGAGGGGAACAACTGGTCTCAACAGAAAACAGGAATGTGGTCACTTGTGAGAGGGTCAGCAACACTGTACTGTGCCTTACTCCAGTACCCATACAAGGACTGGCTGTCACTCAGTGCGGGACTCACACAACACAGGGACTGGCTGTGCCTGACTCACACAGCACAGGGACTGGCTGTGCCTGACTCACACAGCACAGGGACTGGTTATCTGGCAGTGCCTGGCACACAAGATAGGGACTGGCTGTCAGGCACTGTCAGACTTGTACCAGCAGAAGGACACGCGGTCAAGCAATGCTGACTCATACAACACAGGGACTGGCCGTGCATGACTCACACAAAATAGGGACTGGCTATCAGGCACAGCCTGACTAATATAATAGAGAGAATGGCTATTAGGCAGTGCCTTACACACACATAGGGACTGGCAGTGCCTGACCGACACAACATAGGGACTGACTATTAGGCAGTGCCTGACTGGCACAACATTGGGACTGGCTATCAGGCAGTGCCTGACTCACACAGCATAGGGGCTGGCTGTTGGACAGTGTCTGACTCATAGAGACAAAGGGACTGGCTATCTACATCATGTGTTGTCTGAATACACAGGTGTACTGAGGTAATGGATCTAAATGTGGTTACATCACAACAGAACTTGGAGCCAGAATTATGTGGCAGCATTTATCACCTGGCAGTTTAATATATGTACAGTTGTACCTGCTTTATGCAACCACTGCTGTGAGCAGCCACATTGGTTTTTGTGTCCACCAGGCTAGGACATAGGAGTCACTTTCTTTGTAAATTTACCTGCAGTGACAGGTCACCTGCTGTATGTGGCCACTTTTTCTTGGCTTAAGAGGTGGCCACATACAGCAGGTACCACTGTATATGAATATACTGTACTTTGGAGAGAAATTAGCACCATGTTTACAATAACCAACCAACACTTGAATCTGGTTCGAAGTGTTTGTGCAAAGTTTGTATTCATACAGTGAAAACTCATTACAACGACACTCAGATATATCCAACATGTTCATTATAATGACATAAGTTTTGAATAGCAAATGTTCATTTTCTTTGTTGTTTGATTCATTTATCTGACAGATTACTAAGGAAACAGATGGTGTCACTATAACGAGTTTTCATTGTATTTGGTTCAGGATCGCTGTTGTTTCCTGGTGCTGATACTGTAGTTTGTATGCATGTAGTCCACTTGGGAGAGAATCACTTCAATGTTTACAATGCCCACACTAACATTTGAGCATAATTTACAATTTGATGAGTACTTCTGCACAAAGATTTATGTGAAAAAAAAAACACAAAAAAAATCAACGACAATGTTTTTGATGCTCAGATTGCTCACTTACTGGCCAGCACGTTCTGGTTTGGGTGGGTTGATGAGCACCGGCCGCTGTCATTATTGCAGTGGGTGGTCCTTCATGTTATTTAGGTTTCATCTGACTGATGCCACAGTTAACTTCCATAACATCTCTCATAGAAAGAGCACCAATTTTCCTTGCAATGCCACACCACTTAAGGCTGACAGATACTTTGATAAATAGTGCATATTAAAATCCAAATGTGAAAATGAACTAGGACGGCCAGTGGTCTTGAACCAGGTAGCAGTGATATGGGTGCATCCCTGAACCAGGTAGCAATGATATGGGTACATCCCTGAACCAAGTAGCAGGAAGCAGTGATATGGGTGCGTCCCTAAACCAGGTAGCAGTGATATGGGTGCGTCCCTGAATCAGGTAGCAGTGATATGGGTGCATCCCTGAACCAGGTAGCAGTGATATGGGTGCGTCCCTGAACCAGGTAGCAGTGATATGGGTGCGTCCCTGAACCAGGTAGCAGGAAGCAGTGATATGGGTGCGTCCCTGCTGTATATGCCATCAATGGCAACTCACTGTCACCTTCACTTTGGAGTCAGACTGGCCAAGCAAAACAGAAAATATCAATGTATGTTTTCATTTTCTTTGTTTCCTTTCGGCGGGGCGGGAGTGGGTGGTGGGGCGGGAGTGGGTGGTGGGGTGATGCTGGTGTTTGTTTTCGTTAAGTCTTTATTCTGAGGAGCCTACTTCTATCTTCATTCCTCATTGCCCTGTGGGCCCCACCCTGAGGTTGCTCTGTGTATACTGATGCCTGGCCCCTCAGCCAGCCAGGCACACACTCATGTTTTATTGATGACATCACCTCCACCCTCCCAGCAATCAAGGCCACAATTTTCCTGGTTTGGGGTCATAATTTTGAATAATTCATCCTCTAAAGTTGGTCTGTGTGTAGAGCACACAGCTGAGGTCAACACAAAAACACACATGGCTGGAGTGTGGCTGCTGTCTCGTAAATACCTGTTAATACCAAAAGACCACAGCAAAAATCTAAACAAGAAATTGTACTACAACCACTAATGGGCACTGGGGTGGGCAACATAAAGCATAGTGAAACTGACTCTTTATGAAAATGATGGGGACATATATATATATATATATATATATATATATGTCCCCATCATTTTCATAAAGAGTCAGTTTCACTATGTTTCATTTATCTTTATTTGTACATAATAGTACACTGTATTGTATATATCATTACCAATTTGTGAAGTTTTCAAGGCAAATATTTTTATCAACCACAAACTTTAGAATTATTATGGCTCCATAATTATCTTAGATGCCACAAACATGAATATGTCCTTCAGTTAAGAAAAACATTGATTTAACTCTCCCTCCCTCCCTTGAATTTGGATGGAGTGCATAGCTTTCTTTTGCCAGGAGTAGGCACCTGAGTGGGTTAACACTTCCCCCACTAAATGTAGACCCCAGCGGGATGAAGATCACGACCTGGCAGCTGAACGAAGATGAAGACAAAGATCCACAGCTTTGTTCTGTGTGGGGTGGGCAGCTAATTATTGATTCAACCCTTTTCAACAGAATTATTATCTTGATAGGTCATCTACAATTCTCAAATTGTTTTTAATTACTGTTATAATTATCAAACAAGAGGCTCTGAGGAGTCCATGCCCTGCTGGTCTATGATGAGCAGAATGAATCCAATAAGCCCACCCTGATTGGAAATGAGATTGGAACAATCCCACCGACTTACAGTTACACAGTTATCACCAGGTGAATCTGGTAGCGGTTTTGGACAAGAAGTAAAAAAATGTGAATTTCCATTGCAACACCTCCTGACTTACATATTCATCAGTATGAATGCATGCATCAACCTAAATAAACACCTGAACTGAAAAATTTTGTTAAAAATGCAGAATCCACAGTATGACTACCTAGTGAACATCTTTGTTTACCCGTCCACAAGCTACATTTCCACTGAGTTTCAGCACAATCTGAGTACAATTCTTGAAGAAGTGGAAAATAAGTTTATCACATTTTTTTTAAATGCAAAGTTCGCAGTGCCATTTCTTGAACAAATTAAGGTCGGGGGGGGGGGGGGGGGGGGTCCCAAGAAGTGCCCCCATGCAATTTCCAAGCAATTGGCTTAGCGGTTTTGGAGAAGATTTTTTACAAATTGGTCTCAAAATGAACAAAAAAAATCCCTAAAAATCACTGGAGTGTGCCCATCTGAACAATCTTGGTAGAGACCGACCCAAGGTACATCACCAGCAAGTTTGAGGGGAATATGCCTGACAGTTTTGGAGAAGAAGTCGAAAATTTATGCAAATTGTTGACAGACAGATGCAGATGATGCTGATGATGGACAAAGGACCATAAGATAAGCTTAGGTGACTGTAAAGTCAGCTGAGCTAAAAAAAAACTGTGAAACAGACACATTTGATTACCAGCCAGTTTAAGGAACAGTAATGGGGCAATGGGAGAAGATGCAGGCATAGCATCCCGAGCACACATCCCATCAGCCCAGTGAGGGCTCCCTCAGGGTACAGGTCAGACACCCCTGTGAGGGCTCCCTGAGGGCTGAGGTCAGACACCCCTGTGAGGGCTCCTTGCTGGCTGAGGTCAGACACTGTTTGTGTACTAACGTGTGGCAGACTGATACAGCATTCCACACAAAGACCCGCACTCGCCCAGGAAATATATGTCATTCAGCCTAACTTACAGACTCCATTATCACAGTGTTGTCAACCCTCCAGCACTACCCAGGGAGGCTCCTGGAATTTTATGCTGAAAATTCTTGAAAAATTGTAGATTTTTGACAATTTTCAGCCACCTCCCTGAATTTCATCAATATTTTCCTTCGATTTTGGACAATGATATATATATATTTTCCAGAATTTTACTTTCCATCTGCTTGATTTTAAGTTAGGTGGGTTGGTATATGCTCATCAAACAGACTTGTACAATCCCACAGTGCAGAATTTTGTGAAGTCATGTTCATTTTCAGTTCACCATGACTGGGTCCCAGACAATAGAAATGAAAATGCCAAGGTGTCACCCAAAACCAAGCCTCACCAATGCTCACAATACACAGCCACCAGCACCCAAGCCACTGGGACACTCCCCCCCCCCCCCCCAAGTCAGACAGCAACACGAGGAGCTGACAGCTTACTGTGTAAATAAACAAAACATGAAAGATGCAAAAATCTGAAATATCAGTTCATTTCTTATTTAATACTAACAGCAGAAGAAATGAGACACCAAGAACACTGGAAACCTGAGACAACTACTTTCAAGGGTAGCCTTGAGCACACATTTAAATCAGAATAAATTGTGAGTTTAGCAGTTGCGATTACTTTAGAAAGTAATCATAACTCTAACCAAAGTTGACTACTCTGTTTTCACCCCACAATTACAAATGGCTGGCTGTGATATGTAAAAAGGCTTGGTATGTCTACAGGCTTTGTTTACAAAATACCTTGTATGTCTACAGGCTTTGTTTACAAAATACTTGGTATGTTTACAGGCTTTGTTTACAAAAGACTTGGTATGTTTACAGGCTTTGTTTACAAAATACTTGGTATGTTTACAGGCTTTGTTTACAAAAGACTTGGTATGTTTACAGGCTTTGTTTACATCCCCCTCTGGTGTCCCATATTTTCTGAGCAAGACCTGGCTGCCCAGGTCAGCTGTCCAGGTCAGCTGCCCAGGTCAACTGCCAGGACAGCTGCCTGGTTAACTGGCCAGGTCAGCTGTGCAGGTCAGCTGCTGAGGTCAACTGGTCAGGTCAGCTGTCCAGGACAGCTGCCCAGGTCAACTGCCCAGGTCAGCTGTCCCAGTCAGCTGCCCAGGTCAGTAGGCCAATGGTCCATGGACCTCTGCTTCCATTTTAATCAACAATTTTGAGAGAGCAGTTAAGTGGGCTAGATTAAACTACTGCAGTAGATATCTGGTGACTGGTCCCCTGTTGATGAAGTAAGAGGCCACCAGTGATAGCTTTGCCAGCCCGGCCAGGATCCTCATCCTGCCCAGGACCTGCCTGGTCAATGTCAATCCAATTTAAAACTGAATTACTCACATACTCTTTTCATTACAGCTGCAGCACCAGCATTAGGGCTGCTCCACATAATCACTGTCACTGGGGCTGCTCCACATAATCACTGTCACTGGGGCTGCTCCACATAATCACTGTCACTGGGGCTGCTCCACATAATCATTGTCACTGGGGCTGCTCCACATAATCACTGTCACTGGGGCTGCTCCACATAATCACTGTCACTGGGGCTGCTCCACATAATCACTGTCACTGGGGCTGCTCCACATAATGACTGTCATTTCTCCCCCTCCTCTCTGTTGTGTTCCAGTGGCTGACAGCACATATCCCTGCTACTCTCAACTCTACCGGCTAACAATGAACCATGCTTGTCATCAGAGGCACCAGGTTCACTACTTGTAACATAACAGCTGAATGTATCCACACAGGCAAGCTGGAATAACAACTGCCAATCAGAGAGATCACTCTGGTCAATATGTGTAGGTTTCTTCATAAACTGGCAAAGCCAACAAAACTAGGGATAAGATGCTTTGCCTAAGAATGACAAGAGTTGACCCAGGGATGGCCCAGAGATGGCCCAGAGATGGCTGGGCTGACTGGCCTGTGTGGCAGACAACTGGTAATGTGTCCCATTGAACTGTGCACATTGCCCAGTCAACATGCCGACATTAGTACTGTTACAATGGGGCCTGCTGGACAAATCTTTTCCTTTGATCTTAGTTTTTCCCCAGAGACCAAGGTGAGTTTGTTCATTATGGCCCCAGCAGGTGTAGTTACCTGGCAAAACACAGGTGATCAAGCAAACAACTCAGACAGGGAGCTGGTGGGCTGTGTCCCCGAGTTATTTCTACAATTTATAGGTCTCATGACAGGATCCTGACAGGACTCACCCGTGTAATGACAGGTGTATGTTGTGGTCTGATGACAATCATTAGCCGTATCATACCTCCCATGCAACAATTTCACAGTGGGCAAGCCTGAACTTCCCATGCAAAATATATCACAGTGGGCAAACATGACCTTCCCATGCCACAATATCATAGCGGGGAAACCTGAAGTTTCTATGCCACAATATTACAGTGGGGAAACCCTAACTTTTCATGCCACAATATCACAGTGGGCAAGCCTGAACTTCCCATGCAAAATATATCACAGTGGGCAAACATGAACATCCCATGCAACAATATCACAGTGGGGAAACCTGAACTTTCTATGCCACAATATCATAGTGGGGAAACCTGAACTTTCTATGCCACAATATTACAGTGGAGAAACCTGAATGTTTCATGCCACAATATCACAGTGGGCAAATCTGAACTCCCATGCCACAATATCACATTGGGGAAACCTGAACTTCCCATGTCATAATCACTGTGGGAAAGTTGAACATTCCATGCCACAATATCACAGTGGGCAAGTCTGATCTTGATCATTACCACGCATGACAGCTGTGTCAGCTAGCAGTAGCTACTGTGCCCAAGCCCACAGCACAAGGCACCAGGCCAGGGACCAGGAGCTGCTTATGTTCAGTTTACTCCCTGCGATTACAGCCAGCTGGGGAGAAGTTGATATTTGGTGAAGAGCCCTGATGTCAAAAAATAGGACCTGGCTGAAGAGATTCAGGTTTGGTCTTGTGATTACAACAGTCTCTCCTTGGACAGATCAATCCAATCACACACTACCTGGCTTTTAAGGCCACATTTGTCAGGTCTGTGGTGCCCATCTTTTCCATGTTACTTTATCTCCATTGAAAGAGACTAACTTTGTTGTCTGACCATCTTGGGCTGCCTTAGTAGTGGTCTTACAGAGGAGGGACCAGTCTATGCGAGGTGGCAAAGGGTTGCCTGGTGGGGAACTTTCAGGCTTGTGTGACCAGGGAAAAGCAGCTGGTGTCCACAGCTTCACAGTCAGCCAGTCATAAGCTTGGGCTGAAAAGAAAGGGGCTGATCAGGGCTCCAGAAAGGGGCAGGTTGGATGAAGGTTTGGGCTTAATTACTGTGATCATTTAGTGGGAAGAGCAGACGCACTTGACTGGTGAGCTTTCAGGTTTATTCTCTACACCCACGGAGGTCCTGGGAAACCAGTGCTTGAATGAGAAGTTCAGACCTACCCACTGTGATTACAGGAGCCTTGGTGACAGGAAAAGGTGTGAGGGGCAGAATACTGGCCAGGGTGCCTGGCTGGGTACTGCAGTCTCACACTGCTGGCCAGGGTGACTGGCTGGGTACAGCAGTCTCACACTGCTGGCCAGGGAGACTGGCTGGGTACAGCAGTCTCACACTGTTTGGACAGGGTAACTGGCTGGGTACAGCAGTCTCACACTGCTGGACAGGGTGCCTGGCTGGGTACAGCCGTCTCACACTGCTGGACAGGGTGACTGGCTGGGTACAGCAGTCTCACACTCCTGGACAGGGTGCCTGGCTGGGTACAGCCGTTTCACACTGCTGGACAGGGTGACTGGCTGGGTACAGCAGTCTCACACTGCTTGGCCTGACACTGATCACCACTTCTATGCACAAAATGTGACATTCCAACATTGTTCCCTCTATACAGAGGCCACCCCTATCTAAAGGCCACTTTGGGGCTGCATTTGGGATGGCCTTATAAGTGAGGGACCACTGTAACACTTTGTCAGATGGCCTTATGAGAGGGGGACCACTGTAACACTTTGTCAGATGGCCTTATAAGTAGGGGACCACTGTAACACTTTGTCAGATGGCCTTATAAGTGGGGGACCACTGTAACACTTTGTCAGATGGCCTTATAAGTGGGGGACCACTGTAACACTTTGTAGGATGGCCTTATAAGAGGGGGACCACTGTAACACTTTGTCAGATGGCCTCATAAGTGGGGGACCACTGTAACACTTTGTCAGATGGCCTTATAAGTGGGGGACCACTGTAACACTTTGTCAGATGGCCTTTTGAGAGGGGGACCACTGTAACACTTTGTCAGATGGCCTCATAAGTGGGGGACCACTGTAACACTTTGTCAGATGGCCTAATAAGTGGGGGACCACTGTAACACTTTGTCAGATGGCCTTATAAGTGGGGGACCACTGTAACACTTTGTCAGATGGCCTTATGAGAGGGGGATCACTGTAACACTTTGTCAGATGGCCTGATAAGTGGGGGACCACTGTAACACTTTGTCAGATGGCCTTATAAGTGGGGGACCACTGTAACACTTTCTCAGATGGCCTTATGAGAGGGGGACCACTGTAACACTTTGTCAGATGGCCTTATAAGAGGGGGACCACTGAAACACTTTGTCTTCAGTGATCCTAGTGAACCATCATTTTAAATTCTGAGACATTAATTGACACATTTACAGAATTCAGTGTAAAAAATACAGTGAGGCAAAAAAAAAAAAAAGCCAAGGTTTTTACATGAAAACCCAAAGACCATTCACAGTCTGCCTGGCATTCTTAGAAATAAAGGGAATCCAGATTAAAAGTTTGTGTGGATGCCGAAAACCCATTTTTTTTCTCTCTTTAAGATGACAGACAGATTCGTTTTGTCTGCTTTCATTGGACATCAACTGATAATCCTACATGTTTGGCAAAGTTGTGACTTTCCCACATTTTTGCAGTGTGTTGTGCCAAAAATATTGCCTGTGTGTTCCTAAGGTCCTGGTTTCAATTACTTTTATGTGCCAAGGATCTCTTCTATTGCAGACAGATTGGCACAGTCACACAAAGAGTGTGGAATAAGACGGCCCTAATGACTTTATTGGGACACTATTTACCCAACTGCCATAGAAATGACAGCCACACATACTGCAGAACCAGGGCCGGTATATTTCTGCTGAATAAGTCATAAAGATGAGGTGCACACACAGATCTCAGCAAATAATGATACTGTTTGCAAACAGGACCTGCACATATGGCACACTGGGGTCTGTTTATTGTTGACAAAGCTGTCTTTGTGTCCAGTCCACTGCTTCACTGACCCAGGGACCAGTTCATAAGCTGCCTTTGTGTCCAGTCCACTGCTCTGCTGACCCAGGGACCAGTTCACAAGCTGCTTCTTAAACTCAGGTCATACAGCAGTATTCTGAGGTATGTCTGCCACATCCTTCCCTTAGCCACACCTTGGCCACAATATTACAGTCAGGCACTGTTATAGCCTTGATACAGCCACACCTCTGTTATACTGTTACAGTCAGACACTGTTATAACAAATAGATAAGGCAAGGCCAGTAGCAGTGAAAACTGAAATCAATGTTGAAGGGAAGTCCAAACGGTTTCGCTCTATATAATGACCTCATCAGGGAGTGAAATGAAAACACTGTTAATTAAGCTCCTTATATGGTAGGGAGTAACATTGTCACGGGCCATTGAGCAACATCACATTAAAACAAACCAAACTGTCATATAGAATGATTGCACTCCTGACAAAAGCTTTTTAATTCTCTGATTTCAGCTGGTGTCCTAGCATTTCTGTTTGCACTTTTATTATTATACGTTTTATGTGAGATTTATGTTTGATTAGCATATCATTTGCATTAATGGATGCTTGGGTTGTATTATAATACTGTACTCTTTCTTTTTTTATTTTGATATATTATTATTAATATACACCTTCATGGC
Source organism: Hermodice carunculata (assembly GCA_964020975.1). Taxonomy (NCBI): domain Eukaryota; kingdom Metazoa; phylum Annelida; class Polychaeta; order Eunicida; family Amphinomidae; genus Hermodice; species Hermodice carunculata. Next base: position 1,268,495 of record OZ026630.1, read on the forward strand.
GGGACTGCGGACCAGGGCTCTATGGCTCGCTAGGCTCTGGTCGGCGGTTTCGTCATATATTACATGCATCTCAGGTGTGTGTGTGTGTGTGTGGGTGGGTGGGGCCGGGCGAGGCGTCGCGGCAGCTCAGCGGGTCATGGGCTGGCATGATGCCAGCGTGTGACTCGCTTGGTGGCGCGGCCAGGCCTGGTCTGCATCTCCTGCTTAAGGGAAGCTGAAGGCGACCATATTTTCATTTTTAAGTATCTTAATTTGGTGTGATTTATAATTATGCTTATGTTGGTCTATGTGTATTGATTCTCTTTTATTATCATGATCATACGTACATATTGAGTTATTGTGATTCGTAACATTATTTCAATTGTCTGTATTTAACTTTCTCCATTTCCAGAGGTTCAATAAACTATTAATTATTATAACAAAACCTCGATACAGCCACACCTCTGCCACACTATTACAGTCAGACACTGTCACAGCAAAAGCTTGTTACAGTCATACCCCTGGTAGTGTTAAGGTACTGTTACAAGAAAACTTTGCCGCTCATTGCAGACAGATCTCTGCAACAGTGTTAGATTCAGGTCACTATGCTCTTAGAACAAAACCTTGCTTTTGCCAGATCTCAGATAGTGTTACATTCAGGTACTGTTATGACTAACCTTGCTGTAGCCAGATTTCTGCTACAAAAAGACAGTTAAAACTTATTGCCACCAGATCCTTGGTATCCTTTAACAGTCTGACACTGTTACATCAAAACATTGCTATGATTATAATAGGACAACTAGCAACAAAACCTTATGCCAGCCAGACACCCTGATGTGGTGTTATACTCACATTCTGCCATTGTGCTACTGTTACACTGTCCAGTAATGTTGAATACAAGATGTCCATGGGCCTAAAGCTCTGCTGGCACTGTGGCTATATTCGACCTACATCTTCATTTCAAAGTTGTCAGTCCTCAAGTGGCTTCTGAACATTTAAAACTTTGTGATTTTAGGGTCTCACTTGTCCACTAGATGGCACTTAGCTCCACATGTAATCATAGCTTATTTGTGCAATTCCTGTGATGGATACTGTTGCATGTGTCAAGCCAACAATAAGTGAGTCCTTCATTTTATGTCCTCAGTGACCTTGGGACAGAATATCAAGGTAACCCAGATTATGGAATACATGAGGCCCATGGGCCTGGTGCTGTCCTAACATTGCAATTGATGTTCAAGCTACACCCTGTCATTACCAAATCACCTCTTTCAACTTTACAGGCATGGTGACCTTACATAAATCAGTCCAGGTCACTGATATTACATAACTTTCTAGCATTGGACATGGTCTATATATCCTAGAAATTTGGCACATCTAATCCAGTTACTCTTCCAAATATGGAGTTTTATATCTTAAAACACAGTTTGGCTCATAGTTTCCATTAAATTATAGGTGGCACCACTAGTATCTCTAGTAACTTAAACTTGGACCTCCTGCACAATCCAAAGATGGGTTTCTGTACAGTACACTGGGGGGGGGGGGGGGGGGGTTATTTTATTTACTGCCCTTGCCTACTGGAAGCCCCTTTATTTCTTACATTTCTTACCAGCTAGTATTTCTACATTTTCATATTTTCCATACCTTCTACTAGGCCAAAAGCATTACCTGTGCCAGTGCCCCCCCCCCCCCCCACAATGCCACTGTGATTCCTCTTGTTGCTTTGTTGCCCATGCAATCCCTTGATGTTGGTGACCTCTGCCACAGCAAGCCAAATGTGGTTGTAAAAGGAAGGTGGTCTTTAATGACAGGCAACCCAAAATGTCAACATAGAAATGGAGTGGACTGTCTTGAAAGGTGGTCTTACACAGCAGTGTGGCCTTTATGTCAGTGATTGCTGTAATCACAGCCTGCCACCAGCACAGGTTGTTAAGACTTCAACCTGGGACTGATCCCTACCTGATTACAAGTCATCAACTTTTTCCTAGGGTGTTTGGTTGTGTTCCGCATGCCTGATCCAACTTCCTTTATGATACATATGCAAGATAAATGGTAAACACATCAATAATCAAATTCAACAATCCTGTCAGTGGTAAATAATGCATGAATACAAGCAGTAAGCCTTTTATCTCTGCATAAATTATATCCTCTGTGGCTCAGTTAGCCTGTCCAGTCAACCAGATGAACATGAAAATCACTGGGTTACATATGTTTAGACCTGGAACTATAAGCCCATACCTATGTAAATATACATGTATGTTGCAACTGGATGTCACATACAATACGCATGATGTGTTAGTCTTGCCTGCTTTGCTGCCCCCTGGGCCATGCAAGTATTGACTGATAGCCCTAAGGTTTTGGTCACAGTCTAGGCGTTGACAGCCCACTGTGTAGAGAACTGTATGGATATAGGACAAGCAGATACAGGAGACCAGGCAGTTGTTCCCTGTAATACGCCACTGACACAGGGACAGGAGACCAGACAGTTGTTCCCTGTAATACAACACTGACACAGGGACAGGGGACCAGACAGTTGCTCCCTGTAATACAACACTGACACAGGGACAGGGGACCAGACAGTTGCTCCCTGTAATACAACACTGACACAGAAACAGGAGACCAGGCAGTTGTTCCCTGTGATATGCCACTGACACAGGGGACCAGACAGTTGTTCATGCAAAATGCCTACCAACAACCGCGCTGTTACATGCCAATGACAACAACAGAGACAGACTTCATTTTTATAGTAACAACAATATGCTTATTGGTTACAGACTACAGTTGTGATTGGCTGGTTGCGCATCCCAACGGAGATAGTCCGTAATTGTGAAAATACTGTGTTTTCAGCATGCTGTAGCTTCTGTTTAAATAAAGTTAGCTAAGTCAGGTTTGCTGCATCGCAGAGTTGCTTCATTGGTGGTCATATAGGTGCACTGTCTTCCAGGCCAGGTGGGAACTTTATGGTGGGGAAGGACAATGATGTGACCCTGGCAAGAGCACAGTTCATACACCTGTATAAAGCTGACATCCAGGTGTTGTTTCGTATTTCAATTATCACAAATTAACGAGCTGGGAATTGTATGACAAAAATCCGTCCATATTTTTCTAACAATTTTATCTGTTAAATACCGTTCACGGAATTTCAAAATACCAAAATGCTGATTTTTTAGACTGAAAAATGCTAAAATGAAAAATAGAAGGATTTATAACTGTGGTCTGTGGCCTATTGAACCAGCCTTCAAACTTTGTGTTCCCTGACCTAAGACTGAAATGCTCATTTAATTGGTAAAAAAACCCAAAACAAAATAGAAAAAAAAATCTTTGAATTCCATAATAATTCATGCATGTTTAAAAAAAGTGTTCCATCAAACAAGAGAGATCCAAACAGAAGTGTTTCTAGATCATCCAATGAATTTCTACAAATGCAAGGTACATGTATGACATTATGTTGGTTGAGAACATATCTCTATACACTTTAACCTAGAGTATGGATTTTGCACCCTATGTAAGCCACACCCTTTTTTGCTGTATCCGTTGAAAATAATTTCTACCTAGCTACCTAAGATGTTACCCAGAATGTACTTATGTGTCACACTGCAATGGTAACAAAGTGCCAATGAAACCATTTGTCAACTGTACAGTGTATATTAATTACCATAGTATACAGGTACATTGAGTATCTCGGAGAGCCTCAGGGAAGATAAGTGTGCTAAGGTACACTCAGTTAGCCTCAGGGAAGATAAGCATGCTAAGGTACACTCAGTTAGGCTGAGTCAAGTTGTACGTACTCCTCCCCACAGCCACCTCCTCGCACATATTCACACACACAACCATCAAAACAAAGGAGAAAAACACAAATTGTCAATTAAAAGTGACCTGTTACTTCAATCCCAAATATGTAAACCCAAAGTTGTAGTGTGGCACAGACCTTGCTTTGGGTTCACATCTACACCTCCACAGCCTGCTTTAAAGTGGTCACAAATTCAGTTCTCTCCTACCACCATGTGATAAGTTTGTGGAATTCTATGAATCACCAAAACTTATAAACCAGTGTTCACAGGTCATGTGTGTATCAGACAGACCACTCAACTCAGAACAAATTTATTAAAAAAAAAATATAATCGATAGTGTGGTACATTGGTATGTAACAGAAATAGCTGTATATCACTGATCACAGGTCATATGGATATCACAGACCAATGATCACAGGTCATATGGATATCACAGACCAATGATCACAGGTCATATGGATATCACAGACCAATGAGCACAGGTCATGTGTGTATCATATGAACCTGTGATGACAGGTGCTGTGTATACCAGTGGATTTTGTCTCAGGACATGGTCCATTTGGATGTATATAAACAAACTGACTGGGGTGAGGGGGGGGGAGGGGGGGGGCCCACCAGTGACCAGTCACAACTTGCAGGTTGCACTGTCAGCTGTCACCATAGGACTTCCTTGGGTCAAAGAGATTACACTTTTTTTTATCAACCCTGACCTCTCCTTCTGTCTGAAGTCAAGAGCACGAAACTGAACACGGTAATTGATCTGACTCTGTCATCTGGACTAATGACACGCTACACGTCTTGTCTAAGCATATGTCACATTAAACTGAGAACACACAAGATCGCTGTCTTGTTGGTCCCCCATGCATGGCCTGACTGCCTGGCAACTACAATGGCTTAACCCTGGCCTGACTGCCTGGCAACTACAATGGCTTAACCCTGGCCTGACTGCCTGGCAACTACTATGGCTTAACCCTGGCCTGACTGCCTGGCAACTACTATGGCTTAACCCTGGCCTGACTGCCTGGCAACTACAATGGCTTAACCCTGGCCTGACTGCCTGGCAACTACTATGGCTTAACCCTGGCCTGACTGCCTGGCAACTACTATGGCTTAACCCTGGCCTGACTGCCTGGCAACTACTATGGCTCAACCCTGGCCTGACTGCCTGGCAACTACTATGGCTTAACCCTGGCCTGACTGCCTGGCAACTACTATGGCTTAACCCTGCTGTTGAAGTATCCACGGTGGACCTTCCTTAATACTAGTAGTTTCAAAACCTTAGAATACTAGGTCAATCCACAATAACGTGTGAGCTGCAGGGGGTTAAAATGCAAAATAAGATACACTGCCAAAAATATTTACAGAAACTAGATCTCTCCTGTTAAAGAGTCCAATTTCTCCAGGGACCAATGCATGTCCAAATTGTCTGCTGACTATGCATGGCAAAAGAGCAGTGTTGTCAACCCTCCCTGATTGCCCAGCAGGCTCCAGGGAATTATATGCTGAAAATTCTTCAGAAATCCTAGATTTTTGACAATTGTTAGCCACCTCCCTGAATTTCATCAATACAGTAAAACTTCTGTATGTGGGCACCTCTCCAAAGTGGGCATCTCCTTACAGTGGGCACTTTTCTTCAGTCCTGTTTCATAATTCCTATTGACTACATTATAAAGCCACGTCTCTCAAGTGGGCACCTCCCTAATCTGGGCATTGGGCACCCTAAACATGTACCAAAATTTGTTAAAGTGGGCACTACTATTTTGTTCAATAAATATTTAACTTTGTAAAGTGTTACTTTTTGCATCAGTACTTGCCACCATTAACTTTTAATTTTTCAAGTGTCATTTTTCTATCAGTGCTCACCACCTAATGTGATCCCCCAATCATAACAGAGTACAACATATGCCAGCATCAACAAAACACAACAGTTGTTTTAGTCCACAGTGACTTTTGACAGCTTTTGGGATTAACCATAGGAATAAGGTATCAAAGTGGAGAGAACAATTCACTCTACTGGAAAACAAGTTGGTGTGTGGATGAGTGTCAGCTCAGTGATTTGCTAAACCTTGCAGTTTGATGCTTTGATGTGCCTGCTGGTAATCATTGAGTTGGGACCTGTTCTGGACTTTATATTTTTCTATAATTCATGTAGTTGATGTTTAATTGATTTTTTGCCAAGAAATAACTTTAGGCAAAATGATGAAAAAACTGCTTCTCTCATTTATTTCATGTGGGATTAAGATACATGTACGTGTATACATGTATATATAAATATACATGTAGATGTGTATGCATGCATATGAATAGCCTCTCCCTTATCTTTGTTGCTCATCCACACAACCCAAAATAGCCGACCCTCTATAAAGTGGGCACCTCCCTAAAGTGGGCATTTTGCTCAGGTCCCAAGGGTGCCCACTTTACGGAGGTTTTACTGTGCTATTCTTCTATATTTCATATTGATTATTCAGTCTCCTGGAATTTTAGTTTCCATCTCCCAGATTTTTAGTTTGGTGCAACACTGAAAAGAAGATATTAAAGGGTTAATTATGACCCAAGTCTAACATCCTCAACTCCAGGTATACATATACCACCAGTTTACTGACAGGCCAGTTCATTTTATTCCTTAAATACTTTTAGTCAGTTTTGTAATAAAGCAATGTTTATACCAGACACAGATCATTAGCTGAGTCTGTTTGACAACAGAAATGTCTCCATGGTCTGCATTTTGCTCTCTGGTTGTTGTCAGCCATTGACACTGAGTATGTGTTGAGGGGGATGGCCAAGCTGAAGCACCAAAGACCAGAGCAAAAGGCCTGGCATCAGGCCTTTAGTTACCCGCTTACTGCTTCCTCTGAAGTCTAGCCAGAGATCAAGCTGGACTCTGTGTGCTGTTACCAGCAGTTTCATGTTTTATGATACAGACCTGTACCTTTGTTGAAACTCAACTTTTACAGTCACAGGCAATGGAAAATGTAGCAACTGCAAAAACAGTAGAATCTCCAATAAAGACAATCCAGTAAAAAGACCATTTCTATATCAAAACCCCCCAATTTAGAGCCCTATTTTCATCTTAAATTAAATGATATCCCCTTTTGTGACCAGACCCCTAACAGAACGACATTTTTCAGTCCCTCCTTTAGTCTTAATAGGTAGAAGTCACTGTAATTGCAGCCAAAGTTATATTATTTTACCAACTGCCCCAAAAAAGTACTAGAGAAAGCTCCAAAGGTATAAAAATATTAGTTTCTTTGTATACAGCTGAGTTCTGAAATGTCCTTGGGGAGACCATGTTTTGAGGAGCTCTGACAGCTCCTCAGAGAGACCATGTTTTGAGGAGCTCTGACAGCTTCTTAGAGAGACCATATGCTCTGCTTGTCTGCAATCTTTTTGTCTGATTTTAGTGGTGGCCTGTAGTCTCTGTATGGTCAACCTGTCCTAGTAAAGGCACCCACAGAGCTGGCAATAAAGGTGCCCAATTCCCAAGTCACAGGAAGGGCCTGGCCGGAGGGGCATGACAGGAAGGGCATGACAGGAAGGGCATGACAGAACCCACTGAGTGCCTCATTGCAAGGTGCTGGTTACAGACTCTAGTTGTGAAAATACTGTGTTTTCAGCATGCTGTGGCCTCTGTGCAAATACAGTTAACTAATTCAGGTTTGCTGCATCACAGAGTTGCTTCATTGGTGGTCATACAGGTGCACTGTCTTCTCTATGCTGAGGAAGGACAATGATGTGACTTTGGCCAGAGCACAATTGATACACCTGTTTATAGCCATAGTTTCATATTTCAATTATCACCAAGTAATGAGCTGGGAATTATATGACAAAAATCCATCGTGTTTTTCTGACATTTTTACTTGATAAATGCTGTTCATGAAATTTTAAAATACCCAAATGCTGATTTTTGAGACTGAAAATGTTAATATGCAAACTAGAAGGATTTATAACTGTAGTCTGTTGCCTTGTGTCTGCTGTTCTGGCAGTGGTGACACCATACATGTATCAGGCCAGCACTTTATCACTGTCTGACAAGTTCAACCTCATGACCACATCTCATCTCAGTTTCAAATGATTTAATTCTAGTCACACTGTCGGATACCCTATCAGATTATGAATAGGGATTAGACCTCCCATGCAGTCAGTTTGAGAGCATTGTTATTATTTCACAAAACCATCATGATAGAGCAACTTCTTGGGTGAGGGTGCCAGTGGGGATGGGGGGGGGGGGGAGGGGGGCTGTTCTGAAGACCAATACAGTGATATTTGCTTTAAGACAACCTCTTAGGAGAGACTTTGTAACACTGTTCTTTGAAGACACTGGACTCTCAAGTCCTTGCTAATTTACCTGCAATTAGAGACAACTACCACATATATATGATCCATTTTGACTGCCAGTGGGGGCAGTCTCCAGTACAATGTAGCAGGTTCTTGACTGCCAGTGGGGGCAGTCTCCAGTACAATGTAGCAGGTTCTTGACTGCCAGTGGGGGCAGTCTCTGTTACAATGTAGCAGGTTCCTGACTGCCAGTGGGGGTAGTCTCCCTAACAATGTAGTGGTTCCTGACTGCCAGTGTATTAAGGCACTGTTTCAGGGACTAAATTTCCAAGGTATATGCACATTAGTATGTAGAATGTGGAGACTCCAGCAGTTTGATAGCAAGCCTACCTCTTGCTCAGTCCTCCAACATGCACCAATATATTATGCCTACCTCTTGCTCAGTCCTCCAACATGCACCAATATATTAGGCCTACCTCTTGCTCAGTCCTCCAACATGCACCAATAAATTATGCCTACAGCAACTGTGTCTTTCTTCATCACAGGATCCTGACATATACACGGACCATAATCATATAATCAAGATGGACTCGGGCCTACATAGGCAAACGGTCTCACCATAATGCCTTCAATAGGTTTTGGGCCTACATTGCCAAACGGTCTCACCGTAATGCCTTCAATAGGTTTTGGGCCTACATTGGCAAATGGTCTCACCGTAATGCTTTCAATAGGTTTTGGGCCTACATTGGCCAAGGGTGTCATCATAATACCTTCAATAGACTACAAAATCAAATGCCCATGACCTAAAGTGAAACCTGGCTTCACAGACACGCTTTAAAGAACTCTTTCTTTGGAGGTAAACATGACATATGAAGTCCTAGCAGGCTATAATCTTCCAGGGACGGTGTTCGCCATGCAGTGATCTGGCCACCAGGTTGTCTCACCAGAATATTCCCCATACATTCATAGGGTCATGGTCAAATGTTGGCTACAGCCACAAGTGCCCACAATTAAAGGCCTGTAGTAGCAATGAGCCTGGAAGTGATGCCCACAATCAAAGACCTGTAGTAGTAATAGGTCTGGAAGTGATGCCCACAATAAAAGGCCTGCAGTAGTGATGGGTCCAGAAGTGATGCCCACAATGAAAGGCCCATACCTGCAATGTGTCTGGAAATGATACCTGACAAGGCTTCAAGTAGAGTGGGCACAGGTGCCCACAGTGTAATAAAGACCTGCTAGACTCCATGAGGTGGGTGTGTCCTGATGCAGTTGTAGCCTATCAAAGCAAGGCATTGTTGGAACTCTTTATTGCATGAAGCATGTCTTTTATCAGTTTTATGGCACTGGCTTTTTTTTCCCAACCTGTTTTAAAATATATACAATTTTCACAAAATGTAAACTTTGACAAGTTGACTTTGTCAGTCCACACTGTAACTTCATCATGACAAATCATGTGGCTCAGGATTCTGGTTTTCGCTTTCCTCATGAATTATGAAATGTTCCTCCTCTCAGCAGCTTGTACTCCCTGACCCTCTGCACCACTCACTTTGGATCAGCAACGCTAAACTTCTTGATATTCCTATCAAAGTCAGTATCTCTCTTGTTTATGGAACATTACTCGCTTGCTGTTTCTACATTGACATACCCTGCTTTAATTAATACCTGGCTGACACCCCTGATCAATCCCACCCCCTGGAGATAAGTGACCCCCGGGGCTACCAAGACGCCCCTCACAAGTCAACATTCTCATGATATTATATTGTACATGATGAAAGCAGTGGTACTGTAATAGTCTGCGGCCAAGTGGCTGCCTGTTACCATTACACCAGGCCATGACTGGTGACCAGTCTCACCAAGATCGACAGCACCCAGAAGTCCTTGTCTAATTATTTGGATCAAATAAAGCTGCACTTTTTATGGAACAACACATCTGACCTTTGACCTGCAGTCTGTTTATTCTAAACAGTCACCACTTGCCTCATTGGGTTTCCTTGTCTTATTATTTGGATCAAATAAATCTGCACTTTTTATGGAACTATGCATTTGACCTTTGACCTGCAGTCTGCTTATTCTAAACATTCACACTCCTGTCATTGGGTTTCCCTGGGGATTTCTGGGGTACAAAGTACTCAAAAAAGCCTTTTGTAGAATACCATTCATGTGTGTAATGGTGCAATCATGATTGGAGGTTTTCGTACCTTTTGTTCTCATAAAACTTGATTCTCTGCTGTTGTTAGGCATCAACGCTGGGACATCTGATGGAATGCAGACCTTCCCGCCTGTGGGAAGGGGTGGGAACTGAACAATGCTGTAGGAGATATGCCAAAGAAAACAGAATCAAGCACGTCTTTGTACTTCAAGGGTTACACAAAACTAAAAGAAACAAGAGGAAAGCTCTGTGACTTCCACAGTCTCATGAGTGAAATTTTATATGAAAGTGTGACAGCATGAAAACAATGACCCTCTGCAAGCAATGACCCTCTGCAAGCAATGACCCTCTGCAAGCAATGACCCTCTGCAAGCAATGACCCTCTGCAAGGGTGGTGCACAATGTCTCAGAAGTGACATGTTAAGAAACAGGCAAAAACATCTGAACACTGAGCAATAAAGAGGCAGTGCCCTTGGTAGTGCCCTTGGTAGTGCCCTTCCTTTTGTCAACATTATAAACAATCTGACTGTATTAACCCCAAAGTATCCAGATTAAATTTGCAGTTTATCATTGCAGACATAGGTATGGCACATGAGGAGAGGGAATAATTGCTGTGCCCTGCATGGACTGGGCAAATACCCACATCCTGAAGGGAAGGGGTACCCTCCCTGCCGTGTGTAGACAACCGATGAATACATGAAACACAGAGACACAAACTACAGCTATAGTACTGACTGGTGAATGCAGATTAGCCCTCCAAACACAAAGACACAAACTACAGCTATAGTACTGACTGGTGAATGCAGATTAACCCTCCAAACACAAAGACACAAACTACAGCTATAGTACTGACTGGTGAATGCAGATTAACTCTCCAAACACAAAGACACAAACTACAGCTAAAGTACAGACTGGTGAATGCAGATTAACCCTCCAAACACAAAGACACAAACTACAGCTAAAGTACAGACTGGTGAATGCAGATTAACCCTCCAAACACAAAGACACAAACTACAGCTATAGTACTGACTGGTGAATGTTGATTAACCCATGAAACACAAAGACACAAATTACAGCTATAGTGCTGACTGGTGAATGTAGATTAACCCATGAAACACAAAGACACAAATTACAGCTATAGTACTGACTGGTGAATGTAGATTAACCCATGAAACACAAAGACAAAAACTACAGCTATAGTACTGACTGGTGAATGTACATTAACCCATGGAACACAATGACATTAACTACAGCTGTATCACTGACTGGTAAATGTATACTGACTCATGAGACACAAGGATATTAGCTACAGCTGATGCATAGTGGTTATGCTGGGGAACACAAGACAGTCATCAACTGGGAACTGGTATAGGCTGCCATACAGTCAGGCTCCATCATCTAACTGGACATGGTCTTTGCTGACATACACTCAGGCTCTATCCATTGGACACTTTGGCCCATGTTGCTGTACAGTCAGGCTCCATCCACTGGACATTGTGGTTCATGCTGCCATACACTCAGGCTACTTCCACTGGACACTGGTTTATGCTGCCATACAGCCAGGCTCCACTCACTGCACACTCTGGTTAATGCTGCCATACACTCAGGCTCCATCCACTGGACACTGGTTCATGCTGCCATACACTGCACACTGACATCATCCTGCTTCATACCTTCTTAAATTCAGGAATAAACTATTTCCTAAATGTGACTGATCCCACAACTTTTTACCAGAAACATCTTCCAGAAGACTCACATCCATAAGAAAGACAGCTGTAAGAGCATTTTAACAGGTTTGTCCACTTTAGGACAAGGCTATAGGGGTTTTAATTGGTCAAACTAACATCAGGAAAAGGCTTCTATGAGCACTATTTGTAACTGATCTGTCTGACAGTGGGACAAGGCAGTCATGACAGGCATTTTATCTAGTTCACCTAGGAACAATACAAGGCAGAGCTGCGAGAAGCATTTAAATTAATGTAACTACTAACAGGCAGCTATTTCTGGTCAACATTTTTAATTAGTCTCCCTACTAGTAAGACCAGATAGGTGTGAGAGGTTTTTCAGTTGGTCTGTCTGACAGGAAAAGGAGCTGGGCTGATGGGGTCTGCTTTCCATGGAGACCCACAGCTCTGAGAAATCCTGACACTGTTCTCGTGGGAACCACTTTTCAGAAGAGCACAAGTCAGTCTCTCGGTATGCTATTTCATAAATTCATACTGATATCATCAGCAATCATATCTGTTGCATGCTGCAAAGTTTCAGCCAATCTGAATGTGTGGGAAAAATTTAAACAAAATATTTGTTTAAACATTTTACTTAGTAACTGTTTCCTGGATCTCGCAAGGGAACTCTGCATTTAAACAATAAACTAAATAATTAAATTTATAAAAAAAAATGTGAATTTATGACAGGGATTTTCTGGTTTTTGTGAAAGTAACCCACATATTTAACATAAGTGTAATTTATGGAGCAAGTCTCTCCTGTTCTTGTTTGCCAAGAAGTAGTGTATTCATTTTATGATTTTTATACAAATTTTTCAGGTTTCCAATTTGCACTTATGTTTGATAGGAATGTATTATTACGCAGTGGTTAATGTACAAATCATTCAAAATGTGACAATCACCAAATTTGGTGGAGTTCTAGTTTTTATGTTTTTTCCCCCCAATACATGAATTACAAAAAAAAACCAAGTGGCCCATGGGCCTGATGCTCTGCTAGCACTGTGGCTATATTGCATTAAAAAATTTCCTTTCAAAGTTGCCAGTCCTCAAGCCTTCTGAACATATATGATTTTAGTGTCTCATTTGTCCACAGCATGGAACTTCGCTCCACACGTAATCATAGCTTATTTGTGCAATTCTTGTGATGGATACTGTTGCATGTGCCAAGACAACAATAAGTGAGTCCTTCATTTTATGTCCTCAGTGACCTTGGGACAGAAGATCAAGGTCACCCAGATTATGTAATACATGAGGTCCATGGGCCTGGTGCTGTGCTGACATTGCCACTGATGTCCAAGCTACACCCTGCCATTACAAAATCACCTCTTTCAACTTTACAGGCTTGGTGACCTTACAAAAATAGTCAAGGTCACTGATATTACATAACATTCTAGCATTCGACATAGTCCCTATATCCTATAAATTTGTCAAGTATAATCCAGTTATTTTTCCAAATATGGAATTTTATATCTCCAACCACATTTTGGCACATAATTTCTGTCATATGGGTGGCGCCACTAGTATCACTGGCAACTTAGTTCTTTACCTCCCCCCACAATCCCACCAAGTTCAGTGACAATCCCCCAAAATTTAAGATGTTAAAGTGTTCACAAGATTTTCACATTTTGACCCCTGTATTGCTTAATATTGTAGGTGACACCACCAACATAAAAAAGACCTGGATTTTCATGTACCCTGTGAGTCCTGAAAGCTATACTGGGTTATTAAGCTTGAAAACTGTGGATGGTATCAGGGTCACCAAGACTTTCACATTTTTACCTGGATAATTCACTATACTAAAGGTAGCGTTACCAACATTGTTGTCAACAAAGATTTTGATATACTTTATACATGTAGCTTCTAAACATTATACGGGCCTGATCTGAAAAATTATGGGGTGCAGAGCACTCACAAATTGACCCCTTTATTCAAACTGGCCATTTGACCTTGACCTTCATCTCGGACAAAAAAATTGTTACATTCAAAATATGTGCCACACATCCAGCTTTCCATACATGGTCTGTTTGTTCGAAACGGGTAATAACTTTGTGAGTTACAGATGAAAAACTAGAAATTAGGAAAAGGGCTGACTCCATAATTACTCGGTCAAGGTGATCCAAAATGAAGGTCACCAAGTACAGTTTTATGAACAATGCAATCAAGTGCAATTTTGATTTGGCGGCTCAATTCTCTTTGCCATAGATGTCCAAGCTACACCCAGCCATTATAAACACACCTCTTTCAACTTAACAGGCATGATGACCTCTCAAAAATAGGTCAAGGTCACTGACATTATACAACATTGTAGCATTGGAGATGGTCTATATACCTCCTATAAATCAAGTTGGGAGGGAGAGAGAGAGAGAGAGAGAGAGAGAGAGAGAGAGAGAGAGAGAGAGAGAGAGAGAGAGAGAGAGAGAGAGAGAGAGAGAGAGAGAGAGAGAGAGAGAGAGAGAGAGGAGAGAGAGAGAGAGAGAGAGAGAGAGAGAGAGAGAGATGAACTCTACTGAGGGTATCAGCAGTTTTTTGTGCCTCTTACAATCATGTCAAAAAAAGTTTCAACCTATATCCACACTATGTATCAGTTTTTATCTTAATGACTGTACATGTGTAGTGTTCAGCTGGGGCATTATTGTATTTGTGTCTTTTTGTCCAAAACCACTTCCGAGTAGACGTGACCCTATTCCGCAGTCCGAACTCTTTACTCTCCATTAGCTAACCTGTCCCTGTCTAACCTATATACATAGAAGTACTATTGTCCATATTGCACACGTTCCTCTGTAAAATTTTGACATAGGCTGTATTAGCCTATGTCAAAATTTAAATATGTCTATGATACATGTGGCTGGATGTTCAGCTGGGGTTGTCTGCACCAAGATACATGTGGCTGTAGGCAAAAAACCACTGCCTCAACATGTCTACCATGTAGTGGGTTGGTCCCAGTATTTGTGCACAATCAAGTCCAGGAGCCTGGACAACATTGGCGGGTGTCACCAGTGCTCTTCATGCCTCATAACTGGCAACCACATGTGAGCAGCAGAGACAGCATAGTGACAGCAAAGAGATGTACATATTATGGGTTTTTACCTGCCGCAGGTCCAGGGTGATGGTGATCCAGTTGTACTGCCAGCCGTTGGCAATGGTCGGGCTCTGCCACCATCGCTGTGACCCGTCAATGGCATTCTCAATGGGATGTCTCACCTCGGGATCCACGTTATTGGCATCACATATTCCACATTGTATCCTTTCCACGCGTCTCCGTCGTACATGTTCCACTATCTTACAGTAGGTTTCTGGCCCCACCTCACCACATGTGGCATTTACAGATATATCTGCATTGGTTGCCAGGTTAAACACCACAGGAAACAGGCCGGTATCTGCAAGCACAATAAAAAAAAACAACAAAAAAGTAATCACAAAAATATGGTTTGATTTGAAAGTCCTGTGGAACAGACGTTGAAACCAGCACACCCTACTTTGGAGTGAAGACTGCACACCCTACTTTGGAGTGAAGACTGCAGACCCTACTTTGGAGTGAAGACTGCACACCCTACTTTGGAGTGAAGACTGCACACCCTACTTTGGAGTCAAGACTGCACACCCTACTTTGGAGTCAAGACTGCACACCCTACTTTGGAGTCAAGACGGCACACGTGACTTTGGAGTCAAGACTGCACACCCTGGCTCTCAGCTACTGCGCTCCATATAACCTCTTGTACCAAATGCATCTATCACAATGTACAGTCCTATATTAGGTTCTACACACACACACCCCCCCCCACACACACACACCCACACACACACACACATGTACACATCAGATAAAATCTCTATACAGATGGCACCCTTGGCACTGGAGAACAATGGCCACTGTAGGGCGGTGGCCACTGCAGAGAGGGTTGACCACCATGAGTAGATAGACAATGTTACCCACAGTTCTTTTTGATATCCCATACTCTGCAACAATTTGTCTCTGTGATTTACTCTGATGTTCTGTTTGCCTACAAAGTGTTTGAAATTTTCTGGGTGTCATTGTGAAATTTATACTGGAGAACTTTTTGCTGTTAGCTTGACTGGCAGGAGTCCAAACTGAACTGATCTGTCCATAGACATCATGTGGAGAACTGTTCTCATCTCAAAGGTTAAAATGATGAACATTCAAGCATTTCACTGTAACCTTGAGCACATCACTCCAGTGGCACTCAACCACACACTTAAATTGTTTCAGACAAGTCAGCTGCTAAGTCTCTCCCCTGGTGTCAGTCCACAAAGGTCTCAAGGGAATTAATGTTAGATTTGAAAACTGTTATGCTTTGAGTACACATACTGGCTATCTGGCTAGCTGGCTGGCTGGCTAGCCAACACTACACTGTTTGATGTGGAAAAGAAATTCCACTGTGTGGAGTGAAGAACTTGGCTTAAAGAGGATGAGCACTGGTGCAATATGACAGGTTGAGAGGAAAACAATCTAAGTACATGTATGGATTACCTTTTTTTTTCTTAAATAAAAAAAGTACCCACTGTAGCAGATTTTGGTATATATTTAAGGTGCCCACTGCCCATAGTAGGGAGTTGCCTGCTAATGGGGGTTTTACTGTACATGTATATATATATATATATATATATATATATATATATATATATATATACACACACACACACACATATATACATACATACATACATACATACATACATACATACACATTCAAAACTTCAACATTCACATTAAGCCTAGTTTCAATTTTCTTTTCAAACTATTCTGATTTAAATACTGTTACTGGATATTGTTCTCAAGGCTGTGTTGTTATTGGACTTGATGCACAGTCGTAAAAGGCTGAAAATGCTTCCATCCAATGCAATGCTGCTAATTAATGACAACACATTGCGACTGGTGCCAAAGGTTGCAGGTTCGAGTTCCGCTCGTTCCGAACATGAAATATATATTTTCGGCATTTCCTTAATGCTGGTGGATTTAAGTCCCCGATTCTGGAAATAAATGCCGACACAGTAAATATACTGCATTATATACAGTGTTGATATGGCACTTGCACATAACTACCTCCATTGAACCATTCTTTTTAGGAATGGGGATTTGGTCGAGTGGATATGTGCGTTTCCCATTTCAGCTAGGCGACTGGTGCAAAAAGGTTGCAGGTTCAAGTCCCGCTCGTTCCAAACATGAAATATAGCTACTTGCCTGCAGTGCCAGACCTTCAAGTCAATAAAAACAGATAACCATGGCACAAAAGTTCAATCACAAACAGCCCAGCAGGAGTTCAATCATACAGACAACTTTGGTACATGTGTTTAAGTGACACAAAATAATGTCACTGCAGTGAAGGGGTTAAAAATACTTGTGAACAATGTTAACATTAAAAATGAGCATCTTGGCCACTATGGAGCAGATCAGAATGGAAGTGATTGTGAACCAACATGTGGGGTGCAGGCCCTGTCTCTGTGTACCCGCCTCCACACAGCCCATCTAGCGACCCATAACTGCACACCTCCTCAGCTGGGCTGCCACTTTTAATAAGTTGTAATTCTGTTGTGAGTGACACGCACAAATTAAACATGGTCAGTACCACGAACTTTCACCTTGACAGACTCAGGGCAAGTCTGAGGACATACTCCTGGGAGAAACACATGCTAATACAGAGGTGGCCCAGGAGACACTTGTATCTTGTATTGCAGCCATGTTTTTACAATAAAGCAGAGGAGCCTCAAGAATGTGATGACAGTCATACTGTTATACGAAGCACGGACTTACTTTGGGTGGAGTTTTTCTGCAGCTGTGGCTGTGCAGTGTTGTGGCGTACTTGACTGTGCGTGGGGCCACATGTCAATGCCACCAGTCCTGTGGTCACTACTACCAGGCCCCACATCCCGTCTTCCCAGCCACTGTGCTGATCTCTCCTAATAAAACTCCTCCTGCCTGTGATGGGATGGTATCTTTCACTACAGTCACGTGTTGTCTTCTCTCCAGCCACTCATATTTCACAACATATGTGTCCACAAGACAATCAGGCTCTCACTGATAGCTATACCAAGTACTGCCACTGTGTCGTCCCTCCACTGGGCTGCCTCCTCCATGGTCCTGATTAAGCTTTTTGGTCACCTGGTGAGGTGGAGTCCTGGGGCGATGGGATGCCTGCAAGATAGCTGGCAGAGGGTTGAGGCAGGTGACCCTGGGGCCCGTAACAGCTGAGGGCTGCCTGGCCAGCTGTTGCCGCCTCTATCTTGTTGACTGTCAGTGGATCCTGGCCTTACTGCTCCATGCTGCCTCTATATGCTGACCTTGTAGCCAATGGCCTCAATTTAATCAGCAATTTCAGTTTCTTTGAAATGTGAAGTGCATTTCATCAGATGAGTTATAAGCATATGTAAAGTGACAGTAAAGATAGCAGGTCTGTCTGTAAACACACCATTGGTGCCAGCATGGCCACATCAACATGTAGCTACTAGTTTTGATCTGGCCTGCAGCTCTGATATGTAAAACTATACATTTTTTCCTTATCAGTGAACTGATACAGCAGTTACCTGATCTGAAAAAGTTTTCCACTCTATTATAAACAAACTATAATACCATGGAAGGAGGGGAAGTTTCTTCTTTGAGTAAGTAAGTACGCACTACAATGGAGAGGGGGGGGGGGGGTTTAAAAAATTTGAAAACCCAGGAATGTATTGACACCTAGAACTAGGATATTAGCTTCAGTCTAGTAACAGTGTGCTTTAAAATGTAATACATTGTTACACTGTGACACTACATGTATAAATGTAATACATTGTTACACTGTGACACTACATGTATAAATGTAATACATTGTTACACTGTGACACTACATGTATAAATGTAATACATTGTTACACTGTGACACTACATGTATAAATGTAATACATTGTTACACAGTGACACTACATGTATAAATGTAATACATTGTTACACTGTGACACTACATGTATAAATGTAATACATTGTTACACAGTGACACTACATGTATAAATGTAATACATTGTTACACTGTGACACTACATGTATAAATGTAATACATTGTTACACTGTGACACTACATGTATAAATGTAATACATTGTTACAGTGACACTACATGTATAAATGTAATACATTGTTACACAGTGACACTACATGTATAAATTGTTACACAGTGACACTACATGTATAAATGTAATACATTGTTACACAGTGACACTACATGTATAAATGTAATACATTGTTACACTGTGACACTACATGTATAAATGTAATACATTGTTACACTGTGACACTACATGTATAAATGTAATACATTGTTACACTGTGACACTACATGTATAAATGTAATACATTGTTACACTGTGACACTACATGTATAAATGTAATACATTGTTACACTGTGACACATGTATGATCCTTGGCTATATTCTGATACATAACATCAGTCTTTATCAATAATGACATCAGTACTACCTCACCACAGGCAGTATCAGTACTACCTCACCACAGGCAGTCCCAATATGTTGGCTAATGTGTGGACCCATAAGTCCACTGTATCAGTCCACTCTTCTGCAGGTTTGAGGCCAGCAGCTAGAGCAGCAGAACTTCTGATAGCCAAGCAAAGGACTTTCTGATGGATCTGTAAGTGTGGTACCGCAACATCCACTACACAAGAATCTGGAAGAAGGTGCTTCCCTTTCCCTCAATCCTATGATTTATTGAATTGGTCCCAGTATGCACACTGCATTGGTCCTAGTATGCACATTGTATTGGTCCCAGTATGCACACTGCATTGGTCCCAGTATGCACACTGCATTGGTCCCAGCATGCACATTGCATTGGTCCCAGCATGCACACTGCATTGGTCCTAGTATGCACACAGCATTGGTCCCAGCATGCACATTGCACTGGTCCCAGCATGCACACTGCATTGGTCCTAGTATGCACACTGCATTGGTCATGTTGCTATGTTTATATGCAACCATTTCTTTGCCTTTTTATGCAATGAAAATGCTTGGTACACTCCATGTTAGCAACTTTCAAGGTTCCATGTGCCATTGTGAATGAAATCAGAAGAGACTGTCAGGCAGGCTTGCAAACAAAGTCAGTAGCCACACCCACCACCACCACACATACCAAGGTAAGGCTTGCAAACAAAGTCAGTAGCCACACCCACCACCACCACACATACCAAGGTAAGGCTTGCAAACAAAGTCAGTAGCCACACCCACCACCACCACACATACCAAGGTAAGGCTTGCAAACAAAGTCAGTAGCCACACCCACCACCACCACACATACCAAGGTAAGGCTTGCAAACAAAGTCAGTAGCCACACCCACCACCACCACACATACCAAGGTAAGGCTTGCAAACAAAGTCAGTAGCCACACCCACCACCACCACACATACCAAGGTATAAGCAATAGTCTCTTCCTCTTCACTGTCAGGTACAAATTACCAACACACTACTGTTTTCTGAACAGATCAAGTGATTTGCAGTGATAATGCAACTGACACATAGGACAGGCCAGGCTGCACAAGAGGTGGGGCAAGCAACCATATTTGTCAATACAAGGAAAAAAAGGCTGACTGGCTAGATGGACCCTCAACCGTGCCATTGCCTACTTGCCCTTCATGTGTCACAGCCTTCTTGCCCACCTGTACCACAGCCTACTTGCCTTCCATGTGTCAGAGCCTACTTGCCTTCCATGTGTCATAGCCTACTAGCCCTCCATGTGTCATAGCCTACTTGCCCTCCATGTGTCACAGCCTACTTGCCCTCTAAGTGTCACAGCCTACTTGCTCTTGCACCACCAGGGGTGTATGAGGGAACTTGGGGTGGGGGTGGCAGGTGAGGAAGCACTGACTTGTTTCCTTGAGATGGCACCTGGGGAACACTCCCTGAGAAAATTTTGAAAATTATGAGTTTGGAATAGTAGATTCTGAGTAATTTTGTGTGGAAATGTTGCAACTACATCAATGAATTGAAAAATCAAAAGAAAAAAATATGTGTAAACAAAAGTGTACAAGCTGCGCAGAATGCCTGCTTCCTGAGTATTGTATTCTGTGATTACAATCAAATAATGAAAGAGGATTAAGCCTATCATTTGGAGGGTATCAACCCATGTACACCCCTGCAGATAGAGTGTGGTGGTACTGGGGTGGAGTGAGTATGGGGGTGGGGAGATAAAGGGTAAGGGCAGGGCCATCTTGCTGGCGAATAATTAGGTCTAATGCAAGGGGCCCCTGGCTGTTGGGGAACCTTCTTCCTGGCCGAGGAAAGGGGGCAGGGGCTCTGTCACATGGGGGGGGGGGGTGCATCTTGCTTTATCACTTACAGGCTTCCCTCACATATACATGTATAGGTCTGTATTAACACAACACTTGACAAAAACCTCCTGATCACTACCCAGGTACTTAGGAAGTTACTTTTTCTGGTACTGTATAAATGCCAACATTTGAGCTCAAATGCACATGAATTTCATTATATCTTTGTGCAGAACAGCCACAGTTTCCATTTCTGCCTGTCCTTGGAAGTTAGAATGGAGCCCTGGTCCCAGTCTGGATATGACTGCATGATCACAGGAGGGAGATGGCATGCAATGGTAAAACCTGAAGATGGCAGACTCTGACGGGAATATTTTGCTCACAAGATGGCTAGACATGTCATTATGGGCTACCATTAAGATTACAGTCATATGTAATGGTAATTATAGGCTGTTATACAAGTAGTAGGCAAGCCATGTAAAAAATACCTCAGCAGGTGAAGTGGAACTGTGGTGTAAGGACAGATATGACTTATCAGTGCATGGTTACCACTGGCATGTAACCGTTATGCCACCCTATTCTCTGGGCCTCGTCTGTGCCAAATGACTGCACAAAATTACATGTCATAAATATATGCTTGAATCCTGGGCAGGCAGACATGCAGAACGTTGTACACTGCTAGGGTCTATAAGACCTGCAGCTCCCACTAAAATCGTGCTTCTGATCCAGCTGCACAGGATTTTTCAGTCAAAAGTATATCACCAACTGCGACCTGCTTAAATTGACCATATGCCACAGCTTCCACATTTCCCTGTTCGTATATTAAGAAGTTCATGTTTTATTTGTTATGGAACTCCGTGAGCAATACCCAGTCTTTTGTCTCCTCAGGTCTATAGATCCATGTTGTGCCTTGTTTCTGGCATCAGGTTTAACAAGACACAATCAATGCTAGGGACTGGTATGAGGCATCAGCAGACCATAGACTGGGATCTAAGTCAAAGTTTTCCTCTGATCTTAACCCTACATGCTCTAGGATCTAAGACACAGTCTGCCTCTGATCTTAACCCTGCATGCTCTAGGAGCTAAGTCACACTCTGCCTCTGATCTTAACCCTGCATGCTCTAGGATCTAAGTCACACTCTGCCTCTGATCTTAACCCTGCATGCTCTAGGATCTAATTCACACACTGCCTTTAATCTTAATCCTGCATGCTCTAGGATCTAAGTGACACTCTGCCTCTAATCTTAACCCTGCATGCTCTAGGATCTTAGTCACAGTCTGCCTCTGATCTTAACCCTGCATGCTCTAGGATCTAAGTGACACTCTGCCTCGAATCTTAACCCTGCATGCTCTAGGATCTAAGACACAGTCTGCCTCTGATTTTAACCCTGCATGCTCTAGGATCTAAGTCACACTCTGCGTCTGATCTTAACCCTGCATGTTCTAGGATCTAAGTCACACTCTGCGTCTGATCTTAACCCTGCATGCTCTAGGATCTAAGTCACACTCTGCGTCTGATCTTAACCCTGCATGTTCTAGGATCTAAGTCACACTCTGCGTCTGATCTTAACCCTGCATGCTCTAGGATCTAATTCACACTCTGCCTTTAATCTTAACCATGCATGCTCTAGGATCTAAGTGACACTCTGCCTCTAATCTTAACCCTGCATGCTCTAGGATCTTAGTCACAGTCTGCCTCTGATCTTAAAAGCATGTATCAAGGTAAAGTCATTTTACAGCAAATGAAACATACTGCAGTTTGTAACTCTATTCCCAGTCTCTGTGAGAATGGTCTTAGGGACAGGTATGACTGCACATATTAACCCTTATGTATATGGGTTAGACAGGGACAGGAATGACGGTACATAGTCCATATATGTATATAGGTTAGACAGGGACAGGTTAGCTTATGGAGAGTAAAGACTTCGGACTGCGGAATAGGGTAATGACTTCTAGGAAGTGGTTCTGGACAAAAAGACACAAATACAATTATAACCTTTAAAGTGCTAATCACAACAATAGTCGTTTTCTCATTACCGTTAAATGTATAATGGTTAAAAGATTCAAATTCCTCATGAATATACATTTCATTCATATACCAGTAAGTCTAGTCTAAAGCAAAAAGTAGTCTTAGTCAACAGCTTTCCTCGGGACACTTTGCATGCATTGGGCGAAAAGTGTCCTGAGGAGACTTGTTGACTCAGTCTTAAATCAGCACTTTAAAGGTTAAAACTGAAATCACCCCATGTTGATACAAAAACCCTAACAAAAGGAGTTTTGGTCAAGATGCCTGATGGAGGGCAGGGACCAGGATATGTATAATACCAAAACCCCGCAAGAAGGGGTTTGGGGTTTAATGGTACTTACTATCTCATAGACACACATAGCTTTTTGGGGGTGGGGTAACTGTAATGGCCCCACTATATACTGTCAAACCTGCATTGAACTAGAAATCCTCTACAGATAACCAACATGTAAAAGATGGCCTCATAAGACAGGTGTTCTCTTAGGGCAGGGAGCAGGTACACCCTACCACTGTACTCTAGCACACCGGTGTAGGTGTCATCCTGTTGTAACACTATACAGTAACAACTTATACACATGTACTTCATCAAGAATTGACCCCCCCCCCACCCCCACCCCAGGCACTCTGGCATACCACATGTACCAGTTAGAATCTTCAGTAACTCCTCTAAGGCGAGTCTGATGCTCCAACAATAAGATCATACAATTCATAATGGAATCATACGACTCATAATAAGATCATGTACCTAATAATGAAGGGGGGTAAGGG
Source organism: Hermodice carunculata (assembly GCA_964020975.1). Lineage (NCBI taxonomy): Eukaryota > Metazoa > Annelida > Polychaeta > Eunicida > Amphinomidae > Hermodice > Hermodice carunculata. The sequence continues at coordinate 1,292,466 of OZ026630.1, forward strand.
GGGGTTTCAGTACGCTGGGACAGGTAATTATTTTTCTAGAGTACGTAGTACGGAAAATAAAAATCTTTCAAAATTTTGGATAGTACGAAGTACGTAAAATAAGAGGGCTTTCAGTACGCCAGTACGGTAAATAAAAAGCCCCAGTACACCAGTACGGGAAACCCCTTTCCCACCCTCAATAATAAGATAATGTACATAATAAGATCATACATCCCAATAATAAGATCATACACCTAATTATAAGATCATACACCCTAATAATAAGATCCATTCCATAATGCAACGTAAACATCTCCCTACCAAAAGCACTGCACTATTAAGGTGCCACAATAAGGGTTACTCGGGGAAGGGCACAGTATGGGGTGTGTAAGCATGACTGGGCTAGGGTAGAGCTATCTTGCTGGGGTGACGGGGAAACAGGGCAGTTATGACTAGTGTGTCTGGGATTCCTCTCCCTCCCCCCCCCCCCCCCACCCCACTGTGAGAGGTCTACAGATGTACAGTGACCAGCAGTTGGTAGATTGACTGGCAGCGGCTAACACACAACTGGGGAGCCGGACACCATGCACAGCTTGGACAAGTTTTAGCAAGTTACCCCCTATAGCCCTGGGGTATGTACAGAGGATAAAGAACCAGGTATTACATGCAGAGATTGGGCACAAGTAGTACTCTGGGTGGCCAATAGGCAATTGCCCTTTCCAACAATTTGTTAAGTGGGCCATTGTAGCTGATACTGCCCTAACAATGTAACCACCTTTCCTGCCGAGTCAGGCATCCCGGGAACTTGATCGGCAACTTGCTCAACTAAATGTTACTTAAGCGTCAGTTCATGCTCAATTGTGCCACAATAAGCTCATCATCAGAGGGCCCCTCTCACAGGGAAGTGCCTGAGACATGAATACAGCCTCTGGACCCCACACACCAACATTACCAGGGCCAAGGAGCCAAGCCTGTCTCTCTGAGCCAAGCCGGTCTCTGAGCCACGCCTGTCTCTCTGAGCCAAGCCGGTCTCTCTGAGCCAAGCCGGTCTCTCTGAGCCACGCCTGTCTCTCTGAGCCAAGCCAGTCTCTCTGAGCCAAGCCTGTCTCTCTGAGCCACGCCTGTCTCTCTGAGCCAAGCCGGTCTCTCTGAGCCAAGCCGGTGTCTCTGAGCCAAGCCGGTCTCTCTGAGCCACGCCTGTCTCTCTGAGCCACACCTGTCTCTCTGAGCCAAGCTGGTCTCTCTGAGCCAAGCCGGTCTCTGAGCCAAGCCTGTCTCTCTGAGCCACGCCTGTCTCTCTGAGCCACGCCTGTCTCTCTGAGCCACGCCTGTCTCTCTGAGCCACGCCTGTCTCTCTGAGCCAAGCCGGTCTCTCTGAGCCAAGCCGGTCTCTGAGCCACGCCTGTCTCTCTGAGCCAAGCCAGTCTCTCTGAGCCAAGCCTGTCTCTCTGAGCCAAGCCAGTCTCTCTGAGCCAAGCCTGTCTCTCTGAGCCAAGCCTGTCTCTGAGCCAAGCCTGTCTCTCTGAGCAAAGCCGGTCTCTCTGTTGTACCTCAACCCCCTGTACCTGTGGGGACAGTGATCGGTGTTTGTTCTCCAGCACATTGCCTGAAATAAGCATTAATTGGGGAGCTCGAGGGTCACCAGGATAGCTGTTTGATCCCCATGAAAGTGGGTCTTATGATATCCTGCAAGAGGACTGTGACAGTCCTATGCCAAGCCAAGCTGAAGACTCATCACTGTTGCCAGCATGCACATATGTCCTTATCAATTTTTCCAAGTTTTGATAATTTGTTAAAAAATCAGAAAAAGACAGCACAACCATGTAGTGACCAGATTTGGTGGAGATCAAGTTCACATACATTCAGTAATTCTGAAGAGGATCCAACTCACCATTTGGGAGAAAAAGTCAAAAAAAAGTGGAAAATAATCACAGTGCTACCTGTTCAACAAATTGAGGTCTAGAGGTCTCTAGAGGTGTCCAGGGCTATGCAATTTCAGAGCAACTTACTCTACAGTTTTGCAGACAATTTTTTTAGATTTTGTCAAAAAATGAAAACAAGAGGCCCATGTGCCTAATGCTCTGCTGCCATATAATCTGAAAACTATCACTAAAAAAATCTCTTTGCCATTGATGTCCTACCTACACCCTGTTGTTACAAAATCAGCACTTTCAACTTTACAGGCCTATAATATACGGGTAAGTTCTGAAAGTTGTACAGGGCTATCTTGAAAACTGTGGACTGTATCGCAGTCACAAGCAAGTTTTATGGACAAACAGAGGGATGGACATGAGTAATCGCATTAGCTATGCAACTTTGGTCAGCAGAGCTAAAAGGAAAAAAAAAAATAAAAAGCATAAAAATTAAAAAAAAAAAAAAAAACCCACCGGAGCATGATCATTTGAATATGATTGGTATAGATCCACCCAAGGTACATCCCAACCGAGTCCAAAGTGAATGGTTGATGGTTTTGGAGAAGTTAGAATGTGACTTACCACTGCAATCGGCATTGACTTGCAAATAAATGTTGTGCTCAATGGAGAGGTCTGCATTTACCAATATCTACCCAAACTGAAAAATTTGACAAAAATCAGTGGCGCGGACTACCATCACCAAGTTAAAAAATCTCTTGGACCCTTTAACAAGCTGCACTTCAACCTAGTACCGGAAGTGGAGGTTTTGCAAAAGTCAAAAATAGCTTGAAGACACAAAAATTCATTAAAAAATAGAAAAAAGAAATCGCAAGACCACATGGTAAACAAGCTACTTCTACGGGTCCCCAGAACTATGCAATTTTAAGCAACTGGCTAGGTTGCTTTGGGGAAGATTTCGATTTTGCCCAAAAATGAACAAAAAAAAAAAAAAAAAATAGTGCACAAAAATTCCAAAAATCACTGGAATGTGACAAATTGAACATATTTGGTAAATACCCACCCAAGGAACATCCCATCTGGGGCATTCCATGGGATTTTTTTTTGTTGCAGACGGGACATGGTGCAAAGGTTCAGAGCTTGTAACTAAGTTACAACAGTTATCTGTTGTCTTTTTTTTTTCTAGTCACAAACTGTATTGGAACCCATTTTGTGGGCCTACAGAAAAAAAAAAAATTCTCATTTTTGTCTCATTTTTTGGTACAAAAAAAGTGAGTGTTGCAGACCGGGCAAAAATTGGACATGGGTTTTGAGGTCAAGGCATTTATGTCCAAAACTCTGCCCTGTTTACAATTCTGTAATATATTATTGCCTAAAATATGACAACTTGGATATTTCTATAACAATTTTTACAGAAATTTTAATTCTCCAACTTCAAATACTTTTTAAATATGCAAATTAGCAGGGTCGTGGATGGGACTCCAGGCACTATCGCGGATGGGACACTTTTGTCCACATGACCTAAGTGCAAAAATAAGCCAACTTTCTACTGGTAGTTTAAACATCAATACCTGGATAATGTAGAAATACATATCATAATGCTTTGAAATCTTTGATGGCTCCACTTTAAGATTTAACTTCAAACTCATTTTGAACAGGAAGAAATGTCCTGTTTGCAACATTCAATACTCTAAAATTATGATAATAAATGCATGAGTTACAGCATCCTGGAAATCAAAACAAGTGAAGGTCTTAGTATTATAGTCCACAGAACAATGTAAAAACAATTGTGTTTTTAATGTTTGCATGCAGCTTAGACTGCATTTGAATATATTTCATCACAATTTTTCTTGTGTCGTCACAGAAGGGGCAGTTTTACCTATGCATAGAATAGGGTGATGAGCTGATAAAAATGTGTGTACACTTTAAAGTAAGTTACTGTGAAAGTGTATTAGTCATTTAGGAATTTGACGAAATTTCTTTGAATTTTCACATTTTTCAACCTCCAATCTGATTCTTGAGTGTTGATGATGGACTGATGAAAATATCATCCACCTTTTGTTTCTGCAATTTTCTGGCAGGTGTCACTGCAGCACCTTGCTTTCAGACAGTACATGATGCAAGTCTGACACATCTTGTAGACTTAAAAGTATAATCTTGTAAAACTTTGCTGAAATGCACTTAAACAAGCTCCGCTACTTGGTGCATTTCCTTCCAAATTGCATAAGTTCTGTATCAGAAAGGAGGTGATAGCTGCCCAGGCCTTTCATTCTATTAATAGAGCCTTATTCCTATTGACTGGACACTTATGGGATGACTTATAAGACAGGGCTCCACACCAGGGAACTACCACTTCAAGTCTCCCCCAGCCTGTCAACCTATCTGGCCTGACTCTGCACAATCATAATCAAATGTCAGTCCCAGTTAAGAAAGCTGAAGCACTAGAAGTGGCTTATTGATGGGGCTACTTAGGGTGTGGGGGAGGATTGTGTATTGGCCATGATCTTGATAATAGCCCTTGCCCCTCACAATGGAGCCTCCTCTCTCACTTGGCTCTGTGCAACTGAGCATGAAACTTTGGACCACACCTGCCATGCTGGACGCACTGCCTGCCGAGGGGGGGAGGGGGGGCAGCAAATTTTATTCCTTTTTAAAATGTACACTCGTACACAGAAAGAAAAAAAATGCAATAATGAAGTAGGCAGGTCTCTGTTCCCCTCTTGTAACCCCCTGCGTCAGATGAAAGGCCACCCTTCCCCCCCTCCCACCACCACCACTCCTCCATGCAGTCAGTATGCTATTTTGATTTCATTTCCACATGAAGACAGGCCTAAAAAATGCCTCATTTCTGTTGCTTTGGGATGGTGTTAAAAGAGAGCACTACTGTGGGGCAATGAGAGCACTACGGTGGGGCAATGAGAGCACTACTGTGGGGCAATGAGAGCACTACTGTGGGGCAATGAGAGCACTACTGCAGTGCAATGAGTGCACTACTGCAGTGCAATGAGAGCACTACTGTAGTGCAATGAGAGCACTACTGTAGTGCAATGAGAGCACTACTGTAGTGCAATAGCACTACTGTAGTGCAATGAGTGCACTACTGTAGTGCAATGCCTGTCTTGAGATCTTTCCAAGAACCTTTTCTTGGTATTTTTGCACCTATCCCTTGTGTGAAAATAGCATACGTTGAGAGCCCCCACTTTGGTCACCATAAGTGTGGTCTGTAAAGGCAGTTTTCAACAAGAAAAGATTTGCTTCGCACCAAACCATCCTGGATGCCTTGAAAATGAGAACAATTTGAAATGCTATACTTTTCCATTGTTCAACAATTTAAATTTTGTGTAGTAGCCTAATTTGCATAAATTAAAATGCTACAACTTTGGTTCTTGGTTCATTGGATGGGCCATGTCACGAACTTACAAAGTGAAGTTTGAATAACACCACTGTCTATAACAGTCTTGAAGCTATTCAAAAAGATTTTAATTTTGTGTATTTGCCTAATCTGCATAATTTAAAAGCCTATAACTTTGGTTCATGGTTCACTGGATGTGATTATGTCACAAATCTACATATGGAAGTTGGAGTGGTATATGTGTATAACAGTTTTGAAGTTATTCACATAACTTTGGTTCATGGTTCACTGGACGCACCTTGGTTACCTATAAATTGAAGTTGAAATGCCAACTGTATCTACAACAGTTTTGAAGCTATACAAGATTTAAGTTGTGCATATTCACCTAATTTGTATCAAATAAAATTCTACAACTTTGGTTCATGGTTCTATAGATGGGGCTATGGTGCAAACCTACAAATTGAAGTTGGACTGGCACCTATATCTATCATAGTTTTGGAGATATTCAACTCCAATCATTCCACTGCACATCCAATCTCCTATCATTCCACTACATGCCCAATCTCCGATCATTCCACTACATGTCCAATCTCTACCATCCCGCCACACATCCAATATCCTATCAATCCACCATACGTCTAATCTCCTATAATTCCACTACATGCCCAATCTCCTATCATTCCTATACATGTCTAATCTCTACCATCCTGCTACATGTCCAATCTCCTATCATTCTACAACACGTCCAATCTACTATCATTCCATTACATGTCAAATCTCCTATCATTGTACTACAGTCCAATCTCTATCATCCCGCTACACGTCCAATCTCAAATCATTCTACTACACACTCAATCTCCTATCATTCCATTACATGTGGAATCTCCTATCATTCCACTACACATCCAATCTCCTACAATTCCATTACAGGTCCAACCTCCTATCATTCCGCTACATGTCCAGTCTCCAATCATTCCGCTATATGTCCAATCTCCTATCATTCCACTACATGTCGAATCTCCTATCATTCCACTACACATCCAATTTCCTATCATCCTGCTCCAAATCCAATCTCCTATCATTCCACAATATGTGCAATTTCTCCAATTGTCTCACTACACATCCAGTCTCTAGCTGTCCCACTATACGTCCAATCTCAAATGGTCCCACTAAATATCCAATCTCCAACCTTTCCACTACATGTCCGATGTCCAACCTTCCCACAGAATGTGAAATCTCCAATAGCCCCACACCATATCCCATCTCCCACCAACCCTCCAGATGCCCTATCTCCAATTGCTCTACTGCGTGCTCTGCCTCCACTCCTCCTCCGGTGTGTGAGGCTGTGGCATATTATACATTGCACAGCTATTTTTGAATACAACTTTTTCTTCTTTCTCTGTTTTTGTTTTTTGAAAACCAAATTCAGGCACAGTATGTTTGTTGACTTCTGTGCACCAAAAATACTAGCAGATGTTGAGTGTGCTTTATCCTGGGCACACAGACAGCAGCCTGATGTGAGGAGAACAGGCTGCTGACACAGGCAACACCTGCTGCACGGTGGAAGTCCTAACCACTGCATTCAAATAGCTTACTTTTCAACTTTTATTTTCAATATTTCGCCACTTTCCTTGTTAACAATCATAGCAAGAATAGTGGTAAAAATTGACATATTTTTGTGAATTTGCAAGTGACAATAAGTGGCAAATTCAGGTAAATGGTGAGTCTAGGCCTTTGTCTATGGATTGATGAAAAATACCACGTTTATTGTATCCAGTTATATTTGGACAAGTGGATATTGTTTACAGGCACATGGATTTTGAAATCTACTTCCCCTGCAGACAAATGATTTTAAAAAAAATTGTCAAACACTGTTAATTACTTAGCGCAAACTGAGATATGCAAAGTATACATTCAAATTTACTGCATACTGGGAAATGGGAAATGTCATCGTAATAATGGGAAATGTCAGAAATAATGGGACTGGGAAAGTGAGGTGCAAATTACCAAGCCATAAATTATATGCCTATCCTGTGGAACAGGACGCAAACCAGCGGTTACCAATGGCTGACAGAAAAACAGGACAATAATATTGCATATAGCTTATAAGGATTTGGAAATATTATGCTATATGGCTTTTGTGGCCTATAATGCATGTTGTTGTAAACCTGACTGGGGACTGGAATGCACACTACCATATGGCTCAATGGGGATTGGGATAACTGTCATATAACTTACTGGGGACAGGGATGACTGCCACATAACTTATGGTGACCAGGATGTACACTACCATATGGCTCAATGGGGATTGGGATGACAGCCACATAACTTATGGTGACCAGGATGTACACTACCATGTGGCTCAATGGGGATTGGGATAACTGTCATATAACTTACTGGGGACAGGGATGACTACCACATAACTTATGGTGACCAGGATATACACTACCATATGGCTCAATGGGGATTGGGATGACTGCCACATAACTTATGGTGACCAGGATGTACACTACCATATGGCTCAATGGGGAATGGGATGCCTACCACATAACTTATGGTGACCAGGATGTACACTACCATATGGCTCAATGGGGAATGGGATGCCTACCACATAACTTATGGTGACCAGGATGTACACTACCATATAGCTCAATGGGGATTGGGATGACTGTCTTATAAATTATGGTGACCAGGATGTACACTACCATATGGCTCAATGGGGATTGGGATGACTGCCACATGACTTATGGTGACCAGGATGTACACTACCATATGGCTCAATGAGGATTGGGATAACTGTCATATAACTTACTGGGGACAGGGATGACTGCCACATAACTTATGGTGACCTGGATGTACACTACCATATGGCTCAATGGGGATTGGGATTACTGCCGCATAACTTATGGTGACTGATGTACACTACCATATGGCTCAATGGGGATTGGGATGAATGCCACATAACTTATGGTGACTGATGTACACTACCATATGGCTCAACGGGGATTGGGATGAATGCCACATAACTTATGGTGACTGATGTACACTACCATATGGCTCAATGGGGATTGGGATGACTGCCGCATAACTTATGGTGACTGATGTACACTACCATATGGCTCAATGGGGATTGGGATTACTGCCGCATAACTTATGGTGACTGATTTACACTACCATGTGGCTCAATGGGGATTGGGATTACTGCCGCATAACTTATGGTGACTGATGTACACTACCATATGGCTCAATGGGGATTGGGAGGACTGCCACATAACTTATGGTGACTGATATACACTACCATATGGCTCAATGGGGATTGGGATGACTGCCACATAACTTATGGTGACTGATGTACATTGCCATATGGCTTTCTGGGGACAAATCGTAAGGTCTGATTTAAGCAAAGGCTGCTCTGTATGACACTCCTAAGAACCACAACAGAGCTACATGGTATGTACACTGGAAATAAGAAAAGAAGATATGCTCAAAGCAAATCTGCTTGTATGCCTACAAAGGAAAGCCATTGCCTTCTACATTCAAACTGGAATTGGAAAATCTGCCAGACAGAAAGCAAAAAATATTAGAAAAAACATGAGAAACAAACAAGAACCCCCCCCCCCAAAAAAAAAAAAAAACTCTCAACCAAAACTACTGCAAAATAAGGCTCTTGGCATGAAACAAGAGGCCCATGGGCCAACTGCTCTGCTGACACTGTGGCTATATTGCACCTGTTCATTTCAAAGTTGCCAGTCCTCAAGTGGCTTCTGAACATGTAAAGCTTACCGGTATGTGATTTTAATATTTTGTTAGTCTACTAGATGGCACTTCACTTCACATGTAATCATAGTTTATTTGTGCTATTCCTGTGATGCATATTGTTGCATGTGCCAAGACAACGAGTGAGTCCTTAACTTTATGTCCTCAGTGACCTTGGGACAGAAGATCAAGGTCACCCACATTATGTAATACAAGACGCCCATAGGCCTGGTGCTGTCCTGACATTGCCATTGATGTCCAAGCTACACCCTGCCATTACAAAATCACCTCTTTCAACTTTACAGGCATGGTGAACTCACAAAAATACGTCAAGGTCACTGATATTACATATGATTCCAGCTTTGGACATTGCCTATATATCCTACAAATTTGGCAAGTGCAATCCAATTACTTTTCGAGATATGGAATTTTTATATCTTAAAACACATTTTGGTTCATAATTTCCATCAAATTATAGGTGGCACCACTAGAATCATTTCCAACTTACACTTTGACCTCCCCAACAATCCCACCAAATTTGGTGAAGATCTGACAAAAGTTAAAGATGCTACAGTGTTCACAAGATTTTCATATTTTTGACCCCTACACTGCATAATATTGTAGGTGGCGCCACCAATATCGAGAACAACCTAGATTTTTATACCCCCTATAAGTTCTGAGAGTTATATTGGGGGTACCTTGAAAACTGTGGACAGTACTGTGGTCACAAGATTTTCACATTTTGATCTATATATTACATAATACTATAGGTGGCGCCACCAACATCGATGTCGACAAAGATTTTTATACACTTTATAACTCTTAAACATTATATGGGCTTATCTCAAGAATTGTGGGGGGGGGGGGGGGGCAGAGCATTCACGAGATGACCCCAATATTCAAATTGGCCATTTGACCTTGACCTGTAACTCGGACTAAAAAATTGTTATGTTGAAAATGTGCACCCAACATCCAGCTTTCCATATCAAGTCTGTTTGTTCAAATCGGATATAACTTTTTGAGTTACTGAGGAAATACAATAAACTTGGACAATCGCCAAACTCCATAATTATTGGGTCACAGTGACCCAAAAAGCAGGTCACCAAGTACACTTTTATGTATTATGTAATCAAGTGCAATTTTGATCTGGAGGCTCAATTCTCTGTGCCATTGATGTCCAAGCTACACCGTGCCATTACAAAATCGCCTTTTCAACTTTACAGGCATGGTGCTCTTACAAAAATAGGTCAAGGTCACCGATATTACACAACATTCTACCTTTAGCCATGGTCTATATATCATATAAATTTAGCAAGTTTAATGCAATTACTTTTCCAAATATGGAATTTTACATCTTAAAACACATTTTGGTTCATTATTTCTGTCAAATTATAGGTGGCACCACTATTTTCATTACCAACTTAGACTTCGACCCCCCCCCCCACAATCCCATCAAATTTGGTGACGATCTGCAAAAAATTAAAGATGCTAGAGTTTCACAAGATTTTCACATTTTGACCCCTATATTACATAATAATGTAGGTGGTGCCACCAATATCGAACTCAGCCTAGATTTTCATACACCCTATAAGTCCTGAAAGTTATATTGGGCTAACTTGAAAGCTCTGGATGGTATCGCGCTAACGAGCAAAAGATTACGTACGAACAGACAGACATGAGCGGTCGCATAAGCTCTGCAACCTTTGGTGAGCAGAGCTAAAAAAAAAAGTTGGTTAAAATAATTCGTGAGACAATGAAGAAAAAACTCTGGATGAAATAGAATATCAAGTTGCACAAGTGTCAGCAAACAAACAAGATTTGGGAAAAACTAGAAAAGTGTCCAAAGCACATGACGGACGCCCCAAGTCAGCAGGGAAAAAGGTAGCATGTAATTGGTGTAAGACTTTAAACATATTGTGAAATCTTCACATGGATAATAATTATACATACTTAACTTTTCATATATTAATTGATATTCCTATCAAATTTCATGGCCTATACCTGAAATACTTTATGAGCTGCACATGGCACAAGTTTGACAAGAACCAATTCTCACTTTCCTGGAATTGTCATTTTCACTAAGTTAATTAATATCATCAACAGACAGTAATTAGCCCAATAGACAAACAAAACACCAGAGGGGCATCTTTACACATTGTTTAATGTTACTATCAAGTTTCAGAGCTGTACCTACTTTGTGAAATACACATGACACAAGTTTGACATGAGCCAACATTTTCACTAAGTTAATTGATGAAAAATGTAGCCAAAAAGACATACAAAACCCCAGGTGTACATCTTCACATATTGATTAATTATTGTACTAGGTTTCATAGCGGTCTATAAAAAAACCTCTTGAGATATGCACGACACAAGTCCAACATCAAATCAACATTTTCACTACTTTATGATCACAGAAATAATTAATCAACAGACAAACAAAACCCCAGGTGCACACCTTCATATGTTGATAAATGTTCCCACAAAGTTTCATGGTTGTGCCTCAAATGTTTTTTTTGGATATGCACGACACAAATCTGACAATTTTAATGTTAGATGGACAGACAAAGGCAAGTCTGTATGACACAGAGCAGCTTAGACAAAGGCAAGTCTGTATGACACAGCGCAGCTTCAGTCCAGACAAAGGCAAGTCTGTATGACACAGAGCAAGTCTGTATGACACAGAGCAGCTTCAGTCCAGACAAAGGCAAGTCTGTACGACACATAGCAGCTCCAGTCCATGTGCATTCCCACCAAGTTTGACCAGAATCCAACATGTGGTTTGACAAGCAGAATGCAGTCAAACAAGAGGCCCATATGCCTAATGCTCAGCTGGCACTGTGGCCATATTGCACCTGTTCATTTCAAACCTGCGAGTCCTCAAGTAGTTTCTGAACATATAAAGCTTAGGTACATTTAGTGTTTAAAAAGTCCACCAGATGGCACTTCGCTCCACATGTAATCATAGCTTGTATGCAATTCCTGTGATGCATATTGTTGCATGTGCCAAGACAAGTGATGAGTGAGTCCTCAACTTTATGTCCTCAGTGACCTTGGGACAGAATATCAAGGTGAAAAATAAGTCAAGGTCACTGATATTATATAACATTCTAGCTTTGGACTTTGTCTACATATATCCTAAAAATTTGGCAAGCCTGATCCAATTACTTTTCAAGATATGGAATTTTATATCTTAAAACACATTTGGCTCATAATTTCCTTCAAATTACAGGTGGCGCCACTAGTATCACTAGCAACATAGACTTTGACCTCCCCCACAATCCAACCAAATTTGGTAAAGATCTGCCAAAAATTAAAGATGGTTGCGTGTTAACAAGATTTTCATATTTAGACCCCTACACTGCATAATATTGTAGGTGGCGCCACCAATATCACAACTAACCTAGATTTTCATACACCGTGTAAGTCCTGAAAGTTATATTAAGCCAACTTGGAAACTGTGGATGGTATTGGGGTCACAAGATTTTCACATTTTGACCTGTATGTTACATAATTTACAATAGGTGGCGCGTTCAACATTGATGTCGACAAAGATTTTTATACACTTATCTCCTTAATATTATATGGACCTATCTCAAAAATTGTGGAGGGCAGAGCATTCATGAGATAATTCCTACATTCAAACTGGCCATTTGACCTCAACATTCAACTCTGATTAAAAAATTGTTACTGTTCAATATATGCCCCCAACATCCAGCTTTCCATATATAGTCTGTTTGTTAAAATCGGGTAATAACTTTTTCGAGTTATTGAAGAAAAACAATAAACTTGGACCAATGCCAAACTCCATGATTACTGGCTCACAGTGACCCAAAAAGTAGGTTGCCAAGTACAGTTTTATGTAGTATTTAATGAAGTGCAATTTTGATCTGGAGGCTCAGTTCTCTTTGCCATTGATGTCCAAGCTACACACTGCCATTACAAAATCACCTTTTCAACTTTATAGGCATGGTAACCTCGCAAAAATAGGTCAGGGTCACTGATATTACATAACATTCTAGCATTGAACATGGTCTCTACATCCTATAAATTTGGCAAGTCTAATCCAATTACTCTTCCAAATATGGAATTTTATATCTTAACACAAATTTTGGCTCATAATTTCTGTCAAATTATAGGTGGTGCCACTAGTAAGTTAGACTTTGACCTCCCGGACAATCCCACCAAATTTGGTGAAAATCCACCACAAATTCAAGATGCTAGAGTGTTCACAAGATTTTCACATTTTGACCCCTATTTTACATATTATAGGTGGCGCCACCAATATAGCAAGGAACCTAGATTTTCATACATCCAATAAGTCCTGAAAGTTATATTGGGCTAACATCAAAATTTTCGAAGTTATCGCACTCATAAACCAGAAGTTTACGGAGGGACAAACGGACAGACGGATGGACATGAATGATGCTATAGGCTCTACGACCTTAGGTCAGCAGAGTTAAAAACATGATAATTCATGAAAAATACTGAAAAAGTGACAGACATGTGACTGGAATTTCAAATCAATTGGCCAAACACTTTTGGGGATTTTTCAGATTTTACCCCCCAAAACTGAAAAAATAAATAAATAAATAAATAAATAAATAATAATAATAATAATAATAATAATAATAATAATAATAATAATAATAATAATAATAATAATAATAGTAAAAACGACTGGAGTGTGACTATTTAAATAAATGTAAATAGAGACCCATCTAATGTACATTCCCCTCAAATTTGAAGTGCATCTGGATGATGGACTTGGTAAAAAATGTGGATTACCAAATCGCAATCTCCATTGTCTTGCATAGTAACGAGAATGTATACACAAATAGACAAGTACTTAAATTGAAAACTTGGTTCAAAAAGCTTTAGTTGACACTTAAACAAGGTAGCTTTCAACCAAGTTCCAAGTGGCTGGGCAGTTTTGAAGAATGCCATATTTTAAGATTTTATTAAAAATGAGCAAGAAAATAAACAAGAAATCAATTCAACATGACCACTTGAACAAACTCAAAGAAAACATCCCAATGGTCCCCACTAAGTTTAAAGATCTGGCCAATAGTTCTGGTGAAGACATTGAAAATGTGAAATGACAATTGTCCATCCAATAGGCTCAGCTGACTGACAAGTCAGCAGACCTAGCAAAATGAATTGCTGTCCAGATGTTTACAAGAGACACTCTGAACTTTCAATGGAAATGAACAGAGTGTAAATGCTGCCACAGGGAATGCTGAGTGACAGTTGAAAGTGCAGCACCTACAAAAGGTTTACAAATGTGTCATACCAGATGGCCCTGCTCTGTTACAGAGCCCAGTCAGCTCTGCTGTCACAAACAAGGCATGACATTGTAAATGACCCATGAAAGCCTCCATTTCTCCTCATTACGTCCAGTGCCACCAGGTGTCCTTCTCTACTGCCTCCTCCACATCACCCTCACTTGTTGCACCCTTGGACATCCCCTCCCCTGGCTCAGGACCTTATTTTCTTTCCTTTTTTGACCAGTTGGGGCTCACCTTTGAGTAAATAATTACTTCCTAAAATTCCAGCTTGTGGAGTCTCCTGGGCAGCCACTAAACAGAGTAATTGTTCTCCCACTGATGGTGTCTTTATGGTTCATCTGCAGCCTGCCCAGGGTTCTCCCTGTCTGACAAAGGTGGGAACCCTGCACTGTCTGCTGCCACCACATGCCTGTGACTTACAAGAAATACAACATGTATGGGGCCACATGAACCAGCCCCTCCATAATGATCCTGTATGGGGCCACATGAACCATCCCGGCTATAATGATCCTGGGGTTTACTGGGCGCAGCAGCTGCCTATCATTACTGTGTATTGTGTGAGGTCCATGGAACCCCAGGGAAACCAAACATGTTGACTTACCCTGACACACACACAATGCATTGCTCAGCATTAAAATAGCTTGGATCTTTTTTCATACATTGATAGCCATTTAATGCCTACTTCCTGGAATGCCTGGGAGTAACCACAATTATCTACTTGTAGGTCTTAGTGCACAATACTTCCAAGCCCGGGAGTTTGAATGCTGCCAGCTGAGATGCCGGGACCTCAAACTGAGCTGACATTTCTCCAATAGGGAGGAAGATTCTTGGTCCAGGCACAAAAGACATGTAGCGACTGTTTTTAACCACTTTATCACAAACACACACACCCTGCAACAGCCAGAGCTGGGAGAACATTTCACAAAGCAGTCAGGAAGACACCTCTAGCTACAATGGTTTTGATGATAGTCACCTCTAATGTTTTGAAGTGTCCATAATTAGCACAAATTTTAATTGTGGTTATTTGTCCATTATATGTATCCCCAACAAATGTACCAATAGAGCCAACACTTGGGCCTCCATTTTGAATACTCTGGAAGCTAAAAGTGATTGAAATTTTTGAATGGCTCTAATTTGCATAATTTTCAGCCTGTTGGCTATTTTGAATGAGAGAGAGAGAGAGAGAGAGAGAGAGAGAGAGAGAGAGAGAGAGAGAGAGAGAGACAGAGAGAGAGAGAGAGAGAGAGAGAGAGAGAGAGAGAGAGAGAGAGAGAGAGAGAGAGAGAGAGAGAGAGAGAGAGAGAGAGAGAGAGAGAGAGAGAGAGAGAGAGAGAGAGAGAGAGAGAGAGAGAGAGAGAGAGAGAGAGAGAGAGAATGAACTCCACTGAGTGTATCAGCAAATTTTTTGTGCTTCTCACCTTAAAATAAAATAGGTTACAATCATGTCAAAAAAAATTCAGGCTATGTCCACAATGTATCAGTTTTTACCTGAATGACTGTACTAAAAATGAAGGAGTGTTCAGCTGGGGCACTATGATACATGTGGCTGGATGTTCAGCTGGGGTTGTCTGCACCAAGATACATGTGGCTGTAGGCAAAAACCACTGCCTCAATATGTCTACCATGGAGTGGGTTGGTCCCAGAGAGATATTTTGGTCACTTGCCCGACACAAGTTGGAAACAAAATTTACTGCTCCCCGACAAAGTAAACTGTTGCCACAAAGGGACTGTTAGCAAACCAAACCACTTCATTAGCCAATCACTACTTAATTTCCACCTGAGTTTTGTGGTACTTTAACTCAAACCTGTACAGTTTCAAGCTATATCCACAATGTTTTAGTTATGATCCACTGGCCAGCTGAGAGATGAAGCAGCAATGTCATGAAGCACCAGTTGAGACAGAGAAGTGCAGTTCTGACTTGTTGCAAAATCTTTTTCATTTTTATATTTTGTTCTTTTCAATGTATTTTGAGACCAATGGGTAATTGTACATCTTTCAAACTACGCACTTGTGCTCAGCGCTAACTGCTTTGGCCTTGTTCTTTATATCATCACAGGGCAGAACTAGATCAAGCCTCACAATTTGTGACTGTATGCCCTGGAACCTGCTGGTCAAGGATGGTTTGGTAAGTCCCTAGGCTAGTCTCTCCACCTGATCAGCCATGGTTTGGTAAGTCCCTAGGCTAGTCTCTCCACCTGGTCAGCCATGGTTTGGTAAGTCCCCAGACTAGTCTCTCCACCTGATCAGCCATGGTTTGGTAAGTCCCTAGGCTAGTCTCTCCACCTGGTCAGACATGGTTTGGTAAGTCCCTGGGCTAGTCTCTCCACCTGGTCAGATATGGTTTGGTAAGTCCCCAGGATAGTCTCTCCACCTGGTCAGCCATGGTTTGGTAAGTCCCCAGACTAGTCTCTCCACCTGGTCAGCCATGGTTTGGTAAGTCCCTAGGCTAGTCTCTCCACCTGGTCAGACATGGCTTGGTAAGTCCCTGGGCTACTCTCTCCACCTGGTCAGATATGGTTTGGTAATTCCCCAGGATAGTCTCTCCACCTGGTCAGCCATGGTTTGGTAAGTCCCCAGACTAGTCTCTCCACCTGGCCAGCCATGGTTTGGTAAGTCCCTAGGCTACTCTCTCCACCTGGTCAGCCATGGTTTGGTAAGTCCCCAGACTAGTCTCTCCACCTGGTCATCCATAGTTTTGTAAGTCCCTAGGCTAGTCTCCAACATGGTCAGACATGGTTTGGTAAGTCCCTGGACTAGTCTCTCCACCTGGTCAGCCATGGTTTGGTAAGTCCCTAGGCTAGTCTCTCCACCTGGTCAGCCATGGTTTTGTAAGTCCCCAGGCTAGTCTCAACAAAATTCTTTTGATATATTACATGTATTTGCAAGTCTTTATACCTATTTATTCATGACATGAGTTCAGTAACTTTATGGTTCTCTGTGCAAGACTGCACACATATACATGTGCATTTCAAAGACTTCGGTGAAAACCTTTGGCAGGAGAGACAGCTAAAGTAAAATCCAACTTCCAAGCCTGGAATTGACAAAGTCTTCAAGCTTTCAATGTACAGTAACCAGTTTCAAGTTTCCTGCCCCTCAAGACCTCAGCTGTTTGACCCTCCTGACCACCTCCCTGTACAAACAGCCCTCACTGTGTGCCAGACCCTCATCCTCACCACTTAGCTCCAAACATCCCTCTTGCTCCTGGACCAATATTTAAACAAACCAAAGTAGCTGTGTTATGGGGTGTGCCTGGGTGGCACCCGCGCCCAGGGCAACCAAAGGTCACTGCAGGGTTTCTCTGTAATTGATTAGTGGCTATATAAACTGTCAGCATAAACACAATTAAATTTGTCCTGTTTTACAAAAACCAAGACTGGGCCACAGGTTTGCATCCTCCCAACTTCATCATGGGCTTTAAAAGCCTTGTCCTGGTCAACATAACCAAAACTGCCTGGGTGTGACTGGCAAATACTCTCCGCTTACCTTACACCAACCGTTTAGGATGAGAAGTGTTGAGAACTATTCCGACAGTGTGTGCCAAGTGAACCATTCATACTGTGTGTGCCAGATGAATTATTCAGACAGTGTGTCCCAGAGGAACAGCTTTCCCTGATATGCATTGAGTAAGAAGCCCTAGAAATCTGTAGACTCAGATTTCTTGTAATCAGGCATGGGTTAATATCCCGGAGAAATCTGTTGACTCAGATTTCTTGTAATCACGTATGGATTAATATCCCGGAGAAATCTGTTGACTCAGATTTTTTGTAATCAGGCATGGGTTAATATCCCGGAGAAATCTGTTGACTCAGATTTCTTGTAATCAGGCATGGATTAATATCCCGGAGATATCTGTTGACTCAGATTTCTTGTAATCAGGCATGGGTTAATATCCTGAAGAAATCTGTTGACTCAGATTTCTTGTAATCAGGTATGGGTTAATTTCCCAGAGAAATCTGTTGACTCAGATTTCTTGTAATCAGGCATGGGTTAATATCCTGAAGAAATCTGTTGACTCAGATTTCTTGTAATCAGGCATGGGTTAATATCCCGGAGAAATCTGTTGACTCAGATTTCTTGTAATCAGGCATGGGTTAATATCCTGAAGAAATCTGTTGACTCAGATTTCTTGTAATCAGGCATGGGTTAATATCCCGGAGAAATCTGTTGACTCAGATTTCTTGTAATCAGGCATGGGTTAATTTCCCGGAGAAATCTGTTGACTCAGAAATCTGTTGACTCAGATTTCTTGTAATCAGGCATGGGTTAATATCCCGGAGAAATCTGTTGACTTAGATTTCTTGTAATCAGGCATGGGTTAATTTCCCGGAGAAATCTGTTGACTCAGAAATCTGTTGACTCAGATTTCTTGTAATCAGGCATGGGTTAATTTCCCAAAGAAATCTGTCGACTCAGATTTCTTGTAATCAGGCATGGGTTAATTTCCCGGAGAAATCTGTTGACTCAGATTTCTTGTAATCAGGCATGGGTTAGTATCCTGGAGAAATCTGTTGACTCAGATTTCTTGTAATCAGGCATGGGTTAATATCCTGAAGAAATCTGTTGACTCAGATTTCTTGTAATCAGGCATGGGTTAATATCCCAAAGAAATCTGTCGACTCAGATTTCTTGTAATCAGGCATGGGTTAATTTCCCGGAGAAATCTGTTCACTCAGATTTCTTGTAACAGGCATGGGTTAAGATCCTGGGCTAACAGGACTCTCAGCCAACGGCAAACTGGACACTTATACACTACACATCTGACTGCAGTGCAATACTGATATTTCAGAGCTGACTATGGTGCTATATTGCACACAAAGCAACCTGTATCCCAGGAGACACTTGGCCATTAAAATGCACAACTTTCCCTGTTTTTCACTTGAGACAGGGCACCAGCCTGCTGTTTTATACATGTACAAGCTGTAGCCATCCTGAAGGGTCTGCTGCAAACCGTGCTGGCAACAAGGCCACATTCAAAAATACAAATTGTGTATTGAATGACAGTCATGGATTATACAATGTATCCATGACTGTCACCCAATCTGAAGAAATAATTTTACAAAAATATGACAAACAGTTTAGTCTTTGATCTTTTCTTTTGACACTGCTCAGGAAACTATTTGCCTGTTAAACAAACCAAGCTCTGTTCATATCACATACATTGATTGAATCCATTAGGCTCAGTTTGTTTTCATAAGAGAAGGGAAAAAAGTGGTAACTAATGTTCTGAAGATATGAAAATTATATGATCATCTATTTTCAGGGAAATGTATAACATTTAAGAACTGAACTCCCCCATTTTGAGGCACAAGGACGAAATGACTGATGGGGCTGTTGAGGCCATTTACTGGGCGAGCCATGTCAATGGCTCATGCAGTAAAGGGCCTCAACAGCCCACAGTCATTTCGTCCTTGTCAATCGAAATGTGGACATTCAATACTTATATTTACATTTATCTGAATCAATATCGGCTTACAATCTGTCAAAAAACTTAAAATCTTACTAAATTCACTCACAACAACTTTGTTTTAGTGGGAGTAAACATGTTAGTCGGAACAACCATAACAAATGATGATGTCTACATTAATCAAGGACACTAACACATAATATAGTTTTCCAGGGAAACATTTTATTCAATGTTTGGGCAGGGAATTCTAATGTGTAAATATAGTAACTTTTTGTTTAAAATCATGTTTATGTTGTTGTTTACCAAATGTATGTTCTTCAGGGGTCATGTCATGTTGACAAAAGTAGTGCGTCATCAATAGATATATCAGTGGGCAATGTGACTCCCCACTGTAGGTCATGACCTTGTCTTCATGAGGGAATGACACAAAGAAAAATCCTATCTCTCTAATGTTAAACTTTGGACCGAATGTAATTATCTTTAAAATATATGTGGAATCTAAACAAGCCTATTTCATGTTTAACAATGAATGTAAAACCATAATTTAGTTACAATGGGAATAAATGATTGCTAACTAGATGAACTGAATGTCACATCAATGCATTGTTCTCCACAACAAATTACTTTGGCAGGGTGTTCAAAAACCATCATGCAAAAATAGTTTTAAACCCTGTGCTCCAAAACATTTCTTTCAATTGTACCATTTAAGATTGACATGAAGTGCTAAAATTATCTTGGAATAACTTAAGAAAAAAAAATATTCCTTTGAAGAAATTGTTGAAATTTTAGTACATACCTTTTCATGTACTAACAATGTATTCTACTAGAGCGGCGAGGTGGGTCAGATATTTTTAATCTAGAAGGGTCAAAATGAAGGGGAGGGGGGAGGGCAAGAGTACAGCAGGGTGCACCCCCCTGACCACCCTGGTGAACTAGCCTGTGGGGAAACCTGCGATGTGGGAAGAAATACTGAGCCAATGTACTTTTTCAAACTGTGCTGCTTTATTATGGCTGTGTACAGCCTACACTAACAGGACATGGTCAAGTTTCAAGTTTTTACTCAGCATGAAATCTAGTCAAATTGGACATATGCCTGAAGACAGTACAAAATTTAAGGTAAAAAATAATATAGACAGGGTGTGGATGTAGAGACCCAGAGCCTGGGCCTGTAGGCAGCACAGCTTACAGGGTGTAGGGCCCAGCAGTGATAGTGTGGCCAGTACTAATGTCCATGTAGAGGGCACACAGTGACCCTGTGATGCTCCATGACCTGCCACCTCACTGGGTCACTATGTAGCAAAGTGGTGGGCAAACATGATACAGCACCTTGTGGCCAATCCCCTCAGGTAGGAATAATAACTGGACAATGAGGCAAACATTATCACTATCTGCACTGACCCTGCTTGTCATTAGAGCACACTTTATCTGCTAAGTACTTGACCCTGGTGTTTGACACCAATTTACTGTGCACCTTTTGTTGCAAAGACTACAGCTACTTCAAATGTTTTGGGTTCATGTTGGACAAAAGCTACTGCTGGCCTGACACTGTCCTGTCATTCCCAATGTCCAATGCAAACAACATCAGGGTTTATACAACAGTTTTCTCAAATTAAAACAAGTTACAACATAAAGGTTTCATGCACACTCCATCAAAGAGGTTGTATGGACCATTAATATGGGGGTAAAGGTCATCTTTGAACTTGTAACTTTGAAGTTACAACAAAGTTACAATTTAAGCAGCATTCCATCAAGTGAGTGTCGAAAAGGAGGTGAAGGTTATTTTTGTGCTCTGAATGGACAATTTGCATACTTGGTAGCTTTACAGAATTTGATGTTTGTGGAAACACAGATTTTAGGCATTGTTCCGTGTGTGAGCAACAAATGAGAAAAGCAGAGATTCGCACACTGTGTGGATCAAATTGTCCCTTATGTCACATCGACAATGTTTCATAGTGTCACGTGTAATATTTGAAGGTGCATAATTCAATGATGCAGTGACTCCACATGAAATCTATGTACAAGTTTTTAGTCAACCTCCCTTTTAGAATCATAATGCTCAGTTCTACGGCTCAATGTAAGGCTTAAATTTCAACATTACATATGTATGTATGTGTGTATATATATATACATATATACATACATACATACATATATATATATATATATATATATATATATATATATATCAGGGCTAGAAATAGGGCTTATCCGCTTGTCCGTACTAAGTGAAACTTGTGACGGACAAGTAAAATTACCAATGCACTTGTCCAAAATTTACATACAGTTCAATTAGAATTTAAGACTCCACTTGGTTGGCGGACAAGTGAAAATTTTTCCTTATTTCTAGCACTGTATATATATATATATATATATATATATATATATATATATATATATACACACACACACACACACACCTGAAACCTCCCTATACCGAATACCCTTGGGACCGGAAAGACCAAGAAATGGTGCTCAGTATGGAGAGGTGTTTGGTCTACAGAGGTGTTTGCTAAGAGAGGTTTTACTGTATATATATATATATGTATGTATGTATGTATGTATGTATGTATGTATGTATGTATGTATGTATGTATGTATGTATGTATGTATGTATGTATGTATGTATGTATATATATATATATATATATATATATATATATATATATATATATATATATATATATATATATATATATATATATATATATATATATTTAAAAAGACCCACAACTTACATTGGGGGCATTCTCAATTCAGATATTGATAAGTTTATTTCATATTTCATAAAAAAAAATTGTGTTCCCTGCTTATCTACACTGCCATAACTTTACATCAGGCCTCACATAAGCTGATAGTTGGAATACTGTAAACTCCCTGAATATATTTCCTTACAGTTTAGTATCACAGCTTTGTCATACTAGGCTTTTGTCTCTACTTGGCAATAAGTTTGGGGCCTTTTCTCCATCAGTATTGCCTTAGGGGTAGATAGCTGCCTTGGCACTATATCCCCCCTTAGTAACCCAGAGTGGTCACTAATTCATGTGAGGTGCCAGAGATTTCTAAAGGTCACGGCAACATGTCCATCTGGACAGTTGGACTGGTAGTTCTGCCACACGTTGATCCGTGACCCTTTTATGACGTTGGCCTAACGTTAACGTACGCTAGCAACGTTACCCTCTGCTACATAAGCAGCGTACAGTATTCCCTAACTGCCTCTGATGAAATTCTTTCAAATTGAAACCGGTCAGGCTTTCTCCACAGCTTTTAGGTTCCACGCCACTGGCTTTGCTGGGTCTTATACTACTTATTTCATATGCTGCCTTTTGCCCAGGAGCCCGACAAGAGCCCCAGATACTTTATTGTACATAGCTGCCTGGTACACTCTCTCTTTTGGTATATACCTATATGTTCTCCATAGTATAGTGCACTATTTCAGCACAATTTTGTGTGGAGTATTGGTTTACACATACTTTGTTTGAAGAACAATTAGCCAACAGACTGATCAGCCTATATGAAGGCCTCTTGTTGTGTATATACACGAGACAATAGGGAGGCCTCAAAACACCAGTGTACAGATAGATAATAAACAGGGCCACATTAGGAACAGAAAGGAAGGAATGGAATGGTATGAGCAGAGAAACTTGACCAAATTCTAGCACAAAAGCACATATACAGGCAAAGACTCAACATTCTGGTGGTTGGGAGCCTGTAATAGATTAAAATGGGTGCCAGCCAACTTGACATCTCTTTTTCATGTTTTGTTACTGAATCTCAGCACCAGAATATTTTGTATCTGCCCACCACATTATATCAGCCACTTGTGATGGGAGTTTCTCATGAATTTGCTCACTATTCTATATTAGCAAATGAATAATCTTGTTATATGACATAAGCTGGGCAGTACGGTAATCTGGAAACTTGACTCTTTGTATGTCGACATACTAGACAACAAAGGTGACTTTTATCTTCTTGGAATCCTTTACTGTGTCGTGTATGTATTGTATGACAAATAGGTCAGTATTGACCTTTCATTTTTGTTACAAAATCTTCACTTACTTACTCACTCACACAGTAATGACCAGATCTCACACCTTGACAAGCTCACAGACACTACAAATATATACAAACTACTACCACAGATACATGTATGCCTGCATGAATAACAAATTTAAGACAGTGCTTATTGATTACAGCATTATAAAGTAAACATTTGTCATTATATGTATTATAATTAATACTCAAGGTCTGAAACTTCTTGCACAACCGAATGGCAGTTACCCTTAATGAATGCAAATACTTGAATCTGCACATATGAGCAAGTGAGCCAAATGTGCAGGAGTGGACTTTTTATGCTGAGTGTGGTACAGATCTAGGCCAGTGAGCCACATGTGCTGAACTGGACTGGCTACACTGTGTGCAGCATATCTGAGCAAGTGAGTCAACTGTGCTGAACTGGACTGGCTATACTGAGTGTGGCACATCTGGGCAAGTGACACTGAGCCAAATGTGCTGAACTGGGTGTGGCATGGCTATGGCACCCCTACATGTAGAACTGGGTGTGGCATGGCTATAGCACCCCTACATGTAGAACTGGGTGTGGCATGGTTATAGCACCCCTACACTTAGAACTGGGTGTGGCATGGTTATAGCACCCCTACATGTAGAACTGGGTGTGGCATGCCTATAGCACCTGGGTGTGCATTTGGAATTTAAATTTGTGCATAGCAAAGAAAACTTCAGTATGCATTTTAATCAGTTAGTTACCTAAAGGTATTAGTCAGTCTGTCCCTCTTGTGTGTTTTGAGCACCACAGAATATTGTTCATTTGAGGCTCAGCTTGATGAGTTACTCCTCGGAGAACTGTCACTTTTGTGTAGACAACCGATGGTCCAATAAATCTTTGTATGTGTTGTGAAAACTTCAAAAAAATAAAGAAAAAAGAAAAAAATCAAATATGAAATCAAACTTCCTCCTCAGGATCATCACTGCTTTCAAAACTGAGCACAAACATTTGCTGTCATCTTGTTTCTCAAAGTCACAATACAATATTGTCATCTTGTTTCGGCCTATAACAAAACTTATGTCGGCTTTATGACAAGTCCTGTGATATTTTTGATGCAGCTTTTTATGGAGAAATGTTATGTGCATTGTGGCAGTGCTCTCCAGAATCAACTAGATACCATACTGATAGTAGGCTTATCAAGTACTAATACCATACTGATAGTAGGCTTA
The DNA here is from genome assembly GCA_964020975.1 of Hermodice carunculata. Classification (NCBI taxonomy): domain Eukaryota; kingdom Metazoa; phylum Annelida; class Polychaeta; order Eunicida; family Amphinomidae; genus Hermodice; species Hermodice carunculata. The sequence continues at coordinate 1,317,349 of OZ026630.1, forward strand.
TAAAGTACTAATATCATACCATGGTTCATACAGCTATATCGCCACAGAATTCCATACTTTTTTCAAGACTTTACCAGGCTGATTTTTCTAAAATTCCAAACTAACTTTGATAACCAGAATGACGATTTATAGCATGAAACGAGACAAAAACTGTAAACTACTTTATATTTTTTTGGCAACTTTTATTATTTTAAATGCAAAAATATGATTTTCCAAACTTTTCAAGACTGAAGTATGAAATTCAAGACTTTTCAAGGCCTTGACGGGCATGACCTGAAATTCCATACTTTTCAAGACTTTTCAAGCCCTGTGTGAACCCTGCATACTGATAGTAGGCTTATAAAGTACTAATACCATACTGATAGTAGGCTTATAAAGCACTAATATCATACTGATAGTAGGCTTATTAAGTACTAATACCATACTGATAGTAGGCTTATAAAGCACTAATATCATACTGATAGTAGGCTTATTAAGTACTAATACCATACTGATAGTGGGCTTATAAAGCACTAATATCATACTGATAGTAGGCTTATTAAGTACTAATACCATACTGATAGTAGGCTTAAGTACTAATACCATACTGATAGTAGGCTTATAAAGTACTAATATCATAATGATAGTAGGCATATTAAGTACTAATACCATACTGACAGTAGGCTTATAAAGTACTAATATCATACTGATAGTAGGCTTATAAAGTACTAATATCATAATGATAGTAGGCTTATTAAGTACTAATATCATACTGATAGTAGGCCTATAAAGTCTAATACCATACTGATAGTAGGTTTATAAAGTACTAATATCATACTGATAGTAGGCTTATTAAGTACTAATACCATACTGATAGTAGGCTTATAAAGTACTAATATCATACTGATAGTAGGTTTATAAAGTACTAATACCATACTGATAGTAGGCTTATAAAGTACTATTACCATACTGATAGTGGGCCTGTAAAGTACTAATACCATACTGATTGTGGGCCTATAAAGTACTAATACCATACTGATAGTGGGCCTATAAAGTACTAATACCATACTGATAGTGGGCCTATAAAGTACTAATACCATACTGATAGTGGGCCTATAAAGTACTAATACCATACTGATAGTGGGCTTATAAAGCACTAATACCATACTGATAGTGGGCCTGTAAAGTACTAATACCATACTGATAGTGGGCCTATAAAGTACTAATACCATACTGAATGTAGGCCTATAAAGTACTAATACCATACTGATAGTAGGCCTATAAAGTACTAATACCAGGACACCCAGTTCATGGCTGGATCACAAATTGTGCACTCGGAGTAATGTGGCCAGGAATGAGGCTGTCCTGGCTTGCAGTTTTCTTTACGTGGTTGGTTTTACCTTTATCCAGTAATATTATAGCTGTATTGTAAAAACGATTAAAATAGATACCGTATAAATATAAGTTTTTACATTGAAATTCACAAGCACACTACTTAAAAGTAGTACCTAAGCTCTACTAGGATGATACTGATTCTTACTAAGCTGATATGGATCAGGTTATCATCCAGTCCATGTTTTCCCGGTCTTTATGACTGATACAGCTATAATTACTGGACAAAAGGCAAGTCTGTCCCCATTGGTTCTCAAGCTGAAGTAATGGTTGTGACACTATCAACAACTGGTTGACTTGCAGTTCTAAATAAACTGGATCAATCAATCAATCACAATCGCTGAAGGGTGGGGGTGGGGGGTGGAGAGAGCAATATTCAAATCAGGTGGTCTCTCATACATACAAGACAAGACAGGGTCATAGTCTTAGGGTCCGATTGGTCAGACCAACATTTAGGTCTATTCGTATAACCAAAACTATGATAATATACAGAAATTTGTTTCTAAAGAATTTCCAAATTTCTCAATTTGGCTTGACCAGCTTTAAATTGAAGGCCACAGTACTGCAAGATGCAACTTGGAAGTCACACCATTTAGTCAAAGAACAATCCATGGTTACACTAAGTGCTCGAGGGAGCAGATGGGTGTACATCTCAATGCACAGCATATGATCTGGTGATGGATACCTTATTGACAATGGGAACATTTAGTTTTTAATAATGTTAAATTGTACATAGACCAATGGTATACCGGTAGTATCCAAAACAGGAAAAAAAGCAAAAGACTGACTACTGATAATAACACAATGTAAAAAAAAAAAAACAAAAAAACAAAGATACAAATGAAAAATCAACACTACTGATTGATTGTTTTTTTAATGGCAGAAGTTATCCCTCCAGCCACTGAGATGTCAGGATCTTGGTCTTCTGAGTTTTTGGCTTACAATCAGCTTTAATGTCACTGCAGATACCACATTGTCTCCATGTTTAGTTTGTCTGGATCATGTAAACTTTTGCAGGTTTCACATAAATGTCAAGTCATCGAAAGTTCTGTGATCCTCTAGTCTAAGGAAGGAATCAAGGATAATTTTGTTTGCATCTGGTACTTAAACTTAAAGCATCTCTGAAGTTTGAACTGCTAATAACTGGGACTCTAATACCACGCTTCTGATGCCATGCGCTCCAAAAGCCGGCCCCAGGTTGAAGCACAGGTCTGACTAGAATCTCGTGTTTATATGCTGTTACATAATCCAGAAAAAAATTATTATCATAACCTATTATTTATGTGCCAACATGTTATCCCTGCATAAAACTTGAAGCATCAAGCACTGGAGCAGCCCTGACATGATAAGTGAGAACGGAGATGGCCCTGCGGCAGAGACGCGTACCTCCTGGGCACTGTCAGATAACAGTCTTCGTCCTGTGAAGATACGTGTCAACATAAACACTTGCGGTCCAGATACAGATCATGCTCCACGCGCTGAACGCAACTTTTCCCTGTGGGTCAAGACAATCCCAAACCGGAGTCCAGGGACGTGCAAAACACGTCGCTCTGGACAGCAACATAGGCACACAACAAACGACAGACCGTCTCTGGTCCCTCGGTCCCAGCCGTCATAATGCCCTTCTCGCCGCCAATGAATGTCAGAAAATAATATGAACGTGCGTGGACATAAAAGTTGTTTCTGAAACATGAAATTGTTAGTAGAGCATGTTATGTCCGTTTTCAAGTTGTCTGTCTCTGTGTACATAACTTTCTGTTATTCAGAATAACTTGGCTGGCCATCGGTCAGCGACTCGCGATGTCGGGTCGAGTGAGCAGACCTCTGACAAGGCATTTATAACAAGTGGCCTTGTCGTGTGGACCACAGAAACGATGTGGCACAGGGTGACTTACCTATATCCTGGCTTTCTGCACAATATCCAAGTAAGAACAAACTTCCAATGAGTGAAGCTGCAAGCCTGCACATTGTCTTGCCCTTACAAACTAGTGATGCGTCTGACATCACCTCTGATGTAACAAGTTTGAGAACTGACGAGTGGAGACTGGACATCCACCCAGTCACAACGTCTCCCAGATCAAGCCAAATTTCCCGGTTGTTGCTTGCTGTGAGAAATTAGTTCACATAGCTTCCGCTGGAGGCCGCACAGTACTGTAGCACCAGGTCCAGCAAAGGCCTCCTCCTCCTCCTCCCTGCCCTTCTTCCCTCGATCAAACATTCCTCTCCGCCTCCTTCCCCCTCCCTCTCCCCCGCCCTTCCAATTAAAATTTGATTCATTCACATCGTAAATCGCCTTCGAAATGCTATATTATTATTATTATGATGATGATGATGATGATGATGATGATGATTATTATTATTATTATTATTATCAATAGCCTGTTTTACAAGTTTGAAACTGCTCATTCTTCTTTCAGTTTAACACATATTTTCACGAAGAAATTGGGTTAAATTTCTACTTTTTAATTTGCGGCATTGTCCCGCTCTATGCATGCGGACTGTTCTCTAATTGAAATTATAATATAAGCTTATTATAATTAGGTAAGCAGCAGTAATCTCATTGGTCCACAGCCGAATAGCAAACGTGCACTATTTTGCCATAGTACATATCAATAGTACACGATGAGCATAATAATAATAATAATAATAATAATAATAATAATAATAATAATAATAATAATAATAATAATAATAATAATTCTGTGGTCAACCGCTTTTGTGCCGCGGTCCTGTTGGCACAGGAGACCTCAAAAGGAGAAAAAGGAATATGTTAGGACACAAAAATCTTACTTTCCCTCATTTCCCATCCCACATGATCCCGCCTCTAAGGCAAAGGCACTTCCCTTGGCATGTTCCAGCACTGACGAACAGTCTACAGACGAACAGCCAAGGGAGCCCTTAAAAGGGCTACCAACTTTCCCTTCCAGTCCCACATTCCAATCGTCTACTGTATTGAATTACCTCCTACCTCATTACGTCTTTTCCTTGCTTCCCAGCATCCTACCAGGTAGTCCTGAACTAACTTAATACCCCTCCTGTTCCCCGGAAGATCACCCTTTAAGCCTAAAAACCATGCAACCCTTTCGCTCTCCTCCCATTGTTTAATTTGTTCCAAGCTCTTACAATTTTGGTCTTCCCTCTTCCATTCTCTGAAAATTTTGTCTCTCCTTTCACTATATGCTGTACACCAAAATAGCCAGTGATCTATAGTTTCGTCCGCCCCCTGTGTGCATGCTTTACATTTACCGTCACTTCCTGCTGTCCATTTTTGTTGTCTCTTTTCAAGATTAATTACCCCCGCCCTACATTGAAATAATAGTTTAGATCCTTTACTACCATCCCAACACGTACTCTTCTTTGGTTTTTCCATCACTTTATATGCTTTTAATGTACTTTTCTCTCTAACTCCCCGTTTCCAGTCATCTGTCCACCCTTGCATTATTGTCTTCCAAACATAAACTTTCCAGTTCAGTGTTTTGCCACCAGGGGGTGTGGACAACTCATGAACTAGCAGACGATAATTTGTGCAGATGAGCAGGGCGGGGTCATGGAGCTAAAAAGATATAGACACATGGATTCTGCCGCTATAATTGTTAGTTATTTAATAGTTCAATTAAAGTATTTATCAAATGTTAGACCTGTCTTTGTTTGATGGTTTCACACTCTTTGCTTATATTATAAAATAAATATTGCATGGTTACCATGTGCTATTGCAGATCATCAGTCCTCGGGGAGCAATGCCAATAGCACACTCGGCTGACGCTTCGTGTGCTATTCCTCCCCTCGGACTGATAATCTGCAATAGCACATGGCAACCATGCAATATTTATATAATAGCCAAATATTCTATGCAGTATATGATTATAACTCTTCAACTGAATGTTTTTTTTTTCTCTTATTATTTTTTATACTGGGGCACTCGTTCAGACAGAGGCTGTTCTTCCACAAGGGCCTGTTACAGATAAAATACAAAGTAATACAGAAAAATACATGCAATTGAAGAAATATAAATAGCATAGCTTAGCTTAAAACATACACAGTACACATATAAACAAATCAATGAAAATAGTGTTTTTTCTATACAAATTAGTTTTAAAATCATCAATGTTGCCACTTTCCTGTAAAAAGTTTGGAAGGCTGTTCCACACTGGAAGGCTGTTCCACACTCTAGCACCATCGTATAAAAAGGATCTTTGAAAGATATACTTTCGTGGAAAAAGAGTACAAGCATTTTGTACATTGGTTTGACTTGTGTGACAAATGTTAGTGTCCCTCAGAAGGTTTATTTGGTCCGAATTTGGAATGTTTAGAGCCTACTGGCGTTTCTTTCTTTCTTTCTTTCTTTCTTTCTTTCTTTCTTTCTTTCTTTCTTTCTTTCTTTCTTTCTTTCTTTCTTTCTTTCTTTCTCTCTTTCTTTCTCTCTCTCTTTCTTTCTTTCTTTCTTTCATTCTTTCTTTCTTTCTTTCTTTCCTTTTTCTATCTTTTCTTTCTTTATTTCTATCTCTCTCTCTCTTGTTCTGTACCACCAATTCCTCTTCCACGAAAGGGATTGATATAGGGCACTGCCCTCTTTCCCAATTGCAACTTATGTTGTACGAGATCTGCTTGTGGCTTTCTTGAATAAAATGTTTGATCAATCAGATTTAAAGCGTTTATTAGGCTTGCTTCCAGGAGCTGTTCCATTTTAGTGATTTAGGTCAGGTCTCTTGCTGACTGTTCTTAGGTTTTTGTTACATTAACAGTTTTTTTTGGTCTAAATGCTTCTCCCAACATGACAAGAAAATGGGGATTGCGGAAGAAACAGATGCCCTCTTGAGGCAAAAAACCGAACTAGTTTCAAACTTCTCATCCTCAATTTGATTCAGATTACACTGTGTATACTTTCTTTGACCAACTAGCGTGTTGTCATATGTCTGTCTGTTTCAGTGTGCATTTGTTCTCAACCTTGTAATCCCATTTCTTTGCTGTGGACTTTTAACTCTTTCCATGTCATCTGCGACTTAAGTGGAATTTATCAAAATGAACTGTTCTGAATTATAATAAGGATGCTAGATACAGGCACGCTCCTTGCTTAAAGACCGTTCCTTGAAGTACCCGCACGCATGTAGTTACATACAATTTTAAAGTCCAGGTCAACCACTTTCCTCGTAGAGAAAAGCTGTTGACTCGGTCCAAAATGTGCCCCTTAAAGAGTTCTGAAATAGAATTTAACTGATGAAATAATAATAATAATGATAATAATAGTAATAATAATAATAATAATAATAATAATAATAATAATAATAATAATAATAACAACAACAACAACAACAATAATAATAATAATAATAATAATAATAATAATAACAACAACAACAACAACAATAATAATAATAATAATAATGATAATAATAATAATAATAATAATAATAATAATAATAATAATAATAATAATAATAATAATAATAATAATAATAATAATAATAATAATAATTTATTGAGTGAAAACTACCCCTTTACAGCGGGGGCACACGTGGGCGTGGTACGACCCACGGTGCGTCAATAAAACATATATATATATATATATATATATATATATATATATATATATATATATATATATATATATATATATATAGTATAAAAACATTGCTTCATTTTTTGAAGCACATACACTAAGCCGGTCAGTTATCCAGGGGCTTCCGCTAGCACGTCCCTCCTTGGCTTGCCATGCTTCTACCAAAAACCTTTTACATGTATGATCAAACAAATCTCCAATATGTCTATCATCTTTGTGTCCGAAATTTCCCAATAAATAACTCAGTTTCCCAATGCTAGATGCTGCCATGAGTTTTCGCCATACGCTGATACTGTTCTGTTCCTCCAAACATTTTTCCAAATATCTAAAACATTTTATCTTATATTGTTCCAACGGGGGCAGGTCAAAATAAAATTGGCTATATCCTCGAATTTTTCCGTGCAACCACAGCATCGTGTGTCCGAATCTTTTTTTATCTTCCCAAGGCCTATAAATATCCTGCGCGAGCTGCAAATTTTAATCGTGCTCCCTGGAAATCTTTGACATTAAATAAATAACCTATACCAAATGTAGAATCTTTGATGAGTCTGTACCATTTTAAGAGCTTCATTTCATATATTTCCTGGTAAAAATCCATTTTGCAACTTGCTAGACTTAAATTTGAATAATTGTTTATCTAATTCGGATTAGAAGAGGAGAAGGCATGGTCCATACCTGTGTTATTCAATATTTTTCTCATTTCACTAATATAAGGCCAAATATTGCTTCCATTTTCGCTATAGCCAGAACATAGATCATTGAATATTTGTTTACACAGCTGTGTTTCAGGCAAGCAAAATTTCATTGCAAAATATTTTATCCGTATCCGGTCCAAAACTAAATTCAGGCTGGTCAAACCTTGCGTCCCAAGAAAGTCTGCTATGGAGGCAAGAACATGTCACCTATTACTGCAGTTTTCTGTCAACATAAACCATATTTTGTGACAGAGCATGACGGAGTGTTTAATTCACTCAGACACCTTTGTTATTCATGAAGAAAACTTTATCAAACCCTACAGGGGGAGCACCTGCTAGTCTCCGTGTTGGCTCGTGCCTCATGGGTGCGAGTGAACGGGAGACTTGGGGATGTTCCACCCTGTGGTTTTTTTCTTTCTTGCATAACATCTTGATATTTTGATATAATGATTTTGTATGTATTGGTATATTGTATATTTCTGTTATCTTGATGTATGTTTTATGTATATTTTAATTTGGTTTAAACATATTTTATTCACATCAATTTATAATATAAATCCAATAAATGAGTAAGCAATTGGGAAAAAGGGCGAAGCCCTATACTGATCCCTCTTGCGGAAAGGGGACGAGCACACAGGACACAACAAGACACACACGACCAAAGAGAAGGTGACAGTATCACATGACAAGACAGAAAGTGGGGCTGAATGTTTCATCTTACATAGTTATGATTCCTCTTAGGCTTCATGTATACATGGAGATTTAAAGGAGATTCATCCATATGCGGAAAAATGTACCTGTATAGAGTGGAAATAGGCAGGCATTTTAGCCGATACCAGATGGGCCGAAACGACCTGTAGCGGAAATAAAATTTTGAACCGCTGAAAAAATCTCAATATTTTCAGTAAAAGTACAATCGAAGGAACCGTATAATATTGTCTGTAATGTAAAGGCAGCATATTTCAAAATAATAGTGTGAAGAACAGATCTAGGGACAGTATACTTTGGACAGAGAAGAAAATAATGACATGTATCCTCATTGGGTGAACCGCATGCGCATTTTGGAGTGTCATTCATACCAATTTTGAAAAGATGAGAATTTAATTGACTTGCACCTAGACGGAGACGTGTGTGCATTACAGCAAAAAAACTATTGCCAAAATTGAGTAATTCGGGAAACTTGATGGGCTGGATAACAGGTACATCTATCCGTGATTTAAACTGTCGAATCGAGGCTGAATTACGGATTTCTAGAGGCAGCTGATTCCATAGTCTGATAGTTGAGGGGAAGAACGTTTTGTCAAATATGTCAGTACGAGCTCGGAAATGAGGAAGGTCATACTGTTGACGGGTATTGAAATTACCAGAGCCTGAAGGAGAGGCAGTAGTAAGTTTGTGCACCAATTAATACATTAGAGTCAGGTTAGATATTTCTCTGCGTTTATCCAGAGTAGACCAGCCTGTTTCCTCATAATTTAGCGTTACTGGTTCCATGTATAGCACCAGTAACGATACGAGCTGCACTTAACTGAATACTTTCAACTTTTTCTGCATCTAAGGCTGTGCAACCGTTCCATACGGGACTGCCATATTCGAGAATAGGCCTTATGAAGGAAGTATAAATAATTTCAAGCGTTTTTCTATCCAACGTAAATTTTAAACTCTTCATGATATTGATTAATTTAGTTGATTTGTTATATATATCAGTAATATGATCAGACCATCTCAGGTGTGAACGTATTGTGATACCAAGATGTTTATGTTTACCAACATCCTGCAAGGTGTGCCCGTGGAAAGAAATAGGAGGATGTGTAGGAGGATTAGTTTTCCGAGAGACAAGCATTGAGTCTGTTTTCAGAGCATTGAAAGTGACAAGCCAGTCATTGGACCATTGATCAATATCTGAAAGCTCGGAGTTCAAAGTTTCTGCTGCAGTAACTGGATTATCAATGGTAAGATATAGACACGTATCATCAGCAAACTCTTTCATGTTGGATCCAACAAAGTCCACTATGTCGTTAATATAAATGAGAAACATGAGAGGTCCGAGGACTGAGCCTTGAGGTACACCTGCACAAATTTTGCCCCAATCAGAAGACTGGCCTTGAACAACTACCCGTTGATAACGATTCGACAAATAATCCGAAAACTAATCATGAAGAGATCCTGCAATACCACTTTTCCTTAATTTATGCAACAGGCCGGCATGCCAAACTTTATCAAATGCTTCATTAATATCCAAAAATATAACAGAAATATTCGGGAACAAGTTTGTGCACCAATTAACGGTATACTGGAGCAGTCTATATATACAGGATAATGCTTTCATCGTGTGCTGGTCATCCGGCAGGCCCATCATTTCAATACATTTCACTTCTGTTCCTAGATTATTCTTTCATTTATCTTTTCACTTGATGTATCGTCTTGTTGACATCACAATCGGGACCTGTAGACCCGCAGTTACACAGTTACTTTCAAAACAAGCTGATTAATCAGTTTTTGAGAATAAGCTTGTCTAAGAACTGCCGCATTTTGAGGTGTGAGGCACACAATTGCACTCATGAGAAGGAACACAATTGCTCTTACCCACTGACTGCAGAATACAAACTCCGCCCGTGACAACGCTCATATATCGCACCAGAAATAGTACCAGAAATAATTTTCTTTGGAAATGAGTACGTTTGATTTGCTGTTTAATTGAATATGCGTGGTAAAATACGTACATACATCTTCTCTTTGTACATAATTTACAGCACTTACAGGCTTACAGAGAATTTAGAGGAGAAGATTATGACACTGCGTCCACACAATATTTGTAACATCTTTATTCAAAAGCAGGATGATTCAGCGCCGAGCGATTCCTTCAACCGCAGGTAAACAGACCACAGCGGACATTAAGTAAACTGAGGCTGCTGATTTACATTACATGAAATGACACACTCAATCGGAATTGATTGTATCGATCCCAATGCCTCGACCAAGTGAAATTGTAATTGGAACTGGGATGTATCAATCCCAATGTATCAATACCAATGCCTCAGTCAAGCGGGATTGGGTTGTATCAATCTCAATTTCTCAGTCAAGTGGAATTGGGATGTATCAATCCCAATGTATCAATACCAATGCCTCAGTCAAGCGGGATTGAGTTGTATCAATCCCAATGCCTCAGTCAAGTGGGATTGAGTTGTGTCAATCCCAATGCCTCAGTCAAGCGGGATTGGGTTGTGTCAATCTCAATTCCTCCGTCATATGGAATCAGGTTTTATTAGTCCCAATGCCACGCTTAAGTGGAGTTGGGATGTGTCAATTTCAATGCCTCAATCAAGGGAAATTGGCTTTTGTATTGATTTAATGCCTTACTTTAGTGAAAATTAGGTTGTATCAACGCCAATGCCACAGTTCAATGAAATTGGGTTGTACTAGACCCAAGACCCGGAAGAAACTATAAGTATAAAGGGTTCAATTGAAAAGATACCCCAAATACGATAGAAAATATATTAATGCAAATATTTTATTTATTTACACTGGCTCTCTATTTCGAGAATACTACAGTAATGTCTGTAACTGGTTACATGTGTATGGTGTCTATACGGTAAACACACGCTGTATGGTGCACTGCTCAGCCAATGGAGCAGACTGTACAGTAACTAATGCATAAAGTCAAGTCCTGCCAATGAGATCCCCAACGTGGAAAGCACGTTCACATGCTCCAGTGCTTTAACTGGCATGTTGAATTGTCATAGTTTGACTGCTCGGAAATATAGACCCATACCTCGATTTTTGTCTTCCCATTACACAGAGCCAAAATTAAAACTTCTATAATCAAGTTGATGAAATGTTGATTACATCTGAAGGTAATCTGCTAAAAATGCGACAGTTACCAATTACTTATTTGTTACAAGCAAACTAAACAAATGTGTTCACATATATGTTTTAATGTAGCTTGACACTTGCGTCCAACTCGCAGAATGAATCCGTTTATACTTCAATAAAGACATAAACAATGGTATCAGTTTTTCTAAGAATATGCAATATATTTAATTTTTATTATGACAAAACCACACCGTCTTGAGAAACGTTGAATCACGACTTTGTTGGATTGCAATATGAACACGATATGACGACATACGCCTGGGCTTAAATACAATTCAAAATGCTGTTTTGCTTACAAGAGTGTCATCTCTGCTTTTGATTTCTTCCAGCAATTTTCATCCGCAGCAGTAGTTCCTCCGTTTTAAAATAAAGCCATATAATATGTACCCCGAATAAACAACTTGGCCAAGTTATATTTTGACGAGGACGACATTTAATGAATGAACTTTGGAACGAATATAGTCATATAAGTCAATGGTATTGGCCTAGTGGGCTCTGGTTTGGTACTATCTCTTTTTTTTTTATATCTTTGAGGGATAGCCAGTGTGACATGATCAGTTTCTCGAGTTGTTGAACTTTCTTGTTGATAATATATGTCAATTTGCAGATTCTGTGCACCTCTTTTGGTCAATATATATATTTATTTATTCTACTATAAGTATAAGTTTTTGGTAAAGTCATCGGAAGAAGAAATTTCATAATAAATGTTAAAAGTTGACATTTAGATATATTGATGGTCTCTGAAGCATCAACAATAAATACTTTCGAGAATATATTTCACCAATATACCCTGGTGATTTGGAATTAAAGGAAACTACAGAGACTGTCTTGACATGTTCATATCTACTTTAGATATAATGGTGTATAATGATAACAGTGAATTACAATCATAAGTATATCACAAACGTCATGATTTTGAACTAAAATAATAAATTACCTTTACATGTATAGTAATGTCCCACCTTGGGGCAGCTTATGGTATCTTTGTGTCAAGGTTAATAGCCCTTGCCAGAGAATGCACTGAGTTTGACAACTGTGACTCCCGTCATTCACTTCTATTTAAAAAAGTTGTGAAACAGGGATATTGAAAAAATGAAATTAAATCAAATTTTGAAGTTTTCTTGACAAAAACGATTTAAAGTGTTCTATAAAGGATGTAGTAAATATATAAACCTAGAACTCGGAGCTGACATTTTATACTACGCATGTATGAGGCAAATTATTTCTTAAAGTTAAAAGTTGCGAGCATTAAATCGATTTTAAAGCACTACTAACTTTAGTTGGTACTTGTCTCAAGTCATAAGAGATTTTTTCATTTATACTGCATTTCATATTCATTCACTGATATTAAAATTATACTTAGTTGTTGATGTGTCTACCCTGGACTTCCGAGTTTTGACTTTGCTTGTTTGATGGCTGGCGAACTGTAATCATGGATAGTTCTTGTTTGCTTTCATATTCAGTGCAGTTTCTCTGGCATCGTTGAAAACTGTTTTCTGCTTCTACTTTTCATGGCAGTTATTATTCTATGTTGTCAGTGTGACATCTTATCATCTTTAGATACTCAATGAATAATGTATTGCTCAGTGGATATTCAAATCTTGCTATTATATATGGGGACGCTCATGTTGATGAGTTTGTCATGATTTGGACAGTTTACAACTGACAATGATTGTTTGACGTAGATATTGGCATGGAATGGGGCCATACTACTATTTGACTAGTACACATAGCCTTGTAGCATATCCTAAATTGATATTGGCATGGAATGGGGCCATACTACTATTTGACTAGTACACATAGCCTTGTAGCATATCCTACATTGATATTGGCATGGAATGGGGCCATACTACTATTTGACTAGTACACATAGCCTTGTAGCATATCCTACATTGATATTGGCATGGAATGGGGCCATACTACTATTTGACTAGTACACATAGCCTTGTAGCATATCCTACATTGATATTGGCATGGAATGGGGCCATACTACTATTTGACTAGTACACATAGCCTTGTAGCATATCCTACATTGATATTGGCATGGAATGGGGCCATACTACTATTTGACTAGTACACATAGCCTTGTAGCATATCCTACATTGATATTGGCATGTAATGGGGCCATACTACTATTTGACTAGTACACATAGCCTTGTAGCATATCCTACATTGATATTGGCATGGAATGGGGCCATACTACTATTTGACTAGTACACATAGCCTTGTAGCATATCCTACATTGATATTGGCATGGAATGGGGCCATACTACTATTTGACTAGTACACATAGCCTTGTAGCATATCCTACATTGATATTGGCATGGAATGGGGCCATACTACTATTTGACTAGTACACATAGCCTTGTAGCATATCCTACATTGATATTGGCATGTAATGGGGCCATACTACTATTTGACTAGTACACATAGCCTTGTAGCATATCCTACATTGATATTGGCATGGAATGGGGCCATACTACTATTTGACTAGTACACATAGCCTTGTAGCATATCCTACATTGATATTGGCATGGAATGGGGCCATACTACTATTTGACTAGTACACATAGCCTTGTAGCATATCCTACATTGATATTGGCATGGAATGGGGCCATACTACTATTTGACTAGTACACATAGCCTTGTAGCATATCCTACATTGATATTGGCATGTAATGGGGCCATACTACTATTTGACTAGTACACATAGCCTTGTAGCATATCCTACATTGATATTGGCATGGAATGGGGCCATACTACTATTTGACTAGTACACATAGCCTTGTAGCATATCCTACATTGATATTGGCATGGAATGGGGCCATACTACTATTTGACTAGTACACATAGCCTTGTAGCATATCCTACATTGATATTGGCATGTAATGGGGCCATACTACTATTTGACTAGTACACATAGCCTTGTAGCATATCCTACATTGATATTGGCATGGAATGGGGCCATACTACTATTTGACTAGTACACATAGCCTTGTAGCATATCCTACATTGATATTGGCATGGAATGGGGCCATACTACTATTTGACTAGTACACATAGCCTTGTAGCATATCCTACATTGATATTGGCATGGAATGGGGCCATACTACTATTTGACTAGTACACATAGCCTTGTAGCATATCCTACATTGATATTGGCATGGAATGGGGCCATACTACTATTTGACTAGTACACATAGCCTTGTAGCATATCCTACATTGATATTGGCATGGAATGGGGCCATACTACTATTTGACTAGTACACATAGCCTTGTAGCATATCCTACATTGATATTGGCATGGAATGGGGCCATACTACTATTTGACTAGTACACATAGCCTTGTAGCATATCCTACATTGATATTGGCATGGAATGGGGCCATACTACTATTTGACTAGTACACATAGCCTTGTAGCATATCCTACATTGATATTGGCATGTAATGGGGCCATACTACTATTTGACTAGTACACATAGCCTTGTAGCATATCCTACATTGATATTGGCATGGAATGGGGCCATACTACTATTTGACTAGTACACATAGCCTTGTAGCATATCCTACATTGATATTGGCATGGAATGGGGCCATACTACTATTTGACTAGTACACATAGCCTTGTAGCATATCCTACATTGATATTGGCATGGAATGGGGCCATACTACTATTTGACTAGTACACATAGCCTTGTAGCATATCCTACATTGATATTGGCATGGAATGGGGCCATACTACTATTTGACTAGTACACATAGCCTTGTAGCATATCCTACATTGATATTGGCATGGAATGGGGCCATACTACTATTTGACTAGTACACATAGCCTTGTAGCATATCCTACATTGATATTGGCATGGAATGGGGCCATACTACTATTTGACTAGTACACATAGCCTTGTAGCATATCCTACATTGATATTGGCATGGAATGGGGCCATACTACTATTTGACTAGTACACATAGCCTTGTAGCATATCCTACATTGATATTGGCATGGAATGGGGCCATACTACTATTTGACTAGTACACATAGCCTTGTAGCATATCCTACATTGATATTGGCATGGAATGGGGCCATACTACTATTTGACTAGTACACATAGCCTTGTAGCATATCCTACATTGATATTGGCATGGAATGGGGCCATACTACTATTTGACTAGTACACATAGCCTTGTAGCATATCCTACATTGATATTGGCATGGAATGGGGCCATACTACTATTTGACTAGTACACATAGCCTTGTAGCATATCCTACATTGATATTGGCATGGAATGGGGCCATACTACTATTTGACTAGTACACATAGCCTTGTAGCATATCCTACATTGATATTGGCATGGAATGGGGCCATACTACTATTTGACTAGTACACATAGCCTTGTAGCATATCCTACATTGATATTGGCATGGAATGGGGCCATACTACTATTTGACTAGTACACATAGCCTTGTAGCATATCCTACATTGATATTGGCATGGAATGGGGCCATACTACTATTTGACTAGTACACATAGCCTTGTAGCATATCCTACATTGATATTGGCATGGAATGGGGCCATACTACTATTTGACAAGTACACATAGCCTTGTAGCATATCCTACATTGATATTGGCATGGAATGGGGCCATACTACTATTTGACTAGTACACATAGCCTTGTAGCATATCCTACATTGATATTGGCATGGAATGGGGCCATACTACTATTTGACTCGTACACATAGCCTTGTAGCATATCCTACATTGATATTGGCATGGAATGAGGCCATACTACTATTTGACTAGTACACATAGCCTTGTAGCATATCCTACATTGATATTGGCATGGAATGGGGCCATACTACTATTTGACTAGTACACATAGCCTTGTAGCATATCCTACATTGATATTGGCATGGAATGGGGCCATACTACTATTTGACTAGTACACATAGCCTTGTAGCATATCCTACATTGATATTGGCATGGAATGGGGCCATACTACTATTTGACTAGTACACATAGCCTTGTAGCATATCCTACATTGATATTGGCATGGAATGGGGCCATACTACTATTTGACTAGTACACATAGCCTTGTAGCATATCCTACATTGATATTGGCATGGAATGGGGCCATACTACTATTTGACTAGTACACATAGCCTTGTAGCATATCCTACATTGATATTGGCATGGAATGGGGCCATACTACTATTTGACTAGTACACATAGCCTTGTAGCATATCCTACATTGATATTGGCATGGAATGGGGCCATACTACTATTTGACTAGTAC
This sequence comes from Hermodice carunculata, assembly GCA_964020975.1. Lineage (NCBI taxonomy): Eukaryota > Metazoa > Annelida > Polychaeta > Eunicida > Amphinomidae > Hermodice > Hermodice carunculata. The sequence goes on from OZ026630.1 coordinate 1,334,142, forward strand.
ACATAGCCTTGTAGCATATCCTACATTGATATTGGCATGGAATGGGGCCATACTACTATTTGACTAGTACACATAGCCTTGTAGCATATCCTACATTGATATTGGCATGGAATGGGGCCATACTACTATTTGACTAGTACACATAGCCTTGTAGCATATCCTACATTGATATTGGCATGGAATGGGGCCATACTACTATTTGACTAGTACACATAGCCTTGTAGCATATCCTACATTGATATTGGCATGGAATGGGGCCATACTACTATTTGACTAGTACACATAGCCTTGTAGCATATCCTACATTGATATTGGCATGGAATGGGGCCATACTACTATTTGACTAGTACACATAGCCTTGTAGCATATCCTACATTGATATTGGCATGGAATGGGGCCATACTACTATTTGATTAGTACACATAGCCTTGTAGCATATCCTACATTGATATTGGCATGGAATGGGGCCATACTACTATTTGACTAGTACACATAGCCTTGTAGCATATCCTACATTGATATTGGCATGGAATGGGGCCATACTACTATTTGACTAGTACACATAGCCTTGTAGCATATCCTACATTGATATTGGCATGTAATGGGGCCATACTACTATTTGACTAGTACACATAGCCTTGTAGCATATCCTACATAGATATTGGCATGGAATGGGGCCATACTACTATTTGACTAGTACACATAGCCTTGTAGCATATCCTACATTGATATTGGCATGGAATGGGGCCATACTACTATTTGACTAGTACACATAGCCTTGTAGCATATCCTACATTGATATTGGCATGGAATGGGGCCATACTACTATTTGACTAGTACACATAGCCTTGTAGCATATCCTACATTGATATTGGCATGGAATGGGGCCATACTACTATTTGACTAGTACACATAGCCTTGTAGCATATCCTACATTGATATTGGCATGGAATGGGGCCATACTACTATTTGACTAGTACACATAGCCTTGTAGCATATCCTACATTGATATTGGCATGGAATGGGGCCATACTACTATTTGACTAGTACACATAACCTTGTAGCATATCCTACATTGATATTGGCATGGAATGGGACCATACTACTATTTGACTAGTACACATAGCCTTGTAGCATATCCTACATTGATATTGGCATGGAATGGGGCCATACTACTATTTGACTAGTACACATAGCCTTGTAGCATATCCTACATTGATATTGGCATGGAATGGGGCCATACTACTATTTGACTAGTACACATAGCCTTGTAGCATATCCTACATTGATATTGGCATGTAATGGGGCCATACTACTATTTGACTAGTACACATAGCCTTGTAGCATATCCTACATAGATATTGGCATGGAATGGGGCCATACTACTATTTGACTTGTACACATAGCCTTGTAGCATATCCTACATTGATATTGGCATGGAATGGGGCCATACTACTATTTGACTAGTACACATAGCCTTGTAGCATATCCTACATTGATATTGGCATGGAATGGGGCCATACTACTATTTGACTAGTACACATAGCCTTGTAGCATATCCTACATTGATATTGGCATGGAATGGGGCCATACTACTATTTGACTAGTACACATAGCCTTGTAGCATATCCTACATTGATATTGGCATGGAATGGGGCCATACTACTATTTGACTAGTACACATAACCTTGTAGCATATCCTACATTGATATTGGCATGGAATGGGGCCATACTACTATTTGACTAGTACACATAGCCTTGTAGCATATCCTACATTGATATTGGCATGGAATGGGGCCATACTACTATTTGACTAGTACACATAGCCTTGTAGCATATCCTACATTGATATTGGCATGGAATGGGGCCATACTACTATTTGACTAGTACACATAGCCTTGTAGCATATCCTACATTGATATTGGCATGTAATGGGGCCATACTACTATTTGACTAGTACACATAGCCTTGTAGCATATCCTACATTGATATTGGCATGGAATGGGGCCATACTACTATTTGACTAGTACACATAGCCTTGTAGCATATCCTACATTGATATTGGCATGGAATGGGGCCATACTACTATTTGACTAGTACACATAGCCTTGTAGCATATCCTACATTGATATTGGCATGGAATGGGGCCATACTACTATTTGACTAGTACACATAGCCTTGTAGCATATCCTACATTGATATTGGCATGGAATGGGGCCATACTACTATTTGACTAGTACACATAGCCTTGTAGCATATCCTACATTGATATTGGCATGGAATGGGGCCATACTACTATTTGACTAGTACACATAGCCTTGTAGCATATCCTACATTGATATTGGCATGGAATGGGGCCATACTACTATTTGACTAGTACACATAGCCTTGTAGCATATCCTACATTGATATTGGCATGGAATGGGGCCATACTACTATTTGACTAGTACACATAGCCTTGTAGCATATCCTACATTGATATTGGCATGTAATGGGGCCATACTACTATTTGACTAGTACACATAGCCTTGTAGCATATCCTACATTGATATTGGCATGGAATGGGGCCATACTACTATTTGACTAGTACACATAGCCTTGTAGCATATCCTACATTGATATTGGCATGGAATGGGGCCATACTACTATTTGACTAGTACACATAGCCTTGTAGCATATCCTACATTGATATTGGCATGGAATGCGGCCATACTACTATTTGACTAGTACACATAGCCTTGTAGCATATCCTACATAGATATTGGCATGGAATGGGGCCATACTACTATTTGACTAGTACACATAGCCTTGTAGCATATCCTACATTGATATTGGCATGGAATGGGGCCATACTACTATTTGACTAGTACACATAGCCTTGTAGCATATCCTACATTGATATTGGCATGGAATGGGGCCATACTACTATTTGACTAGTACACATAGCCTTGTAGCATATCCTACATTGATATTGGCATGGAATGGGGCCATACTACTATTTGACTAGTACACATAGCCTTGTAGCATATCCTACATTGATATTGGCATGGAATGGGGCCATACTACTATTTGATTAGTACACATAGCCTTGTAGCATATCCTACATTGATATTGGCATGTAATGGGGCCATACTACTATTTGACTAGTACACATAGCCTTGTAGCATATCCTACATTGATATTGGCATGGAATGGGGCCATACTACTATTTGACTAGTACACATAGCCTTGTAGCATATCCTACATAGATATTGGCATGGAATGGGGCCATACTACTATTTGACTAGTACACATAGCCTTGTAGCATATCCTACATTGATATTGGCATGGAATGGGGCCATACTACTATTTGACTAGTACACATAGCCTTGTAGCATATCCTACATTGATATTGGCATGGAATGGGGCCATACTACTATTTGACTAGTACACATAGCCTTGTAGCATATCCTACATTGATATTGGCATGGAATGGGGCCATACTACTATTTGACTAGTACACATAGCCTTGTAGCATATCCTACATTGATATTGGCATGGAATGGGGCCATACTACTATTTGACTAGTACACATAGCCTTGTAGCATATCCTACATTGATATTGGCATGTAATGGGGCCATACTACTATTTGACTAGTACACATAGCCTTGTAGCATATCCTACATTGATATTGGCATGGAATGGGGCCATACTACTATTTGACTAGTACACATAGCCTTGTAGCATATCCTACATTGATATTGGCATGGAATGGGGCCATACTACTATTTGACTAGTACACATAGCCTTGTAGCATATCCTACATTGATATTGGCATGGAATGGGGCCATACTACTATTTGATTAGTACACATAGCCTTGTAGCATATCCTACATTGATATTGGCATGGAATGGGGCCATACTACTATTTGACTAGTACACATAGCCTTGTAGCATATCCTACATTGATATTGGCATGGAATGGGGCCATACTACTATTTGACTAGTACACATAGCCTTGTAGCATATCCTACATTGATATTGGCATGGAATGGGGCCATACTACTATTTGATTAGTACACATAGCCTTGTAGCATATCCTACATTGATATTGGCATGGAATGGGGCCATACTACTATTTGACTAGTACACATAGCCTTGTAGCATATCCTACATTGATATTTAGGCAGACCATCTGGTGGCTAGGGCTGTTCTCAATATATTTGGCAAGTACAATAATGACACATCACTATTTTAATTCTACATCTGGTCATGGAGATGACTGGGACTTATATCTCATAGTAGTCTGTTAATAGGTGGATGGTGCTTAAGTTGAAGGACGCTGAGGGTATGGGCATTAGTGCTCCCTGTGTCATGGCATGGCATGGCTCACAATGCTGTACTGCGTCACCATGTGCACTCATAAGTTAAAACAACTAGTGTAATTATAGTCAATTTTATCATTGTAAGGTCCCACTTTAATTATTGTAATGCCTTGTGTGAAGGTTTCTTCACTGGGATGACCATGTTGGGTATAATGGTATATCAGTTTTTTTTTTTTTCATCTTTTACATTGCCACCCTCATTCTTTATTATACACAATCACTTTTAACCATTTTGGTGGTATCTTTCACAGCCTGTCGCATATACTTATTTAGTGTGTTTAACCCCCCCCCCCGAAATACTACTATGTCTATGTTTATGTCTATGAGCATCAATAGCGTATAGCCATCAATAATTAAAACATGATGAAACTAACATGTTGTACTATGATACCATTATGTGTCAATATCATACTAAAAATTCAGTCCAAGCCAAAAACCGCCCAAACTTTGACAAGTCATAACTCATTTGGTACTCTCCTGGTGGCAACCAACAACAGATGGATGCTTTTTGAAAACATACCTAAGGGTTATCCCAGTCAAGTTCCAAAGGTACTCCCCAAACTATCTAGGGTAAGGTGCTATAGATGACTCTACTACTTGTCCAGGAGTCCGGGCAGGCACGTCCATGGATTCAGGATGGCCCGAGACATGTCTACTCTATTGTGGTCTAAGGTAATTTGCTTAAAATTCTGCATATTGTGCCAGTGTCCCTCACCTAGGAAAGCCACAGGCAGGCAAAACACTGCTTGACCAGGTCGTTCTTGAAATTCCAGGTTGTGAGTATCACACAACGACCTGCAATTCTGTTCTGTCATGGGCTGAAATTCCTTGGCAACCAAATGAATATAACAGAATAAATCGGACATGATGCATCCCAAAGATTATCTGGGGATAAGGTATCTGAAATTACATCACACATGATATACAGATAGGCCAACTGCAAGAATTACGACATTTTGATTGACATTTAAGCAGTTCAATGCTGGTCTCTACTCGATATGCAACAAAGGAACCTTTGTAATGGGTAACATAAATGAACCTTTTTTCATCACGTGAGAAAGAAATGGGCTGTGGAATTATGAAAATTTTGGGATCACTGTTTTAATATTTTTGCTCAGCAAAGTCTTTCAAAATATGAAAATCTTACAACCATGAGACCAAGCTTATCTAGATTGCTTTGCACATGGTGGGTTCCCCATATCCATCTCAAGCTTCAAATTTCTTTCGTTTGTAAAGTTTGAAAATGCCTCTCTAGAGCCCCCTGGTGGTGACAATGTGTAGCTGTAAGCTGTTAGACGCTTAAGTGTGCCTACGTGTGCATGACCGGCAACAGAAACTTGGAATCTTGGTTTGAAAGGCAATGCAACTCAAGTGAAATTAATGAACCAGTAGGAGTTGTAATGATGGTGTTTCTAAAAGCATGGTTCAGTATATGCTGATGTACTGCATGAAGTAATGAACGATTCAAATTAAGGAAGATGCACTGATATTTTAAGATTTATGATGGGCAATTTATAGAAAAAATATAGATGACTGAAATGAGATAAAACATAATGCATTGAGTGGATGCGTGGAGAAAAGTAAAAAGTAACACTTAGTGAGCCGAGGTCCATGAGATCATGTGTAGGTGGTGGTTTAAAAACGTTCCATCATGGGTAAATCAATTCGGATGTTTGGTTTCAAATTCTCTGATTCATAAATTATCACTCCAGTCAGAGTCTAGTGAGGACGATGAACATTCTACTAATGCAGAGCCACAGTTAATCAATCTTTCTCCTTACTTTAGTTTAGGGAAACCTACAGATACATTAAAGGCAAAACAAAATCAGTTTACAGTTTTAAGTTTAAATTGCACCTCTCTGACAGCAAAATCTGATCACATTAAGATCTTGATGGAGGAGTTAGAAAAGAAAAATTATATTTTCAGTGCTTTCTGCATCCAAGAAACTTAACAATCCACCACTGATGACATGTCAATTTACTAATTAATAGTTATAACCTAATTTCACAGGGTTACATTTGTTCATCGCATGGTGGGTCACCTGTTTTGTCTGAGAAACTCTTTCATTTACAAAACTTTACCACTTAATTTTAAATCAGAAATTTGGGAAGGTCAATTTGTTGATTTTTTTTATCCAAGAGACAATTGCCTTGGCAATATTTATAGACATCTTTGTGATGTTAATGAAAATTACCATTCTTTTACAAATGATTTTACTCGTATACTTGAAACACTAAGCAATTGACTTATGAGGTACTTATTACATGAGGTTTCAGTATCAATCTGTTGAAAATCAATGAAAGAAATGTGGTGAATACATACTTTGATGCAATCAGATCTCAAAGTTCCTTCCCTCAGATAACTTTGCCAACAAGGCATTCTGGTCATCGAAGTACTTTAATAGATAATTTTATGCTGAAATTATATAACTTTAATAGGTCTCCACTTGCTGGCATTCTGACATGGAATATATCCCATCATTTTCCTTATTTTATCTCACTAGCCTGAATTAAAGTTCATGAACCCATTCCAAAATATATAGGAACAAGAAAAGAAAAAAAAAAAAAAAAAAAAAAAACCAATCGAAAACACCCCCCCCCCCCAAAACCCCAACCCCTGATTCTCAGGCAGAAGTTATACAAGAAATCAAAACATCAAATCTGTATGATAAATTTAATAAAAACCCAAATGCTGATCCAAGTGCTAATCATAATATGTTGGAGATAATTTGTAAACAAGCAGTAAATAATCATTTTCGTTCGAAAATGGTGAAATTTAATAAACATGAACACAAGAAGTCAAGTTGAATCACACAAGGCATTTTTATTTCAATAAAACACAGGGATAGATTATATAGAGAATGAAAAAACTCCTAGTGAGTCACTTACTTTAAACAAGCCTACATACCCAAAACAATATCTTAAAAAACACCACCAAAGAGACTAATGAAATGTATTACAACCTCGGTTTTAACACCAACAAAGGTGATATGAAAATACTTGGAAATCTATAAAAGAAGTCTTAAACAAATGAAAATATAGTTTAAGTTTGCCGGAATTCTTCAAATTGGATGGCCAAATAGTTACTGACAAACAAATAATTGCAAATAATCTTAATGAAGGTTGTGTTCCTATAAGCATATTCATGGACCTGTCTAAGGCTTTCGACACACTTGATCATAGACTACCTGTCGACAAGTAAAGATATCATGCTGTCACAGGAATGGCTTTAAATCTTCCTAATATTCATTTAACCAATCGTAGCCAATATGTTGAGTTTGGGGACTCTAAGTCTACAAAGATTTAAAGCATTTACAAGCAAAACTTCACATATTTAGCTAATTCATCAATTGCCACGTTCATATTTATTCATTATTATGTGGGTTGTCTTTGCTGAATATTTAGCTTAGGCAAGGAGCCGCTACTCAGAGAGACGTGTACGGTTAAAAGGCTCCGAAACATGTTGAGTAGTTACCCGCTGAAGACCCTTTAATTTATTTGGGCTGATACAGCCTATGTCAAAATTTTACAGAGGAACGTGTGCAATATAGACAATAGTAATTCCATATATATACAGGTTAGACAGGGACAGGTTACCTTATGGAGAGTAAAGAGTTCGAACTGCGGAATAGGATATTGACTACTAGGAAGTGGTTCGGGGCAAAAAGACACAAATACAATTGATAAATATTAGTACTGTGTTACCACAAGGATCTATTTCAGGCCTGCTTCTATTCATAATACATACAAATGATCTGTCTATTGTATCTAATCTTTTTAATCAAATAATGTATGCTGACGCCATCGCTTTGATCAGCTGTTTATGCACTCTTCAAAGATCTAATGTCAATCAAAATGAAGCACTCAACATGAATAAAGAATTAAGGATGAGAGTCAATAAACTAACTTCGAACGAAACCAAAACTAAATTCCTGATCTTGCATTATCCACAAAAAAGAGGCTTGATTCCTGAAATAGATATTAACTTTACTGTTATTTACAGTGTAAAAAACTTTTATTTCCTGGGTATCATGATTAAGTAACATTTCAGCCTGAACGGTCATATAGACAAAATTGCTTCCTCGTTATCACAAACAAAATGTGTCATGAACAGAATAAAAGAGTTTCTCCTACACATATTATTCAAATAATTTATAATTTACTTGCGCTGTCATATTTAAAGCATGGCATATTACGTTTCGGGCATAAAAGCATGAGAATTGCCCAACTTCAAAAAGGGCTGTTTGAATAATAAATCACAACAAATTTATTGCACATGCAGATAACATTTTTAAGAATTTAAAACTGTTGAAATTAAATGATAGTTACCTCTAACAGCAATAAAAACTATATTTCAATTTTGTAAAGAACAGATTGCTTGAATATTTCAGACATTTGCAGATAACATCTGCCTCTGAAATTCATAGTTACAACACAAAAATATATAAACCTGTTAAGAAAATGAACACATCTAGTTAGTACTAGGAAGTGTATCAGACATGAAATTATAGAAACTCCAAGTAATAATCCAGATATTATGTTTAACAAAGTCCACACTCATACAGAACAGGGTTTGTACATTATGCTAAACATTATTTTATAAATACATATACTGTTACTTGCATCATAACTAAACGTTGTTTGTAATGTTCCATAACTTCCATCACAGATCCTCCAGAACAATGCAAGTTGTATATAACAAAAGTATTTTATAATAAATACATTAATATTGATACTGTGTAACAATTTACACCACTACATCTATCTTTCATAGAATATATGATGATACTGTGTATCATGTCTTGTATTTCAAGGTAGCTCTCACTCCAGAGTCTATAAACAGCCTGAATGGGAGTCTCCTGGACAGTACTGTTTATGTATCATGATTGGCATGATTCTGTTAAATGCATTGCCAAATAAAAGAATTTGAGGTTGGAGTTTTGTTTTGACAGAAGTGAAAAGGTATGTATATAGTGCACAAGTGTACTCAGAGATATAAATAGTGATATACTGTGGTCAAGTATGGTTGGAGATATAAAGAGTGATATATTGTGGTTAATTGTGCTCGGAGGTATAAAGAATGATACTCTGTGGAAGCCTGTGCTTTGATAAGTAAAATGTGTCACATGGTAGGCAGCTGATGGGGGTGGGGGTGGGGGTGGGGGTGGAGAAATAAGGAAAGAATGGTCTACCATAGGTAAGCATGAAGATCAATAATAAACTAGAGCAAAGTGACCAAGAGCTACACTGTACAGACTTGTTGCATTGATTTAGGCAAACATAGATTAACAGTGGGCATGTGCACTGCAAGACATTGACACTGACCCAACTGGTCAGATGTACTGCCTGAAGTAACCATAAGCCCTTATGAGTCAAATTAAGTGTTAGAAGTACAAACTGACCCACATTACTCGAACCTACTTTAAGAGGAGCGTAATACTACCACATTATACTCGTCCTATGTACACATTTTCGGATATAATTAATAATCCACATGGGGTAAATACATTTAAGCAATGCTCTACAATGAAATTACGATGTCAGAGGTAAGGAATGATCCATGCTGGATAAATACGTGTAAGTAATGATCTATCATAGGCAAAGACATTGCCAGAAGTAAGGAATGATCCACAGTGGATGGCCAGTTTGACAAAAGGTGAAAGAAGCACCAGTTGCCTTTTACGGGTGGCTGCCTGTCTGAAGCCAGGAATGAAATTTGTTTCTTCAAATTGGTGTTGGAAAATGAACGTTGATGTTTTGGTAACTCTTGAATCTCTTTGTTGTCATTGTTGGCTTGAAAATTGTGAATATGGGTACAGTGGAACCTCGTAAATGCGAACACCTTTCTACCCGAGTGAACCATTCAGATTAATGAAGCATCTGGATTACTGAATAGCCATTATTTGAACTGAATAATTCTGTTCCAGGAGAAGTGTTCAGATTAATGAGACTTATGGATTAATGAAGTCTGTATTAATGAGGTTCCACTGTATTGTTTTTCTGAACGATTTTATAAAATACTTGATAAATACTTCATTGGCTATATTGTCCTGTGGGCTGGGTTCTCTGACCCATGGTTATAATGAAGGTAGAAAGTTTTTATAATGTTCCAGATATAAATATCACAATAGCAATGCAGCCCTATATTCTTCTTTCGCATTAGCTCAGCTGACTGACAAGCCAAAAAGTGGCAGGCCTACCATATCTTTTTTTTTTATCTTTGGCACAAATGAAAAATTTTGCATTTAAGTGGTTAGGCCTGTATGTTCTGGAAAAAACCCCTTAAGTCTGTAGTCAATAAAGAATATTTCAAAGGTTGAGACGACCAGTTTAAAATCACTAGTTGTAATTTCTGACTCTTCCTGTAATTGATTTTGCTCTTTATTGTTGGGTTGAAATTTATGAATATGGATAATGTTTTTCTGAACTATTTGATATACATGCATGCAGTCTAATATAGTGTGTGTATAATACATAAGACTACATCTGTGTATAATGCACAATAAAGTGCATCTGTCAAATACAGAACTGAGTGCCAAAGTGTATAATTCATGATACAGTGCCTCTGTGAATAATTCATGATACAGGACCCCTGTGTATAATACAAAATGGGCCTGCAGCATTTATATTCATACTCTTACATTGGGTCCAAAGTTTAACATTAGAGAGATAGGATTTTTCCTTCATGTCATTTTCTCATGTACACAAAGTCATGAACTACAACGGCGAATCACATTGCACACTGATATATCAATTGATGTGGCACTAGTTTTGTCAGAATGACATGATCCTAGATGAACATAATGGTAAATAACAACATAAACATGATTTGAAACAAAACATACGGGATATTTAAAGTAATATCAGTACTAGTAAGTACACTTACCTCATGACCACCACTAGCAAGACCTCTGTGTCTGGGCATAACTCCCAAGAAATCAAGTTGAGTTTCCACTTACTTGATCCTGAAAATCTGAAGGTACCATGGTGCCATCTCCAGGTCCATGTGGAACTAATGGTGACTCCTGTTGCATCCTACCTCTTCAGAGATTGGTCAGTTGACATCAGCTGGCCATGCTGATAATCATAGCGGAGATTTGATGCTTAGTTCTTGTAGGTCTACTGACCAATCACCCCGGGGCCATCATGGGGTGACGAGGATCAGATTGCAATTGTGGGACCGAATCTTGCACGGTACCCTCAGAAAGATCTGGCAAGGGGAAAGGTGTATGCCCACAGGTTGCTCCAGTCCATGGCTACAGCATCAACTGCCAGAACCTGGGGGTCTGGGACAGGTGAGATGTAAATGGCCGGTTTTGCGTTCTTGCAAACAGATCCATGTGTGGAGTTCCACATCTTGCCCACATGGCCTGAATGACCCTTGGGAGGAGCGAAGCTCAGAAGCTCATCCTCTGCCTGAATGTCCAGGTGTAAAGACTCTGGACTCGCACACATGGGGAATGGATGGCGGGGGTGGGCAGTAATGCCCAAAGCCCCTTTGAACAACATATTGGGCGATGAAGTGGCTGCCTGTGACAGCAGGGGATCTGTCACCATGTCGGGCATGGGGGTAGCAAGCACCTCAGCAGAAGTGGGCGCCACCACAGATACCACCTCAACTTGACCCTCCCATGTGGGGAGAGACAGGGAAGGCAAGGAAGTCTCATATGCCGAGATCTCGGGGGCTGCTGCCTGGGAAGTCTGCTGACTGGAGGGATCTGGTTGAGTCCCCACAAGGCCCCCATCCTGAACCTCTGAAGTCTGCAGGCAAGAGGGGTCCAGAAGTAAGTCAGAGAACTCCCGGGCCTGAGGTCTGAGTGAGAGCTGGCTCAAGGCATTAGCAGCCAGCTGCTTTGCCAACAGAGTCTGCTCAGACATGGCAACAGCAGTGGTGGCCAATGCGGAAGAAGACTCAGCCTCATGCAAACTGCTGGTCTTTGTGGAGCTTGAGTTCTGCTGCTGCTTGAGAGATTGAGGCAAGGTACCCTGCTAAAATGTGGGAACAACAGGGATCACCAACTGCTCACTCTGGGTTAAAGCCACTTGAGGTGTTGGGGGAACAAGAGGTTCCTCCCGGACTCAAGGTACCAACACTGCTGATGCCGAAGGCCCATTGACGGTGGAAGGCTCTCTCACTGCTCTAGGTGTCTTCCTCCTACTTCCCCTAAGCCTATGCTTACCACCCCAGCTCCCGGATCCAGGACACTGGGAAGTTTGCAGAGGCCCCGATGCCTTAGCTGGCACTCCGGGCTTATAGTCCAAGCGCTCAAACATGCCGGGGTGCTGGCTTCCCCTACTTTTAGGAGTTATGGTCCGAGCGCTCAGGCTGGCCGAGGTTCTGGAATACCTGGGCAGGCACCCATAGGTTTCCAGTCCAGACACACCGGTTTGAGTGACTGCTGCTTGTCTGAATGCTCAAACCTGGAGGACTAAGATCTCAACAGATGCAATTGACGCTTGGCTGACTTCATTGGTGCAGAGACAAAAGAAGAAACAGCCTGCTGACAGGGGGCAAACAATGGACACAACATCTCGGCCTGCTGCATCATGCTCTGTGACATCACCTCCAAAGCATCAACAACCTTTGGATTTGTGCCAAGGACAGATGTGGTGGTCATTTTGGGCACAGTCTTTCGCCCAAGATCCCCATGTGGTGATCTCTTGTTACTCGACTTCCTTGTCTCTTCACCTTCTCCCATGGGGTATCAGGAGTAGAGACATCCATCATCTGGGACTACGGATGAGAGGAAGCAAGTCTTTGCTCTTTCCCATCATCCACATGATACTGCAGACATGCCAAAGCAAGACAATTTTTTCTCATTGGGGGGTTGGGGCATTGGTGAAGACTCGGAGTCAGTCATCTGATCTTGGCATTTGGTGGCTATTGTGACCTGCTGCCTATTAGACTGTGTCATTACCATATCCAAACCGTAGTCCTAACAAAACAAATCCAAGTCAATTCCGACCAAAGGCAATGTTCCTTGGTATGTATAGCTGAAACATATAAATTTATAGTTCGTATCTACCCAAAAGAGACCAAAATGTAAGTGCAAAAGTCCATGGGGGGGGGGGGGGAACTTTATCTAGTTTTCACATGGCAGAATGCAAAATGTTTTGTTTGCAATTATAGGCCTATTTCAGTAAATTGGCTTGAACAGTTGCATCATTCATGCATATACAGGACCATACAATTTATGAAAAGGGACCAAAATTTGCAGCACATCAGAGAATTTGTAAGTGGAGGTTCTTAACTTGTTGAAAATGTCAATAAAATTCAGTATTTAGAAAGGTACTACTTGCAACCACCATCTCAACAGTGATCATCATCCATATAAGTCCACAAAGCGACACCAACACCAACACCAATCCATCAGAAAAGCCCTCTAGGCCTAAAATGACCATCAATAAGAATCTAAACAACATGATTATATAATTTGATGTGTTTTAGGCATGTAGTTAAAGACATGATGTTGTTTTAAAGGAGATAAACTAAGAGTATTTAAAAAAGAAAAGTGTTTGAATTTCCAAATATTGTAAGTACATTGGTTCAAATGTTAAACATCAGCCAGAAGCAAGTGACATTAGGCCTCAAATCATTAAAACGTAGTTAAAAATGCATTACAATAGTCAAAATTTGTAAGGATAGCAGTCACATTTCAAGTTGGTTTCCAGAAGTATTTTGACAGGACATTTAAATGTTCAAGAAAGCATATAATCCCACAAATCATCTAATAAGTCAATTATTAGGGTAATAATTTAGAATTCCAAAAATTGTAGTATGCCATTGTAAGTCATCTGTAAGTCAGCCAAGCATAATGTACATCTAACTCGTGGTTCTATAAAGTTCAAAAGGTCAAATTGTAAAACAGTCCTAATTATTGTAAAATTCTACTACCTTTATCAGAGAAAGAATTTGGTTTTATGAAGAGAGAGAGAGGGAGGGATCATTTGAAATTCCTAAAGGTAACTGTAAGTATAACTGTTTTCCTGTAACAGTTTTAAATTTTTTCATTTATAATCAGACGTAGTTCAACTTGTCAGTCAGATGATTTAGATGCTAATTATTTATACAAGAGAGAGACAGAGAAAGAGTACATTAAACACTTTGAGCCAACCTGACATGACTTTCACAATAACAAATTATATTCATCAGACAATTATAAAAAACATCAGTTTCACTACACTTGGAACACTTACTGCACTGTAATATATGCAGAAAATGCCTGAATGTTCAAATTGTTACCAAATATATAAGGGTTCCACGAAAAGAGAAGTGGATAACAGTTTTCAATGATAGTGATGAGACCAAACCGAATACCAGTTTAACCTTGTCAGATCCAGGATCATTTACGAAATAGTAAGACATGCTAGTGTTCGTCGTCAGAAAAATCCATGACC